>JAENPR010000593.1:0-395831 GCA_018135685.1 Themeda triandra | reverse complement strand
GAGCATTTCCTGGAGGCTTCATTATTTGTGCTAATAAGGATATCCATATGAAATTGACATATTTATTTCTAAACAGAAAAAGGACACAAAATCCAAGGTAAAGAAACTGAAGGTACCCCGGCCCTACAAGTTGCCCTAGCTAAAACAATTTCCTTCTATTTCAGGTATGCTGGTGAGAATGTTTGGCCTATTTCCTACTGATTTCTTTTGCTCCAACTTGGGTTTTTCAGTTGTATCAGTCCTCGTCAGGATCAACCTGGCAAACTTTTCTTGTAAACTTGTTGTCGTCGTGCATGTGTTTAACAAATTGCATGGTGATTCCGTGACCCCATTCTAAATTGCATGTGTCATATTCAACCGCAGCTTACGTGTAACGATTGCACTCTTTAGAATTAATAATTATTTACAATGGTTTGCACATTTCATTGTTTTCTTGCCTCTACACTATATATATGCATATGTGTGATGGTTGGTAAGTTCAATTGATGAGTGGTACGTTTCAAGGATACAAGCTAATTATTTTAACATTTTGAACGAATTCATTCTTTTAATTTTCCATGAAATAGACCAAGTTTAATATTGCATCAAGCATGCATGATTAGCACTAAACTATAGATCATAAAGATAATCAAGGCACGAAAGCTTTTTACAAATCAAGTAAAAATAGCTCGATCCTGTCTTTGTGAGAATATTTTGGACTGGAGTGAAGTGGACCAAGTTTGGCTTACTGTATGCTAAGTCTAAACCACTTCCAATGATTAATCAGTATGCAAACTGTAAGCGTTGAACATCATTTTGACCATACGAGCTTTCCTAGTTCGTTCCTACTAGTGTGGTAGTGAAACAATGGTATCTAATACATCTCCTTGATGGATGATGTGCCTCCTAATCCTGCTGAATATATACAGAATGATTCATGTAGAATAATGAAGATCAATAGACAACGACCTTACTTGAACAGGATCTGTTCTATAGGATCGTACCGTTGCATCCTTGACCAATGCAAATGAGCTTGTAGCTCGAGTGGTAGGACCTGGTTTGGGAAGCCACCCATCCAGGTTGGCACTGGGTGTTGCACAATAAAAAATCCCCTCATTGTGGCCAGGAGTTCGAGGTTTTTCGCGGACGGAAAGCCGTGACTTTCCTCTTAATGAAAAACGGTTGGGGCTGTTCCCCTCGGTCACGTTTTTTTATTATATCTTTTTTTGGCTCATGTCGGTGTCGATGTAGGGTTGGTATGGAGTACGATTTCGCATTAACCTGGCTGTAAGTTTGCTCAGCATGAGTGAAGGGTCCCCCTCTCCCGCCCGCCGGCGGCCACTGAAGCCCCGGCCACCTCGCCGCCGGCGGCCCAGCCCACCTCGCTCCGCCGTGGCCCCGGCCCACCCCAGCCCGCGAGATCGGTCCGGCTCACTCCCCGGCGACCACTTCACCGGCGCTCGCCTCTGCTCCCTCCCTCCGCCGTCACCTCGACGTTCATCTGCACTCCTCATGCCAACCACCCCTTCAACCCCTGTGCTCGCCTCGCGCCATGCGCTCCACTTTACACGGTGACCCTCTGCGGCCCCGCCCGCGATCGTGTGCATCGATCTTCGAGATCCTGGGCAATCTCCCCACAAAGTTTGCACAATCCCACCCTTCTTCGTCCAAGAGGCATTTGCCGGCAACCTGTCGACGTTTTGTCGATCGGCCTCCTCTTGAGAGAAATTCGTTGATGCGGCCCGGTTACCCGGTGCTATCATCAACATCAGGTCTGGTTCCTCTTCGAAGATTCTTGGCGACTGCGCGCCTACTCGACTCCAAGCTCATCGTCGACATTTCGTTAAAGCTCATCGACCGGCATTCGACAGTTATCGAAACGGCCGGCTCCAGGGAGCTACTTCATCCACAGCTACCTGACACAAGGCACAAGGTGACACGGTCGTCAATCCACAGAGTTTGCTGCTCATAGTCCCCTCCATGGATCTCATTGGTCTGAATTACCGACCTGGTCGGGTGATTGCAAATGAAATTCAACGAAAATTTGGTACCTCAGTTACCCCCTCCCCCCTAAATCCTACTCAGTCTTTCTTCCTTGTTGTTTCTTTTGGTAGATGTTGCTTTCATCTCTACCATTACGGTTAGTCATTTACTTCATGCCGTCCTTGGTGGTTCGGCTCCTCTCTTCAATGTGATTCCCCTAACGAGATCGAGTCTTTAGATTTTACGTGGCCTCTGCTGGTAGTTTTCATATCAACAAATTAAAATCCTTTGAATGTACTCAATTTAAATTGTTTTTTCATCTTTGGAATAATGGCGGTCCGAATTACAAGCTAGAGCTGCAGAGCTACGGATTGAAGAGGATTTAGCCTCATGGACCAGGTTTTCTCGGGGTAATTCCCACCCTCCTCAACCTCCTCCTCTAAGCAGAAGCTAATGCAATTCCGGTAAAATACCGTAGATCCAATAACTTCAAAATTGTAAGTGGTAACCAAGACCAATTCCAGCCCAGACAACCAAGCACTCTGTTCTCCCCTCGCCCATTCAAATTCCAAATCAAACCCCACTTGCCCAACACCTCTTCCCGGAATGTTTCACCAAAGGTAGCGCACCTCTCAAGACTAATGGGCCTACGAAACCCAATCTTTACGGGCGGGAATCTAGGACAACACTTAGTCCGGTACCTAGCATGGGGCTGGAAGTTCTTTGAATAACACCAGTTTAATTCGCTAAGTTTCACTTTAAGGTCCATTCCGTCTGCCGGCCCGAGGCTAATTCCTCCAACAGTTCGCGAACCCTACGGTTTGGGTTGTTGCGGCCAGTAATAACTCCAATGATCGTGCGCCCCCTCGCGTCCGGGTCAATACATCTCGCTACCATGTGAGGCCCCGAACCGCCGGTGTTTGCCTCATTTGGTGAGATGCATAAGCATTTTTGCGGCATTACTCCCGCCGCCCCCCATAGTGTTCGTCCCACCGGACTCTCTCTGGCGCATGCAAGCGCCGGAGTTCGAGGACAAGATGACGGGTGGTGCCTACGGGCGTATTTGCCTTCCGTACTTTGTCCGGTTCCGCAATCCCGCCGCCCACCACCTTCGATTACGGAGACAACGAGATCACGGGATCCTCAACCGGTCCGCTTCGAAAACCTCGTTGAGTATGCGGCCTTTGCCTCGCTCTCCCCGGCCTCCGCTACGTCGGCATGTGCCATGGCAAAACTCTCAAAAACTTCTTGCTCCTTCCAACTGCGGCCCAATATGGCATTCCGCACAGTCGACCAGCCTTTTACGCGCGGGTGCACAAAGGATGATGATCAATGGCGAGGCTGTCATGAGGGGGTGGTCCTTTGGTGGATCAATGAACACAACCAAGACACGGCCATCGGCTCGTTTCTTCCACCTCCACAAGACCCTACGACCTTCATGGCCATCCGGAGATGCAATCGAGGATTCCTCCATCGACGCAACATTGGCTATAGGTCAATTCAACCTTGCCCTTTTGGGCAAGCCTATGTAAGCTTCAATTCTATTCTTGATAGGGATCTTCTAGTGCAAGGTGGACCTCGGCTCTGCTTGATGGTGTCGGCATCTACTTCATACCTCACAATAGGGCATGGAACAATGAGAGCAGCCACCATGTCTCATGAGGTCGGATCATGCTTTTAGGCCTCAATTTAGATCTTTGGACTCAAGCACTAATAGAGAAAGGCAGTCTCTTCCTTTGGTCGTCTTTTAATTTGGGAAGAGGATCATTATCATCTCTCTAGAGGCTGTGGTACATGTTAGAGTTTCCACTTGGAGGACATCCCCTGGTTCTTTGTATTCTTGAAGGATCACAATTTGAATCTAATAGCTGGTGTGTTCAATGTGAAATCTTACAAGCAAACATGTTGGGTATTCCTCCAAATGATGAAAGATGTTCCTCCTCCAGTTTCAACCCCAATAATTATCATTTCCGGGGCTTTGGGCGAGCCGGTGCATGGAAACATCCAGGCCCCCCAGAGACACTGCTTTGTTCACCGGTTGTGCCAAACCAGCGGTTGATGAATGCTGCAGGAGTTGCCAATTGGCCTCGGGATGGAGAAGGCTGTCCATGCCCAACAAGAAATTATACTTGAACTCATCCTCTCCAGCGGCCTTTCTTGGATCAAGGAAATGTCCCTCCTCTGCGCGATTTGAATGATGCTCCCCAAGAGGTTAACCCACGGCTGTAGAGGTTGATCGGCGGGAACCACTGGGTTTTTGGTATGATACACCGAGACTGCGCTTAACAAATGCTTCACAGTTTGATGCCCTCACAAACTCCTCTGATGAAATGCCTCCTTTAATTGATGATGTGGAAAATGATGGGAGTTTAGATCTAAACTTGAATGTCCATCAACCCATGCTGGTGGAAGAGGTTCATATAGAAGACCTTGCCCCTTTTGAAGCTTTGGCACCAGCAAACTCTCAGCAGCCTTTTTTTTGACACAAATGACATTCAGCTGGGCATGGTCCACACCTTCTTCAACCAACCCGACCCACTAGGTCTCTAAAGTTCAATTTGAATGATGGTTTCCCAAGACCCGGCTTCACTCCTAGTAGCCCCATCCGGCAACACATGGACAAAGATTACGGTGGGCTACCATATTTCAACCTTGCTCCTAATGCGGCAAAAAGGCCTTTCGACTTCTTTCAGCAGGCCAGTGACTTTGGATTGGGGGCCTTTGGACAACACTGCAACTCTAGTTTCAGCCCAAATCCTGAAGCAATAAGGTTGTGGGCCGGATACTTCAATGCAATTGATCAAAGTCGACCAAGTGTCACGGTGCCTACCCAATGGCTGGAATTTTTTCACCCTTCTCCTCCACGAAGCAAGCTTCTTTTGATTGGGCCAAAGACTTCCACAAATCAAAGGCTTGGACAACTATCTCGGCCGATTCCAATGATTCGAGTTACCTTTTCACTCTCCCAAAACATAAACCTTCCATCACTATTCTTGAACTTTCATGTAATAATGAGGAAGATGACCCACCTCTAAACTTCCAAACTTTTCGAGGCGATTTGGGGAAAACTCCTGTAATAATACGGTTGAAGGGGACTTGATTGAGTCGGCCTTTGAGGAGCCAACTGCTGACAAAACATGATAACTCTTATCCATCACCAACCACCCCAATGCATTTGCCTCCCGAACTCCCAAAAAAGGTAATGCTTTACATATCTCCGATCTCGCACTTAGACGTAGTACTAGAATTCACAATCTTAATAAAGGTTTTCATTCTTCCTCTTGCAAATCAAAAGTTGTTTTGTCTATTCTTGAGCCACCGTCTTTATCACCCTCTGTAGTGAGGAACACGGGAGTAACCTTTTGCGATCTTAAGCCGAAACAAGTCTCGATGACAAATTTGAATGCCAAGCCAAGCAACGGCAAAGGCGTGGTTAATTACCAAAAAAAAAAGCCCAACCCAAAATGCACGAGTCAAGACAAACAAGGGTCCGTGGCCGGCCCAAGAAAACTCAAGGAGGAGTAGTCCGAGCGGAAAATAATGACGGGGGCCATATGGATGGCCCTAAAGCCGAAGATCCGAGGAAGTGATTACCTCCCCAAGCCCTCTTCTACTTCTTAGTTTAGCTAACGAAGCCTCTTTTGTGTTATCATTTAGGTTTTTTAATGACGGTTAAGACTTGGAAAATACTTTTTCTTTGGAACATAAGTGGCATTAATCTTTGAGAAAAATGGAACGCAAATTAGGGACGAGTTTCAGAAACTTCGTGATGTGTCATCTCCAAGAAACTAAGCGTTCTAGGTTCGACCTACCCTTTTATGACTCTTTTGCCCGCTTCTTTTGATTCATTCGATTTTACGCATTCGGGGAGCCTACGCGGCTCTATTATAATTTGGAAAAGCTCTATCTTTAAAGGCCAAAGAATATTCCAAAATGAATTCACCTCGTCAGTCATGTTTTCCTCGATCCATAACAATTTGTCTTGGATTCTCACCAATATTTATGCCCCATGCACTCCCACTGGTAAAAACAATTTCATTCGATGGTTTAAAAACATTGTGATGCCTAATCATTTTGACTGGCTAGTGGTTGGAGACTTTAATCTTTATCGTAACCCGGAGGATAGAAATCGAGAGGGGGCCAACTACGCTGATATGCTCATGTTTAATGATGCAATAAGTGCTCTTGGCTTAGTGGAACTCCCCCTTAAGGGTCAACGTTTTACCTGGACAAATAAACAACACCCCCCTGTTAGAGCGCCTAGATTGGTTTTTCACATCTGCTTCCTGGACTTCTAATTACCCCAATACTCTGGTGACCACTCTGACTATGGAAACCTCAGACCACGTTCCATGCCTGATCTCTGTCTCAACGACTATACCTAAGGGGTCTATCTTTCGTTTTGAAAACTATTGGCTTCACCATGATGATTTCTTACATCAAATTCAGCTAGGATGGTTCTCCCTACTTATCAACTTTGATGCGGCTAAGAATATAAGCGCCTTTAAAAATCTGCGAAAAATTCTAAAAATTTGGAAACAAACTCTTTCCAATCGAGTATAACTATCACCAATATAAAATTAGTCCTCTCCTTTCTCAACTTCCTGGAGGAATTCGGAGACCTTAGTCTCATTGAATGGAATTTTAGAAAAATCCTAGAGGAAAAAGCTCATTTCTCTCCTCCATGACAACAAGCCTCTTTGGAAACAAGAGGGAATATTAAATGGATTACACTTGGGGATGCCAACACCAAATTCTTCCATGCCCATGCCACTTCTAAATACGGGAAAAACTTTATTACACAATTAATCGATGATAATGGACTTTCAATTACTGACCACCATGCCAAGGCCAATCTCATTTGGATTTCCTTTAAAGAAAGGTTGGGTACCTCTAGCTTTAACACTATAGGTTTCCAACTTTCAAATTATGTGAACCCACACCCTAGTCTCGATGCTCTGGTGCAACCTTTCTCAAAACTAGAAGTAGACACTGTGATCAAGTTCCTCCCCTCTGATAAATCACCGGGCCCTGATGGGTTTAATACGGACTTCATTAAAAAATGTTGGCCAATCATTTGTACTGATTTTTATAACCTATGTGATGAGTTTCATTCGGGGTCAGTTTGTCTTCAGAGCATCAATGGCTCCTACATTACTCTCATCCGAGACGGATGATGCTCTTAAAGTAAGCAACTTTAGACACATCTCTCTCCTCAACACTTCTATAAAAATCCTAACAAATCTCTGGCTAATAGATTACAACTAGTTCTACCTACTCTCCTTCATAAAAATCAATATGGCTTTATTAAAAACAGGGACCATTCAAGATTGTATTGCACGGGCTTTAGAATATCTCCACTCTTGTCATCAATCTAAGAAGGAAATCTTAATCCTAAAACTAGATTTATAAAAGCTTTCGACAAGGTAGAGCATGAATTTATGATCCAAATAATGCAACACAAAGGTTTCCCACCCTAAATGGATTTCTTGGATGAGAAGCATTTTCAGCTCGGGAACCTGTTTATTCTAAATGGCCTACCCGGTAAAGTCTTCCATTAGTAAAAGAGGAGTTAGGCAAGGAGACCCTCTTTCCCCACTCTTATTTATTCTAGCAAGAGACTTCCTCCAATCACTTTTAAATCATGCTAAAAATTCAGAGACTCTTAGCTTACCCATTAATATCCAAGACCTTGATTTCCCTATCCTGCAATACGCTGATGACACCTTAATATCAGAGACTCTTAGCCTACCCGTTGTCTAAAGGATCTTTTGACCTCCTTTAACGAGAATCCTCGGGCCTTAGAGTTAATTTTGATAAGTCTATGATGATTCCCATCAACACTCCTCTGATAGAGCTCTTGTTTTGGCCTCGATCCTTGGTTGCGGGCTAGGAGATTTACCTTTCACTTACCTCGGCCTTCCTTTAACCCTAACCAAACCATCGATTCTTTGATTTACGGCCCCTCACTACTAAATGTGAAAAAAGGTTAGTTGCTTTTTCATCTTTCCTCAATGAAGCGGAGTAGGCTACGGCTCACAAATGCGGTTTTATCTGCCCTACCCACTTTTGCCATGTGCAGCTACCTTCTACCTAAATCTATTGTCAAACAAATTGACAAATTCAGAAAACATTGTTTGTGGAGGGGATCAGATATTAACTGCAAAAAGCCCCCTAAAGCGGCTTGGCATATGTGCTTACTTCCCAAAGAAGAGGAGGTCTTGGTATTCTCAACCTCACGACTCAAAATGAAAGCCTACTCCTAAAACATCTCCACAAATTTTTTAACGGACATTCATACAGGTACAACTAGTTTGGGATAAGTATTACTGCTGTAATAAACTTCCATCATCGAGGGCGTAACCTTTCGAGGATCTTTTGGTGGAGGGACATAATGAAACTTCTTACTAAATTTAAAGGAATTGCAACGGTCTCAATCAGAGATGGAAACTCCTGCTCCCTCTGGCATGACTCCTGGTCCACAAAACCTTGTAGCCAATTATATCCGGAACTTTTCTCCTTCTATAAAAATGATAGAATTTCAGTTGCTTTGGCATTCTCCTCCAATGAACTGTACAACTTCTTCCATCTACCACTTTCACTGAAGCTTACCAACAATATCGCAACTAAATACCTCCTTCACAGGAGCCAACTTTACGATGATAAGGACCTTTGGTCCTATATTTGGGAAATAACCTTTTCTCCTCTAGTCATGCTTACCGTCATCTCACGGGTCATATTCGCACTCACCCTTCCTTCATGTGGTTGTGGAATTCTTCTTGTCAAAATAAACGTAAATTCTTTTTACGGTTACTTCTAAAGGATTGGTTGAGCACTAGGGCCCTACTCCGCAGAAAAGAATGCATCGCAATCTTATAATTGTGTGCTTTGTCATTTCACGGTTGATGAGGACCTCGCACACCTTTTCTTTCACTGTCCTTTCTCCTTGGCTTCTTGGGGGAGCCTCCAACTTTTGGTACCAAATTCGTTGGATACTTTTCATATCATGGAAAGTTTTAAATTGCAACTTCAAAGACCTTTTTTCATGGAAATTGTGGTGACTATGTGTTGGGCAATGGGACCTCGAGAAACGACAAAATTTTTCGTGATGTAGACAATTCCATTCAAAGATGCAAGATGATCTTTCGAAAAGAGTTTGCACGGGTTATCACGAGAGCAAAGAAAGTAGATCAACCTCTTTTGTATTCATGGCTAGAAGCCTTTGTGTAATTTCCTTTATTTTCTTTGTAACTTTTTTTTATTTCCTAAGTTTCTCCTTTTGGAGCTTGTACTATTTTTGGTTACATTTTAATAAAATCCGTGGGGGTAAAACCCCTCCTGTTTCATCAAAAAAAGATCAATAGACATATATATACACATATCGGTTGGTGTAAATCGATACATGAGTGGATGAATTTGTCCCATGTATCATGCACTCGATCTCAATCTATTTGGTTCACTTTTGTTTGTTTAAGCTACGCCTAGATTTCTAATCCTTCGGTTCCAATTTGTAAGTCATTTTAGTTTTTTCTAGATGCATAGCTCATCTAGATATACACTATGCATATCTAGATATATAGTAAACACTACGTGAATGAGTTAGAAAAGGCCGAAATGACTTACAATTTGGAACAGAGGGATGGAGGTAGTATGAGACAAACTAGAGGTGACCGAGTGTTGATACTAGATACGCACACGAAAGAATCAAAGAGAAATAATCCGCAAGCGCATGGATATCGGTGAGCACTTCACCGGGAGATATTCAGTATCGTTATTTATTTATCCGCTAGGAGAAAACGTGCATCCGACTAACCCAAGTCTATACCTAACCGAGCTACAAACAAGGTAATGAGCGATATAGAGAGGATTACTACCACGGTCTTCTTCCAACCTATGGCAAGCTTTGCAACTACTACTCTATGGGAGCACCTAAGAAAAGACACCTCGAGAGGATGCTTAACCTAGCACTTTTGGACCTACCTTACCCTGCGACGGGAAGTGGGCTACAAAGGTAACAAAGGGATTGTCACTTCCTCGATACTACCACGTTTCCGGCCGGATAGGGAGCATCTACGAGTGAACCTAGCCCAAGCACCACGCTTACGCTACGAACGATTACTCTATTCCCAACCGGAAGCGAATAAAGTAAACTCGTAAACCAAAGAGCAATAATAACAAGAACTTACTAGTATTAGAAGTTGAATTGCGAATGATCCTAGAACCAAGCCTCGGGTTAGGAGACTTGATCCCATGAGGTACAACCGGAGAGAGACACCGACATGCCGGGCTTCCTCCAACTCTACCTCCACCCTATACTCTCTCTATCTATCTTGAATGCTAGGCTCTAGGAGGAGATCCATTCAAGGGACCTCTCTTTGATCCTCTCGGAAATAATGAATTAGGGTTTCAAGGGATGCCTCCTCCAAGGTCGGGGGCCTTGTTTATATAGCCCCCTAGGATGCACCGCAGCCCTCGGATCAAACCGATCTAAATGGACGGTTTTTATTCATCCTCAAAGACGGTGGAGGCAGGATCCGCGAGGCGGAGCCTGATTGGTCGACCTCAGGAGGCGGCCGCCCCTAGGGTGGAGGCGGCCGACCCTTGGCTGGGCCCAAATGGGCTCATATTTTGTGGGACGATGGATTTCTTCGTTAGCTTCGATTCGCCGCATGGATCACCTAAATCGGAGTTCGTATGAGGGAGATATGCCCGTTATACTCCGGACAGCTCTTGGAGCCCAATTGCAATCTTCTAAAAGGCGTAACTTTGTCGTCTGGACTCCGATTTGGTTGAACCAAAACTCTATTTCATGTGTCTCGATGAGCTCTACGCAATGGTTCACTTTATTCCATCATTTGACATACTTCTATTTAAATATTCTGGTACTTTTCTAGTTTAGTCCTTGCAAAACATAGATTCACCAAAACTCGTGGAATTAAAGGTGTAACCCCTATATCTAGATGGTAATTATATTTAGGTCCTTTTTCATGTCTAGTTGATGGCTAAAATAGGAGTTATCTATCGTCAACAACTCCCCCAAGCTTACCCTTTGCTCGTCTCGAGCAAAGATAAACTCGATCTTGGATCGGGGAGTTGCTACAATGCTTTCACACCTCAAAAGTACACATGCGTTCAAACAAGAACTCTCCTCCGGATTAGAGTGAACTATTCGACTCAAAACTTACTCATATTACCTTTCACCATGGGGCTTGTAGCCGTCACTTGGGTCTTGAGCGGTTAAAATCAGACGGTCAAGTCAAGCGCTATATTTCTCGCTCTTTGATCAACTATTATTCCGGAGTTTTTGCAAGATTTTCAAATAAAACTCGGAGATTCCATGTATGACCCTTTTCAGTCTCTCATTTGTGGTATTTCGGATCCTCTCCAAGGCATGTGTAGCGTATGCCTTCTCTCTACTCTCGAGAATATGTGGTATTTTTGGAATTAAGGCATAGTAAGGTTGCCTTCTCTCTCTCACCCTACTTCTAATAGGCTTATGTGGAGCTCATAGGTGGGGAGACAACTCAAACTCTCTTGTATATGTTGCATTGTTAAGCCGTGGATCCGTAGGAACTAAGCATACAATCAAATCATATATGCATGTGAATGAGGGAAATGGAATGAATGATATGAATGATGGTGATTAGAAAGAAAGTAATTATGAGGGGTGAAACACGATGGTGAAGATCTAGTTCTACACTTGCTCCTCGGGGATAACATACCTCCCTTTATTTGGAAACTGAAGACCTTTGAAGAGGAGGACTTGGCTGCTTTATATATTTTTTTCTTTCTTTCTTTTTTCTCTTTCTTTTTTTTTCTTTTTTTTTCTTCTCCTTTTTTTTTTTTTTTCTCTTTTTTTTTCTTTTTTTTTACAACAGCCAAGCCTCTTAATGGAACTATAGCAATAGGGAATATCAACGAAATAACTGGAGCTTTATTGCACAATGGAACAGATAGGATGGCGGCGTATATTTTTGGTGTTCACTCCCGGTGTAGGAGTAGAACAATTTTGAATGGATCGGAATGAATGGAGAATATGTATGTGGATGGATGGATGCGTACTCCTAGGGTAGGAGCAGCATAAGTGCATATCTCCGGGATAGAGATAGCTCATAGTGTGGTAGAGTGCGTACTCATGGGGTAGGAGCGATGAGTGCATGTTTCCCGGTAGAAACATCACAAGATGTGTGGAGTGTGTGTATATGTGGGTGGTACTTCTAGGAATAGAAGTAGCACAAAATGAATGTAGCATAGTGAATGTAAGTGGGGGCGTACTTCTGAGGACAGAAGCAACATAGATCAATGGATGGAGAGCACATAATATTGACTTTAACTGCATGACTAATCCCTAAGGGTTAACACAGCATACTACACTCAATGCCTATAGAATGATATATGTAAACAAAGATGGCTTTCCTAATCTAGTAAGCATGTATATATGGCTATGGTAGGAATTTTGAACTCTCGTCATACAGGAACTCATCATGCAGAAATTTTAAGATTTTCAAAGATAAATTCTCCAGAACTCTAGCATCTCTAGGAACAAGATGGACAGCAGCTCAAAACATTCCCATATCATATCCGTCAACTACCTAGACTTAGATCAAGCATTCGCTACCCACAAGTTTCAGGTTCAGAGTAAATCTCAAATCTAAACAGTTGTGTCCAAAACTCGGGAGAGTGCAAGGTTGAAAACTAGGTACTTGAAAGGAATTATGGCGAGCAACTATTCATAATTTCCATATAAGAGCTTATTCGTAGGGTTCATTTTAGCAGCGGACTTTTCACATACTCTCCTATATTTTATTTAGCAAACTTAACAAATAGATAGATAGATAAGCTAGTGATACTTAGCCTGGATACAAGGGGTGCTCTCCCTCAAGCTGGATGTTGACGTAGTCTATTGGTGTTGCTACCCGGGCAAAGTGAAGGCGTCTTGCTCCTCCTGAGTGTCGGGGATAATGGTTGTAGAGACAAAGACTACTACTACTGTTGAAGACAACACTCCAACGGGAACATGACGTCCTTACGCTGTTAGCTCTTCTTGATCCTTTAAATTCTCGTGAGGCTCAAATAGACAAGCAAAGCTTGTGGAACCGATTAAGCGTTAGTGATAACCCTCTAAGTCTTGGATGTCTAGAACCTTCTTAACAAATAAATCTTTTTAGCGGATCTCAAAATTTTTGCAATTTTATATTTTATGGTATGTAGACGAGAAAAATGCAACTAAGATGAAAACTTATTTTTATGCCACCACGGTGGATATCTTTGTGGGCAGTCGCACCACAAAATTATCCGCATGGGGCTTAGCATTTTCTAGATGCAATGCAACACAAAATTATTTTCTTTCCTAATGCGAGATGTAGCAAAGTAAATATGCAACAAGAATTGATTATGCGTAAAGTAAATATGCTAAGGGAAAACTTATGCAATGCTGAAAGTGGGAAATATGGATAACTACCAAGTTACCTCCTTGGCGAGGGTTCGGTGTTTTAAGTCTTCTGAACAGGACTTCTCTGTCATGTTCACTCCTTCGGTGCATCATTTGATCTCAAAGGTAGAGACCTTGAAAACTATACCTCTTGAAATGGTAACTCTTGAGGAAGGTGCCACCTATGTTATTTCCTTGTCCATGGTCTGAAGTGAATCTTTTAATTGTGATGCTGGGAGCATCTGTTTTAGTGTGCATGTTGCAGGTTCAGAACTTTATCACTAGAGCACCCTATGATGAAGAGTAGATGCTTCCAGTGGTCCTTTCCCTAGACCTTGTGCTCCACTTATTGTTTCTTCTCTGCAGAGGATTAGTGGACAAAACATACCTGAAAGAATGTACAAATAACAAGGGTAGAGATGTCATAAAGCTAAAGGTCCTATTCTATGCTACAGAAAGGATTGGGTTGAAAATTTTAATCAGCATAGAACATTTACTCACCATTACTTCTTCTCTTAAGGATTGATTTTACTTTGTCTTAAGTTTGATTTGTGTGTATGACATCTATAGAAAACAATCAAACTTATAGAGAGGAAGTAATTGCAAGTGGAGGGGTTGCAAACCAAAGGTGTGCGTGAGCAATGGGGGCTTGAGAAGAGGAAGAGCATAGTTGGATCATCATTAGAGGAGTCGGCGGCCTTCCTCCCCCAAGCTTGTTGTTGCTTGTCACTGGAAGCCAAGTGTGTGTGTTGAATCATCCCTCGAAGTGTGTTGTAACTCCATGTTCTTTAGACATTGTTCATCCTCTATTCTTTAGTCTGTCGGAGAGGGCTCTCGATTCTAGGTCCGTTGAGTGAAGATCTCTCTTTTGCATTCTGCTTTTCTTTGGGCTGTCCAATCGAGGATAAGAGGATGTAGAGAGTTGCATGATCTTCTTTTGTCAACAATTCTTGATTTTTTTGATGAGTCTTGGTTGACTAATTGATGTTCATTGGAGATGTAGACTCGAGTTCTTCCTTGATGGTCTTTGTCTTCTAGCGGAATGGCGAAGAGTTGCAGTTAATGATATGCCATCTGTCTTAATGATCAAGGAAGTGACTTCACTAATGTTTGTATGTAGGCTTCATCTCCAATTGTCTAGGGTCATCATCTTGCAAATGTAGTTGTTCATGGTCTTCTGGGACTTGGTCGGTAGTCAACCCTTGATGGTGATTGGTTGACACAAGGATGCTTGCTTATCATGCCATGCTTGTCCTTGCTACCGACGTGCAAGATGGTGTCTTCAAGAACAATGAGAGCAGGTCTTCGATCAGCCAAAATGAGGTGAGTTTCGCTCTGATCCTCTTTGGCATCCTAGCTCGAGTTTCGGGCTCAATGTTGTGATATCTTCAAGGGTGCTCATAGCTTGTCGCCTTGTTCATCCACTTCCCTTGGGTGAGTGCTATTGATGTAGATCCTTCTTGTGGCACTCTTGTCTCTTTCTTTGTTCCATCACCGAAGTGGTGATTTGCGGGTTCGCCATAAATAGGCACGCCATAAATTCTTTCAATTCTTTCTTGGATGATGAATGAACTATGTCTTCTCGTGCGAAGTTGTTCGAGTTCATCATATGCCTTGCTTCATCTCGATGTGAGTTCATCTCGGACTTTCCCAATTTGGATTTGAAAGTTTTTTTTTTTGCACGGGTTAGTCCAACAAAATATACCAATATCTACTACAGATAATTTTAGTTCAATAACCAAACTAGACTCCATGTCTAATTCAATTAAGGAAAGCATTTTAACCTAAGCACCACGCTTAATTTAAAAGCCTTTAGAAGTACCCATATTGCAATTATGAAGCACCTCCAAACCAAAGCATACTATAGCAAACAAAGGCAACATGAGAGCACTACGAGAGATTTACTCAAACGGTGATGGCGAGCATGATTGATGTTTAGCAAATTGAGCATGCCAAAGGTAGGGACAACCAAAATAATGTAGCAACATGGCAAGGAATCTATTTATGGAAGTATATCCCCCAAGCTTGAATTTCGCGTAAATCAAGATTGGATGAATGTAATTCAATGTTGCATAATGATTGGTTGGACATACCTTGCATTTGTTATTCCTTCGATCTTTTTGCTTCGATCTTGGAAAGGTTAGAGACACGAATACCCGAAGGAATATTTTCACAATTGTAACTCTATGCTCAATTAACAAGGATAGTGCAGTGAAAAGGTGAACAATCATGCCATGATCTAAACAGTGCTTGTTTTAGGACACTAAGCTTGTCCTTGGGAAACCTTCAAGATGTGAATTGGTGAAGTGGTTCCCCCTCCAACACCAATCTATGTGTACTATCTCAAGATTCAACACGATGAGATCTACAATATTTATGATAAGTATATATGTCTACAACCGCCCTCTCAAAATCCGTAGGAATAGGGAGCATGAGGGGGTTCAAGATCTCGTGTGGGGTAATGTTGGGGAGACTCAAGTGAATCGGGAGATTTTTCATATGAGCAAGGTCTTCATGGGGTGTCTAAGAAGTAACTACTTTGCTCATTGAAGTCCCCATCATTTTCAACTTCCAAGGATGATTCATAAATGCCCAAAAATTCCCTTGGATCATCTTTTGAGTTGATCTTATCCATCCATTCAATGGCAATAGCACATAGGTCTTTAATGCTCTCTAGCCATGGATGTTGCTCTTCACGATCCTCTATATGGTTTTGATGATTCCTATGCGTGGGATATCTAGATGGACTTCTAGGATCATCAGGAGGTTTAGGAGAAAGGGCATAGAATGAGTTATAGGGGTCAAGGATGGGTTTAAAGATAGGTTCATATTCTATGTCTAATGTGGGCATAGAAGGGGAGAACATAAGTGTGGATTCTAGATGGCTTCGCTCTTCTTCTATGGCATCACTTGACATGCCATCCTAGAGTCTTTCTAACCGTCTTTCAAAGGGATTGGATGTGAGATGCTTTCTAAGAGATCTCTTCCTGAGAAGATTTATAATGCATGCACTAAAAGATCTCTTATGAAGCGGGAAGTTTATGCTCCTCCCAAAATTGCCATCAAAAAGAATTTCTAAGGATAGAATTACTTCTTTCCTTAGAGAATTTTGGAGTACTACAGGTTTGGGATGGGTAGCCAAATCATGGGATTGGAATGTTTGCAAATTGGCTACGGAAACTTCCTCTTCTAGTTTGGGGGATGATTCCTTCTCTATCTCTAGGATGTTATCATGAAGGCTAGTGCAAGGAGTGTGTCCATTAATAATAAGGACAAACCTCACTTCACTAATGAATAAAGAAAGGAAAACTCCTCCAAAGGTGGTATTATCAAGACCCATATACAGATGTTGAAGAAGAACAAGGTCTTGTAAGGCTAGGTCTAAACCTAAATTTATAGGGGGATTAAAAGATTCCCTAAGTGTAGCCAAAAGTTCATTACCTACTTGATCAGAGGATAGGACTTTGGGTTCATTACCCTCTCCGGTTGAGGATAGGACCTTGGGTACAATGCCCTCTTGATTAGAAGATAGGACTCTAGCTATAGAAAAGGGTTGGCTTTGACCTATTGCAACCAAACATTGATGTAGCTCATAGCTAGATGTGAAAATCATGGGTTCTAGAGGCTCTAAGCATGTGCTCATGGGTGCAAGATATTGGTGGATAGGCGTGGAATTTGGGTTATCCATAAGGATATAAAATAAAAGGCAAAAGAAAAATACAAAAAGATAAAAGTGTAATACAAGGTTAAGCATGACTTAAGGTTATCTCAATGAGACCGTCTTTCTCCCCGGCAACGGCGCCGAAAATGCTTGTTGATACTAGATACGCACACGAAAGAATCAAAGAGAAATAATCCGCAAGCGCACGGATATCGGTGAGCACTTCACCCGGGAGATATTCCGTAGTATCGTTATTTATTTATCCGCTAGGAGAAAACGTGCATCCGACTAACCCAAGTCTATACCTAACCGCCGAGCTACAAACAAGGTAATGAGCGATATAGAGAGGATTACTACCACGCCTTCTTCCAACCTATGGCAAGCTTTGCAACTACTACTCTATGGGAGCACCTAAGAAAAGACACCACGAGAGGATGCTTAACCTAGCACTTTTGGACCTACCTTACCTACGACGGAAGTGGGCTACAAAGGTAACAAAGGGATTGTCACTTCCCTCGATACTACCACGTTTCCGGCCAGATAGGGAGCATCTACGAGTGAACCTAGCCCAAGCACCACGCTTACGCTATGAACGATTACTCTATTCCCAACCGGAAGCGAATAAAGTAAACTCGTAAACCAAAGAGCAATAATAACAAGAACTTACTAGTATTAGAAGTTGAATTGCGGAATGATCCTAGAACCAAGCCTCGGGTTAGGAGACTTGATCCCGCAGTACAACCGGAGAGGAGACACCGACATGCCGGCTTCCTCCAACTCTACCTCCACCCTATACTCTCTCTATCTATCTTGAATGCTAGGCTCTAGGGAGGAGATCCATTCAAGGGCCTCTCTCACCGATCCTCTCGGAAATAATGAATTAGGGTTTCAAGGGATGCCTCCTCCAGGGTCAGGGGCCCTGTTTATATAGCCCCCTAGGATGCACCGCAGCCCTCGGATCAAACCGACCTAAATGGACGGTTTTTATTCATCCTCAAAGATGGTGGAGGCAGGATCCGCGAGGCGGAGCCTGATTGGTCGACCTCAGGAGGTGGCCGCCCCTAGGGTGGAGGCGGCCGACCCTTGGCTGGGCCAAATGGGCTCATATTTTGTGGGCTGATGGATCTCTTCGTTAGCTTTGATTCACCACGTGGATCACCTAAATTGGAGTTCGTATGAGGGAGATATGCCCGTTATACTCCGGATAGCTCTTGGAGCCCAATTGCAATCTTCTAAAAGGCGTAACTTTGTCGTCTGGACTCCGATTTGGTTGAACCAAAACTCTATTTCATGTGTCTCGATGAGCTCTACGCAATGGTTTACTTTATTCCATCATTTGACATACTTCTATTTAAATATTCTGGTACTTTTCCAGTTTAGTCCTTGCAAAACATAGATTCACCAAAACTCGTGGAATTCTGTCAGTGTAACCCCTATATCTAGATGGTAATTATATTTAGGTCCTTTTTCATGTCTAGTTGATGGCTAAAAATAGGACTTATCTACCGTCAACACGAGCCGCGCCCGCGTCGTCCCCCCCGCACGGACGGCTCGGCGGCACCAAACCCTAGCCGCCGCTTGGCCTCTTCCACCCCTTCCCTCCCTCGCCGCGCGCCCGGGCACCGCCGGAGGCCCGCGCGGCTCCCCATGAAGGTGGCGGCGAGGATCCTTCCAGGAGAGCCTCGCGGGCACGTCCGTGCGGGCGTGACGGCCGGCAGTGGGAGCGGACTGGTGGCGGCGCGCCGATGGTGGCAGAGGCGGCGTGCGGAGGCACGGCGGAGGTGGAGTTGGCTGCGTGCCTGACCCTCTCCTTCCTCTTCCCTCCTGCTTGTCGATCCTTCGGCAGCGGTGGCGAGTCGGCATGGTGGTGGCGTGCCGCTGATGGAAGATGTGGAGGTCGGTGGCAGATCCATGCCCGGTATGGCCGGATCTGACCCCTCTCTCCCCTGATCTGACTCGCGAGCTGTATGTTCTTCGTCAACGGTGGTGAAGGGGCCCCGGGCCTCGGACACGGTCGGTTGAGAAGCTGATGGTGACCTTCCAATGAAAGCGGCCTTCCGAGTTGGCCGGGCGTAGAGTCGACGGTGGTGGCGGCGGTTTGGGTGAAAACCTTGTCTGGCGTGTTATGCCGGGCCGACAGCGGTGGTGTTGAAGGCGTCGCCGAAGCCGTTGGTCGGGCCGGTCCTCTGGCTGCTGCGTCTGCGGGCATTCAATAACTGGGTGAAAACCTAGCCTGGTTTCTCCAGGACGGCGGCTGTGGCGCAGGCGCGTCGTCGAAGTTCTTGTTCGCCAAGGTCGGGCCTCTCCTACGTGGTCACGCTGCTCGCTGCGCAGCTCAAGGTGGAGGTGGTATTTGTCGGCATAACAGCTCGGCGTTTGGTGGGCATTTGCACGTACTTCGTGCTGTTGTCGAGGAATAAGCATCCAGTCTTCAATGGTAGTTGGTGTCCAACATTTTCAGTACCTTTATTAGGTCTGACAAACGTGATTGACGGCTTCGTCTTGGCGTCGATGATCTTATTCTAGCGGAGTTGACATCATGGTGCAAGTCGTCGTGTAGGACTACTTAGGCCCCTTGTTGGGATGTATTTTCTTTCTTCTTTTTCTTTCTTTTATTTCTGGTGATGTAATAATTTGGTCTGATTCTACCCACGAGTAGATAAAGCCGGATAGTTTCTATCCGTTATATAAAAAAAAATGAGGCAAACTAGAGAGTGGAGTGGTACCGGCAATCCCTGCTGGTTCCGGCTGCAACGGGCAATGGCATACAGTGTAATACAATTCTTGTTTGTTGTTTCAACTTGTCGCTTAACAAGTATCAAGCGAGTGGTCTAACTAGGTACACATATATAGTTGCTTGCATTATTGTGTTAATAAATTTGCCATGGTGATTGCGATGTGACAGAATATTCTTGCTAGATACAACTCAAGAGAATATTTATAAAATGTTTACTGGATAGTATTATATATATAGTATGTTTCTTAATCTTAACCAACTAAGAACATTCAAACTTATTGGATTATTGATTATAAATACTAAGTAATGTACTATAAGTGCTTACGTCTGTACAAACTCAGGTGGCGTCTATTTTGACTCCACACTATAATTAAGTAGTCTCTATGGCAAAACATGAAGAGAGAGTTTCTAAACACAATTAAGCAACATAATCAGTCACTAATGATCTCATAATGAACTCATGTGCATATATATTGAGATTTGAGGCCCCACTTGTGGAACAAGGGAATTTTCTTGTACATCTTTTACTACGCAAAAATCCTACAAAGTTCGTCAAGCATTTCCAACATGCCAGCTTGACACATTTTCCACAACTTCGCTATGGTACGATTCGTAGCAACTAATAGTGATTCTGGTTTCATATGTTAAGAGTACAGGAATCAACAAAACTAAGTACCTACTCAAGATCTGTCACCAAAAAGTAGCGCACATTTCGACAGACTATCATGAGGAGATATACATTTGGTACACATATAGATTGAGCAACTGCCGAGATTCGTATCTAGCTAAGCACATTGATTAAATATTTTTCAAGAACTAAGCCTGGACCATTAGCTAGCTTTGGTTGCATGTGAGGTACCTCCTGGAAGCTACGTTCATCCGTGTATGTTGGCCTGTGTACATCTCCACATCTCCATAAAATTAACAATAGTGTTCTCGATATGATCCAAGAAATCCAATTAACAATGTCCTTATTGTAGGGACCATGTGTGTTTATAATTGTGTTCGTCAATCATCAACGCATTCAGATTACTTTTGGGCCTGATCCGGTGTGCTGTTGGTTCGTTCGATTGAGATTCTCAAAGCGTGCGTCGCTATCAAATTTCCGTGCAAATCTCAAAATTGTTCCATTCGAAAGTTCGATCTAGCTTGTTGCCTTTTGTCACGATCTTAAACATATCTGAGCTGTTGATGAGTTGAATACTTAAAGCGTGTGAGGTTTCGAGATCAACATATACTCCTCCGGTCACAAAAAGAACAATGCTTGGTCTGTTGTTATTCATGACTAGGTGAAACACCGATAATATACACTCTAGCTTGCATAAAAACACAAATGCTCTTTTGATACTATATATCGGTTGGCTTAAGGAAGTGCCAGTGTTGATCTTGGATTTTTATACTAGTGGTGCGCTTAAGAAAATCACAAATATAAATATCTTTACACAGTTACACTGTGGTTTCTTAACCTGCCGCTAGTACAAATAATTCATTTTTTTTTAATTTTCCAAATGATCTCAGATACTCCCTCCATTCCAATTTATAAGACGTTTGACTTTTTTAACACAAACTTTAATCGTTCATCTTATTCAAAAATTTGTTCAAAATATCATTTCTTTTGACATAGCTTCCTTTATTAATAAAAGTTCTTCAATAATAACTTAAATTTAACTGTTTTTTATAATATTTTTGAATAAGATGAGTGGTCAAACTTGGGGTTGAAAAAGTCAAATGTCTTATAAATTAGAATGGATTAAGTATGATAGAAAATGATCTAAACCAAAGTAAGTTTTCGCAGTGTAATATACTACTCCCTCCGTTTCTAAAAGACTGTCGCTTCACTTCCCAAGAAGCAACTTTTACCAATTATATATTAAAAATATAAGTATTCATGGTATATAATTAGTATCATTAGAAAGAACTTTGAATCTAGTTTTTTAAAAAATTATTTAAATATTTAAATATTACACGTATTTTCTACAAATTAAGTCAAACTTGTGGCACATTTTTCACGGCGACAGTCTTTTAGGGATGGAGAGAGTATGTGGTATCATTCTTGACAGTTGGGTATGGTTTTGAAGATTGTTAATCTGTTTACTGTCCACTGTCCAGTCAGGATCTTCTGGTAGTTTTGGGCAACGCACAACATTGACCAGAAGATCATTAGTGGTGTGAATGGTCCAATTGATTTTTTTATGAGCCTTTTTTAAGTGGGCAACAGGAACACACAAACGCAGCAATGATGAGTGGCATGCATATATATAATACCAAACCCACAGGCACAATATCGGCTAATTATCATGGTCCACGCGCATAGATATGAAAACTAAATATACAGCTGATCGTGTAATGATTCCAAACGATGATTTGGATACATAGATCTGCAAGTAACAAAAACTATCTTCTGAAAGACCAGTCCTAACGACCAACTATTGGCGTGAAATGTGCCACGCATCGAACACACAAGAACATCATGTGTAATCTGCAGCAGCACGCATATGTAGGCGGGCAAAGAGAGATAATTGCCACACGGTGGCAGACGGCCGGCAACCCCGGACTCTTCGGCCAAGTATAGAAAAAAAATGTTTAAATTATCTAGGCTCTTAAAAATTCCTGCCTCTGTCACTGGGGCCACACCTACACTTTTCATTAAACAAATTAAACGACTAGCTTCAAAAAAAAAAAAAAAAAAAAAAAACTAGATCATAGGAGAAGACTGCCCTATGACTTTAAAATAAGGACTAGCATCAAAAAGAAACTAGAAAATGATAACTATCCTGCTAATTATTATACAATGACTATCATGCTTGTATGGTGATAAATGGTTAGTTTCCTAACAAATTAAGAGTTTTGTGAGGAATTTAAACTCCTACAAAGCTAATGCCCACTAGCCTATTTCTCTAGCATCTCCTTAAGCCATGTCATCATCCACTTATTTTCATTTAATCCAACTCAACATGAAAGCAATCCACCTCATCAATCTATTATCAGATCCATTTATGATCAACTAGCATTTCAATTATGATTTACATGCAAGTAGAACATATCATCCACTAATATTCACTAATTAGCGTTATGCTACATCATCTACTAATATTAACTTTATTGATCCTCGAGACCCTTAAGGTTTATATGCTTATAATTCTCATCAAATAACTTGCATTTTATATCTCCATTCCATCCGTCAAATAGTCACCAAAATTAACTTTAAATCCCGCAGCAACGCGCGGGGAATCCACCTAGTTAAAGAAATGATGGCTCATAGTTATGTCCATGATTGGAGAGTTGAGTTACTACCTTGGTCTTCAAATGAAGCAAATGAAGAATGACACATTTGTGAGTCAAGGTAAGTATAAAAGGGACATGCTCAAAAAGTTTGGGATGGAAGATTCAGAACCAATACATACATCAGTGGGTACAAATGGTCATTTGGATGGGATACAAGTGGTGAAGTAGTTTTTTTTTTTTGTCTCAAAGTGGTGACATAGTTGATCAAAGTATATTGGTCTATGATCAGAAACCTACTCTGCTACTTGATCGCATAAGGCCCGATGTGATATTTAGTGTGTGCATGTTGTGATTAGAAATATTGATCCTAGAAATAGATGTTGTGCAAAAAGAAACTAATAATATCCAAGATAAGAATGGTGAAGATAACATCATTATATTAAAAAAATGTAGATCTCAATGACATCTAAACCTTTATAGTTGATATTTTTTATTTGAGATTGTCTAGAACCCAAATGCATGTTTTAATTTCTTAGTTTTAAACATTTAAGATTTCAAACAACCTCAGATGGATACATGCCCACGAGAGTTTTAGTGCTATATGGGATCTAAAATTTTATAGTCGAAAATTTTGGATCTTTTATGCATAGAAATATTGAATACAAAATTCGTAAAAAAAAAAAGAATTATATTCTATACTTGGACTTTGTCACAAGTGATAGTGTGTGGGCTCACGTGAGGTGTTATATAAATAGTACTTAGCAGTGTTATTCTCCCGTGATTAAAACTTTTTTTTCTATTTTGCACGCTCTTTTTTTTTAGACCAATAGGGATGGTTGCATCACCATAAATCAATGATTTGTAGTAATGCATATGCAACGTTTGCTACGGTTGAAAAGTATAATAGTAAAGCAAATTCTTTCGTTTATCACAAATATAAGATAAGTTAGAATATGTCAACACAATATTCAATAAAACATTTTGAGTAAATTAAATTACCTTTCCATACATAGCATACATTTAGATTGGAAGAGTTTTATATATGTGTAAATGGATTTACCATGATGAATAATCTATAGTAGCATCAATTCTTTGTTAGTTGTCAATCTATCTTAAATTTGAGAAACCTATGATCAAAGCTAGAATCTGATCGACTTAGGACAAATCTGATTGGACTTATATATTTTTTTTTATTACAGAACGTGTTGTACAAGCATAATGTGTGTCTACCACGTTCATCTTACGTCTTGCCAAGTGTCTCTTTTGTTCACCTATATAAGCTATTAGTTTGACCTAAAAGCAAGTCAGCACTGTACGTACCCATGCAAAGATCCAAAGAAAATGATGAACTAGCTAGCTATAGTTTAGCCTACCGCTAGTTGTGATTGATCAAAATATATAGCTGCAGTGTGGCAATTGAATTAAGTATAAGCTAATAGGATAGATCTGTGCTTGACATGTATATAGCTTAGTAATCGTGCATTTAATCTTGAGATTCTTGCATATTTCTCGCTAGTTGTAGCATGTGTAATGTGAAGTCCAGCCATGCGCATCCTGATCTAATCTCTTTTAGCTTACTTTTTATGGATTCCAAGGAACACTTTGTGCTGATACATCCTATAGTTCACCTATTAATAGTTTTTTTAAGGTTAGATTCCTCCTAGTTAACTAGTTGCTGGTAGTATATATTTACTTCAGTTAGGTTTCTCTTCAATTCTTTTGTTATCTGAAAAAGGACGTGAGCTTTGATGGAAGGCCTCACGTTGCCCCGCGTCTTTCTGCCAAACTCCTATACGTGGAAGCAGAGAACTGATAGGCCTCAGAAAAGAGGCTGCAAAACAGCAAAAGGATTGGATATTTTACACGGCACACTAAAGTGTTGTACATGTAAGTAGCCTAGGAGAGTTTAGCTAGCTCCTATATTAAAACTAACTAGCATGATAGCACGTACTTGTAAACACTGATCAATTGCTCTTAACTGGAACTCTTGTATATTGTTGATAAGTACTCCTGGTTTAATTTCCTTTTAGGGTTTATATTTTACATTTAGTCCTGTATTTTTTCTGTATTGTAAGTTGCAAGTTTTGTATTTTTTATGGGAACTGCTATAATGTAGATGTCTGAAATGATTTTTTCACTTTTTTTAGGCAATGTTCTCAGCCGTTGGATCAAGATCCAACGCCCCTAGCTGATCCATCCATTGTTCATATTCTTCCTCGGCTTTCTTCCTGAGCTCACGCATAGGAAATGTGAATTTTTATAGTACCATACAGCCGCCTCAAAATAGAGCTACTTATGGAGTTGTCCTTAGTCAAATTATTTAAATTTTGAACAAATTAATAATTCATGTCTATGAAACCAAATGTGTCAGGGTTTTCGGTCGGGCACGTGGCAACTGACATAGACGAGAGGGATGGAGAAGACGGCGTGGATGCGGCGGCACGCGCGGTGGCGGCTAGGGTTGGGGCGAGAGTGTGGGAGAGTAGAGAGAGATTGGAATAAAGGAGCTTTCACTCTATTTCCTTCTTGATTCAACCGATTAAATCTCTCTAGTATTCATAGCCTGTACCCGAGTTAGACTCCTAAACTAAATAGAAAACTCTTATAAGTTTATGTTTCCTTTTACAGACTCATTTCCTAACTTAACTAAATCTTTCCAAAACCTAACAATACTCAATAAGGGAACTAGCGATTCATGACGCGGGGTCGGCGGCGGCATGGAGGTGGGCGTGCAGCCCCTCTCTCCCCCACGCGCGCGGGGTCTAAGGTGCCCTCCTAGGCCGCGGCACTCCTCATTGGGCCCAAAGTTGGCTCAAATTCTTCGGCGGAAGAAGCGGCCCGTGTTGGACGTGTGACAAAATGACTACAATGGGAAATTTTATTTCATAAAAACTATCTAATATAATGACACTGATATGGTGTCCTATATTTTTTCACCTATCAATTTTGGTCAACCTAATATGGCTTGACTAGTTGACTTAGTACAAACCTAGAGATAGCTATATTCTTGGACATGGGCACTACCGCTTAACAAATATATATACAATGAAAAAAGAACAGCCCTGTGTAGTTCATTATCAATAATTAGTGACTCGTATTAAAAATATACTACTAATTAAGTTGTACTCCCTGAGTCCCAAAAAACAATACTTGATGCTTTATGATTTTTTAGGACACATATAAGTGTTTACTGGAAAAATGCATGGAGGCATGCAAGCCTCAGTCTCGAGCTGATATGGACCCAACCTAGTGTCCAAAAACTAAACACAATCAAGTTTCCTAGGATATTTGTTTAATCGTAAAACGTCAACATTTTCTAGAACGGAAGGACTAGTTGGCTAACTCTTGGTTCTAGTGCTGCTCTCAAACTTGCCAAATTAAAACTCCTACATTTATTTACTTCTCTAAATTTGTGCCCTTGCACCCACTTGCTATGCAAGCTTGTGTTTTCCTTCAGATGCTAGCCTTGTTGTCAGCAGATAGCAACAAGTTCGGAAGTTGGAAGATGACTTCATCAGGTATATACATAAGGAAATAAAACTTAAAATAAAATGACCAGTGGGACACCAATGTTAACTAGTGATTCTGACGTGCACTATCCTGTCCTAATGCAAGGCTTCCAAAAAACGGCACCAATGGGATAAGGCAATGCAATGTCAAGATCATCATCACACCGTTGCAATTATGTCTTGGGAAAATGACCCGATTAAAATCTGTAGAATGAAATTCTAAGATGCATGGTATAAGCTATGTATATAATGCATGATGTATTGTCATTGTTGTGATTGTGCAATTCACAAGATGCACACAATGCCAGCAGTGGCATCGGTGGTGAGTGGTGACTGGTGGCAGGTCGTTTTGGTCCCGTGTCTGCTTAGGTTGCTATGATCATGGTGGCAACTGGAAAGTTTTCCTCACTGCCATGTATTCCAACTTTACAAGTGCAGAGGACTGACAGATCTCATGTTCACATGATTTTGCCGTGCAAGTGCAAACATGCTAACTGGATATTACTGCACAGCAACAGAACAGAACAGAACAATCCCCCTTTGCACCATGGTGACTTGCGGCGCTTTTAAGACTAGAACTCAAATCTAGGTGATGAGGATGGAGGTGTGGATTATACTAGTAAAGCATTTTCTTTTTATAGACTAAATATGATTCATCAAGATCCATCCCAAAATGTCCTATAACAACAAGCTGTCATTATTGTACAAATTAAACATGTAATGAGGATGTTGTGTATCTTTGTGGTGATTCACCTAGATAATCAGCTGAACTTGGTGTATTCGGTTTGTGCACTATGATCCTGTTGCAAAATGATACTAAGCTAAAATGTTGTTTGGTGCGTCAATCAAAAAAGGTTTGTCACAATAATTGATCATTATTTGAGTTCAAGCTTTGTTGAGATTGATATCTGCATAACACTGTCAAGTGATTGTCCCCAAGTTTGACTAGCTTATTAGTCTGATACAGGCAGTTGGATATGGTGGGTCTCAATATGCCCAGAGAAAAGAGCATGCACTGCATCAACAGTTCAGTACTGTTCTAACAAAAAAAAATAATATTCTCTAGTAGACTAGTTGAGGAATTAGATTTTTTGGAGAAGAAAAGTTCACTAAACAACTACTGGGACTAAACCCATTAGAATTTGTGCATAGGAACTCCAATTGTATATGGCTGGTATATGTCAGAATCCTGCCTCTTTGGTAGCTATACCCATGGTCCACAATTATTCGGCTAATAGTGTCCTAACCAAACTAAACCAACTGCGGCAAGGATAGCTGGTTTTCTCTGAACGACGACTAGTCACACACAGACATTGCAATGGCACTGACATTACCCTTAGACTCACCAAATTTCTTAGATTCATTGTTTTTTCTCCAATAATAATACATGTATAATACATGTCGATGTCAATACAATACTTTTTTCTGAATGTGTTGGGAGTGCATCAGTATATATCCACTAATGACCTCCAACACACCATACTCTACCTTCAGCTACAGGTCATCAAAATATCCATTTGGTCATGCATCAAACTCCATCCAGTCCTCTTCTTATACAATTATAAAAGTGCGCACACACAAACACCTGAAGTGACATGCAAATGTTTACAGAATGCTTATTATATGCAGCGTGTCATTAGTGATGGATTAGCTGACTCATCAGATCCAAATCATGGCCATTAATCAATGGAGCAGCCCATCAAACACTCCTGGAATCTACTTGAAGCAATAGCTTAATCAGACGAAGCTCATAACAAACTCCTTTTTAAAAAAATTAAATAAAGAGACATGCATGGCTGCTCAGGGAAAGCTTTGGGGCCAATCAGGATAAATGAGCCATCAACTTCAAATGGCACTGTCGAGCTGAACAAGGCACGAAATTTCGGCACCAAATCCCTCACTAGGCGTACTTGAGTACTTGTACTTACTGAAGTCATGCTTTGTCAGGGAGCCTAATGTGAAGGATTAATACACCATTTTCCCTTTTTGATATCCTGCATCATGTTGCATGATTAAATTAGTGCATTTCTTTTCAGTTTATTTATTCTAGTGGGAAATCCTTCATTAGCTAGTCACCTTCTAGATGAACATCTTTAACCTTCTGGGATGGCATGTAGCTTCCAAATACTCTTCCACATTGCCCGTGTCACCTGTTGGACTGCTACTGGATGACTGCACATCAGTATATAGCCTGGATTGCACGGAGAAAAAGTTGTTTACATGAATATATGAGAATATATAGCCTTTGACAGAATTGAGACATCTTTTGATTTTTTTTTCTAACCAACTATATGCCTAGCATAGCTCATAGGCTTGCATAAAGCAAATCTTAGCTCATTAATCAAATGTAGTTATTTGGGAAAGCATGTGATCTGACGAGATATTTAGATTAATAGGTCTCAATCTGTCTAGCTTTAACATTGATAAGATTTATTATAATGCAAATACAGCTTGTCAGGCTTAACCCTCAAGTAAAGGTTTACTCCTTTGCTCTTCAAAAAACACAGCAAAAAACAAAAGGTGTCGAAAGCGGTGACACGTGTGCATCCTTGTTTATGTCACTGATTTGTCCTTGTCCTCTTAATACTTGAAACGTGTCCAGTTCAAGACATACGACTTTGTGCATGCCCCAACATTCTCCTTTCACATCACTAGCATAAACCCCTAATTGAGCATACAAGAACATATATAAATGTACGGTTATATCAAAAGGAGCCAAAAGGGAATCATTCACACCATTGGATAACAAGGGTATCTCCCTGCTTGGGTATCTTGAGGGTCTTAAAGGCTATGAAAGGGTGCACGATTTAGAATAATTTTGGGTATTGATCAGAAGTGATAGGGATTAGCAAATGAGTTGTTGTAAGCTAAGAATTTCATTCTAACAAAGTAGATTTGATGAAAAGGTGGATTCCTTCATTTCGTCACTTTTTTTTGTTACCGGTGTTGTCGTAGCTTAAAGGATTCCTACACAAGAGGCAGAGTTTTGGTTTTACTCCATCTGTCTTGAAATATAAGGGACATTTAGTTGTTCTAAGTCAAAACATTCCACCAAATTTATAGAAAAGAGTAAAAATATTTATGATATCAAATGAACTTTCTTACATATATTATTAAATGTTCCTTTGGCCAAATCTTATTATTTTTTTATATTTTAACTCTATCATTTGATAAATGTTAATATTTTTCTCCATAAATTTAATCAAAATTATGATGGTTTGACTTATAACAACCAAAATCCCAGGATAGATGGAGTACTTATTACTAACCACCAGTATTAAGGATGTGTATATAATCGCTGAAGAGTATTAAAGGAGGTGGCAAACAAAGTTACCATGAATTTGATGAAAAGGTGTAGATGCTTAATCTTGGTTTTCTATTAATATTTTTTTGGAAGTGAGTTATAGTTACTTGCTTAATCTAGTAGAGGAGTTGACATATACTTGATGGGCTTTAATATCTAAAATTTTGACGTTGAATTGGGAAGGATTCAAATATGATGAAGTGTGCTTATGTCATGTCGAAACATAGATCAAGACCAAAATTTTAATGTAAAAATAAAATGTACGTGATCGAGTATGTCGAAAGGAGAGTGAACAATGAAGTCTCACAGTGACGAAATTAGAGCAAATTAGAGGATGGTGCACTTGTCTTGTTGGTGCATAGATTTATGCTAGAGGTGGTGCATATATGGTAAAATTTTACCAAAAAAAAACATTGTTTTCACCAATTTTGTGTGGCGCATTCGCACCCACTACCTTCTATGTACCTTCGCTCACGGGTATTGTTATAAATTGGAGGCATTGTTTTGTTTAACTCTTAGAGTTTATCGTGCATTCTTTTAAATAAGGGAGAGGCCCATTTTTACCATTGAACTATGTCGGAGTTTTCTTTTGTCCATGATATAACTCCAAAATAAAAAATATTTAACCATCAAATTATCAAAATCATTCACATATAGTCATGCAGTTGTTTTGAAGGTCGTTTTCGCTTATGTGGACAACTCGTGGTACTAAGGACTACATGTCATATTTATGTTTCTCTTCTCTATCTCCAACCCCCCCCCCCCCCCCCCCCCCTGGCCACTCCATTGCATCATCATTGTCACATCAAATTACAGTGCCACTTATGCATTCCTTGTCTATGTCTTATCGTGTCATAACATCCTGTCATACCTCACCATGCACAACCATAGGAAATGGGCAATCAATGGACTAGTAGGCACAAGGAAAGGAGTGGCCAGTGAGCTAGGTGTGATTTGGATAGAAAGAGAGGGGAGACAGACATGTGGACCCCACTACCACGTGCACGCCCATCATCAAAACCAAAATAGTTGGATGGCCATATGTGTTATAGTTTTAGACTCTCATGGCCAAAACCAAACTCCAACGATAATTCAATGGTCAAAAATAGACTTCTCCCTCCAAAGAAGGCCCTGAAAGAACATTACAAGTCAAACTTGCATAATTAAGAAATTTAGAGCTTCACATATGCAACTGATGATTTAAATGAAAAAAAAACAGCTTAACTAAAACATTTTGGTGCACTCTTAGGATTACTCATAATTATGCCTACCAATTTTTTTTTTTTTACAATATGCCTCAAAATTCCTAAATATATAATTGGCAGGAAATATCGATGGTCATCAATCATTTTCCCCAAAAGTTCTATATGATATTTCCTTTAGAATATAATTCTTTGTTCTATTTTTTCTTCATTCCACGCAATTTGTTGATTGGAACAAGGATTGAGCCTCTCAACTGCTCATTGTTGAGAGAATTCAGAGCGCTTATGTAAAAGATCTATGTTTGAATATACTCCCTCCCTCTGAAAAAGAATACTATATAATTCTAGCATATTACCAAACAAACAATTGAAAGTATCAATGCTTATGATATCAAAAGGTATGAAATATATTTTCATAGTATACCTGTTTGGTGCCATAAACATTGACGCTTCTTCCTTTCTATAAACTCATTCAAACTTTAGATAGTTATAACCAATGATAGAACTACAATTTCCTTCTTTTCATAGAACTACAATTTCCTTCTTTTCATGGCAAAGGAGCAGACTATAAAAGTGCATAAGCAAAATTGTCAACTGCTCAAGTTCTGAACAAAGTAGATTTGTGAAAACAAATACCCATCTTTTGTCGTTTTTATCTTTTATTGCCATTTGGTAGTGGCTTATAGTGACATGTAAGAGGATTGGCATATAAGAATAAATTTTGTTCCTTTTAGTGGGACATAAGAGGATCTCAGTTTAACACTAGACACCAACACTTGGGTTTATAGATGCATAAAATTGATAAAAGGTCTTGCTGGAGGTGTCAAACTATTTGGTTTTAACACAACAAGGGTCTGTTTGGTTGGACTGTTAGCTGTAAAAAAAACTGTTGTGAACTGTGAGTTGTAGAAAAGATGCTATGAGATACATGGTGTGAAAAGGTTATAAGTTTTTTTGGTGAAACAAGTATAAAACCTACGCCGCATTCTATCTCCTAGTAGAAAGCTGTGAAATAGTGTACTTCCACCATTTTGAAAAGCAGGAGTCAAAAGCTAAAATTAAGGTCCAAAATGATTCTAAAACGGTACGGTTTAGCTATTTTTAGAAGCATAATCGCTTGTTTAGTGCTTGTTCGCTGCAACAGCTGCATAACCGCTGCAAAACATGTACATGGTTAATATAGCATGCAAAATGAGATATGCACATGGTGGTTCATGTTTTAAATCTGCGGTACAATCAAGACCTGCATATATTTTTCAAAAGACCTGCATATATATTTTAATAAGAAATAAATAGATTAGTTCAGGTTTTAAATCTGGAGTACGATCAAGACCTGCTGCATATATTTTAATTAGGAAAATAGACTAGGAAGAGTCTCGCGCAATCCTATTTTATTAGAGATACATTTTGACTAAGCTCCGAACAGATCTCGTGGTTTTCCCCAGAATAAAGACTCGGAGAAGACACGGAGAAGAACCTTGTAGCTTCCAAATTTAATGAAAAAATTAGAGGCTGGTAGGTGTGTGAACTTCCATGATAAATGATGTATGACCGACTCAGCGCGATCGGCTAATAACAAGGTTAAATTCGATGTACCTTTGCTGTGCTTATAAGTTGGCAGGTATCACCTGCAGAGAAAATTATACAAAGACAAGGAAGACTGCAGTCTTTGCAGTGAATTCAGAAGCAAACATACCAGCCATGATCCGTTTCAGTCCACATTCAACGGCATTTTTTTAATGATGAAAAAAGAATAGGTCTTTTTTATCAGAAAAAAAAAAAGAATAGGTCTTAAAATGGGCTTGGTTGTCTCATCTTCGCAGGCTGCAACCGCGCAAGCCCAACAACTTGTTGGAAACATGCCCAATCCTCTCTCTCAGAAAAAAAAGGCCCAACAGACTGGCCCATCTTCCGCTCCCTCCCCAACTCGCGCTCGGCACGAAGGCGACTGAGGCGGCGCTCAGGCTCGTGCTCTCAGCGACGGCGGGGCGTCCCAGGATCGTCAGCGGCGTCAGCGGCTCCCCTCGCACCCTCGCCTCCGTCCTCCACACACCGGCCGGCGACCCAGAAGTAGCCTAGCATGGGGAAGAGGCCGAGGACGAGTACGACTCAGCGACGGGCGCCGGCACGGGGCCTTCCAAAGCCCAAGCGGACCGATGAGCTGGCGGCAATGTCTGATTCTGACAACGACGAAATCGATGCCTGTAAGATGGAGGAGCTCTGAGCCCCCTCCGAGTTTCTGAATAGTATGCGTTTGGTTGTTCCTGTTGGCTGATGCGTTCTTTGTCATTATTTTTTCTCTGATTTCTGGTTTGCAGTCCACAAGCAGCGGGACATGATCCCCTTCAACGCCGATGATGGTTAGCGCTCTAGTTTTGGTGCTATTGGGGAACGGGGATTTCAATTTGCATTGTCCATCTGCAAGGAACTTACTAAGACGTTTTGATTCTCTTTCTTTTTTGCTGGATTCTTTTGTTGTGTTTCAGTAACGGAGTCGGAGGATGATGATGTTTTGCAGCCTGCGTTTGACCTCGAGGTATTTTAAAACCCCCCTAATCACTGACTGAGTTCTATGAGTTCACATTGTATGTGGAAACATACAAATTATATGGTGGTAACTTTTAATGTATCTAACAACTGGTTGTAACAAAAAAAACTCATTTCGTCTCAATAAAACATGAGCTGTAAAACCCATTTGCAAAAAATATAGGTGGTAACTTTCAAGGGTTTTGGATGATTAAATGCAAGTATTGATGTTTGGATGGATAGCAGAACTGCACCTTGTTTTCAGTCATTTAGGCTCATATGATTTGTTATTGATGTGTTTTTTTTTCATTTTTATTTGATGATAGCTTATTTTAGGGGTAACATGTTGCCACCCTATTTCGGGGTTTTGGGTTGACATTGGTATATACACTATACAGAGTGCTGCCTTCTCCCTTGTAAGGGGTACTGTGGGTCAAATGGTTAGTATTGAATATGATATTGGCTCAATTTCTTATCATTGTTTTGCTAATATGAATGTACAACCACAACACATAGCGATTAGTTGGGAATCGGAGCCCTGCTGGGTCGATTGGGCCCTGTGTGGCCAATAAGCTCTAGATGCGCCTAGGCTCTTCATCTACAGCGCGAGGCAGCGCAGACACTCGGAAAAGCGTCGGCGAGGCGATCTTGCACTAATGCGGGCGGGCAGGCTGAAAAGAAGAGCGCGAGCGGGCACGACACAACGCAGAGGGCAGGAGTGTGGAACAGAGGGTGGACAAGGATGTGTAGACAAATACCTAGCGGCTATGTTACAACTTAAACGAGAAGCAAAGTGTCATTGCTCCTTGCATCGCTGCCAGCTGCAAAACCTCCTCACCACTTTGTGTTGCCACCAACGTAGCCTCGTCCCAGTTCCCTTCTCCCTCATCCTGTTAGCTGTTAGCTCTCAGCTTCCGACTGTGTATGGGTGCGCATGTGAGTCAGCTAAGCGTGGTGGGGCTGTTGAGCCTTGGGGAATCAGTGATCGCAGTTCATGTGCTCCTTGTGTGGAAACTGGTGGATGGAGCACATCTTTGCAGTGTATTTGTGTGCCGCGCATGACCAGCACTCAAGCTGTCCCTATGAGATACATTTCTATTGTTTTATTTATCTTGAACTTGCATCTATTTGCAAAACTCATTACTTCCATGTTATCGTAATTTTCTTCTGATACGTTCTCTCAAATGCTAATAACCTGATAAGTGTACCTTGTTTGTGCTGCCCTGTGCCTTGTTTGCCCTGAAACTCTCTGTTTTTTCTTCATCTGTGTTGATGCCTTCTGATCTTGCTCCCAGCAGAAAATAATCGAATAATTTTTTTAAAAAAAATAGAAACATAATCATGTTTAGTCTACACTTAGGCACTCTAATGCTGTGGCCACTGCCTAGCAACTTTTGGAACCTTGGTCAAAAACTGTACATCTGTACTAGTTAATGTTATTTCTATCTTCTATCTGTTTGACTTTTTCTATTATCTTAATTATTTAGGGTGTTTCTAATAGCAAAAGTGATGACAGCAAAGGAGAAGATTCTGGTGACATTGTTGAAGCTGATTATGAAGAATGGGACAAAGGGTATATTTCAAAATGTAAGTTTGTGAATAGCTCTTACACAATATCTATGCGCATAGTACTATCCTGTTAGTATATTTGTGGCTTAAATAATTAGGTCCTCATATTGATATAGGCGAACTATATTACAAATATATACTTAGCCGCCAACAAAGCTGATGCTATTTTTAAGTATATTTGCACAAATTATATACATATATGATGATGATGCTGTGCTGCAACTGTAAAGGGTATGGGTGATAAATGATGCCGGCTTTCCTCTTCAGTGTTGAGTAAATCCATTGGTACATAAAATGCTAGTGCTGATTTTTATTTTTTTATGTTTTCAGAATTTTATTTAGTGTATCAATGCAAGCTTTGGCTCAAATGTTATGATTTGCATTACGTTAATAAGAAAATACTGAACCTCTTATTTAGATGTTATTGTTTCTTCTGATATTTGGGGTTTGCATATACATAACTTACTTTGTTGGAATAGTAAAAAGAGCACAGAGGGCTGTCAAAAAAATTGCTGGAGGTGATGATGGCATGGATGAGCAGGGGGATGAAACAAAAGAAAATGTTTGGGGCAGAGGTAAAAATGCATACTATGATGTTGGTGAACAGTCTGGTGAAGATGAGTTGGACTACGAGGAGGCACAAAGGATCCAAAAATTTAATGAAAAAAAGCTGTCCATGAAAGATTTTGGATTAGATGATGGTGAAAGTGATGAAGAGAATAATGCCACAAAGGTGATTGTCTTTTTTCTGTTTGTTTTTCTTGTACTGTCTCTTGTTTGCTTCAACCATGGGATGGCTTTGAGAATCATCTAAACTTACCCATGCCCACGCTGCCTTTTATCTGCCAGATGACATGCCCGCCCCCCCCCTCTTTTTTTTCCTTGATGGTTATTGGGTTGGTATTCTAATCAGTCTTACTGGACCAAAAATAAGTTTAGTGGAATTGGTAGCATATAAGAATCTGTTCTGTTATTGAATATCATTATTTTAGGGCTTGTTAGATAATTTCTCTTTCTGAGTTGGTTGGTTATTTGGACTGTGCAGTATGTGAAAGATTCAGTGTCCTCTCTGTTGCAGATAAAGCAAGTTACCATGAATCCAGCAAGGCAAAAAGAGAGCACTGATGGCCCTAGTATGCATAGCAGCACCATCCAAACAGATAAGATTGTCACATTGGACAAACAGGAGGGCAAACTTAGCAATGTACTAGCACTGGATAAAGTGATCCAAGTACTGTTCCTGCTCTGTTGTGTCTATTACTTTATTACCTAGGTGCTCCAAATAACACATGATTGATAATTTAGGGTGCTGAAGTCTCTAAATCAAGCAAGAATGAGCCTTCTAACAATGATTATTACCATGAAGTCAACAAACAGAAGAACAAGGTTAATCTGATATGAGCATGTAGTGTTTATTGTTTTCCTGTTAAATAAGAGTGTATTTGCCTGAAATCTAGAAATGACAGGATGAACATATGGGCTTGCATAGCCTGGAAATGTTTAAGGTAAGAGCAAACCTTGAGGAAAGATTAGAGAAAAAAGGTATCTATAATTTGACGAAGTCGAAGCCAGAGAAATTGTCAAAAACCAGGACAACTAGTAATAAGTGAGTTATTAATTATGTATTTCTTCTGTAGTTCTGGTGCATAATAATGTTTTGTTTCTTGTGGTTTTAGTAATATTTATCTTTGATGTGCAGAAGACGCCTGCAGACATTGGATGACTTTGATGATGAAGTGCTGAAGAATAATCAAACTATGAAACCTAGCAAGCTTGTTGCAGCTGCTGCTAAATCAAATACAAGCATGGTATGCTACACTGTTCAGTTACAGGCTGTTTGTTTCTGTTGTGTTAATTTGTATCTAATTGTTTCCTGTGGTCCTAGGTTTTTGTAATGGGGTAATATGTAAATTCCCCATGCATCGATGATCTTAGTCATCTTAGGTTGGAAATAATTTCATGTGATTTCATAGTATCCAGGATATTTCTAGTTCCAAAGAAAGTTGTCTAGTGTGTGAATTTTACATTCTGATTTGGGTTCTTGTAAGTTTGTTTCAGTTTTAAGCATCTCACCTAAAAAAGTTAAAGAAAAATGGTGTGTTTTCATGTGATGGTTTACTTTTTGGGACACATCTAGGTTTTGTCCCCTCCCCTCAGGAAACATGCCGTTAGTATGGTATGTGTATTTTGAAGAAAAGAAAAATGAATTTGGATGAGCTGCATATATGCTCAGTATAAGCTATGATGTGCTTAAGCTTTATTCTAAGCTTTTGGTTGTCTGATTGTGTCTGACACTCTGACCCCCTGTTTTGTATCTTCAAGTTTGTTTCTGGTGATGATGACCTTCCTAAGAGAGATAATATTGGAGAAAGACGAAGGAAACACGAGCTTCGCGTTCTATCAAGAGTAGGAGCTAACTCAGTGGAAGATCATGAGTTGACAGATGGTGATGTTTCTGAAGAAGACCATGAGTTGCCAGAAGATGGTGATGCTTCTGAAGATGGCTTCTATGAGGATGTTAAAAGACAGAGGACTGAAAAACTATCAATCAAGAGTGCTCTGTACTCGAGGTAAGTTTCAGTCATATACCAAGGTAATAAATAATGTGCTTCTGGTGAATGCTATACTGCCGCTTACTTTTTCCTGTATGACAGAACTCCGGCCGTTGAACCTCTGGAGGAAGAAACTGAAGGCAATTGCAAGAGGACGATTTCATACCAGGTTAATCTTCACCTCGTGCATCATGTAACATATTATAGATTTCGATTTCCTGTTACATGCCTCTAAGTAAATCCAAACCCTTGCAGATCTTGAAGAACAGGGGGTTGACACGTTCCAGGAACAAGAAAAAGAAGAATCCGCGAAAGAACTACAGGGTAAGTAACATAACATTATAGTTATAGTATATATGACTTGTGAGCCATTTAAACTGCTAGGGCGACAACACATTAGCTCATTTTTTTTTTTTTACTCTTTTCAGGATAAGCATAAAAACAAGCTTGTCAAGTGGAAAGGCCAGGTCCGTGATATCAAGAAGCCGTCTGGTCCATATGGAGGTGAAATGTCTGGCATCAATCCGAATGTCAGCCGCAGTGTTCGGTTCAAGAGTTGATGCCAGTCGTAGTCTATTCAGGTTGGACATGAAAGAGTTTTTCTGATCGTAAATTGCCTTTGTTTTTTTGTGCATGTTACTAAAATGAATTAATTCCTTAGTTTGTGGTTCGATATTAGATGAGTAAAATTTTACCTGCGAGAAATATAGTTATCACCACACTGCTTGCGTGTACCTGTGTCATAATTATTGAAGGAAATCCGTATATTATTTTTGAATTGTATATATACTATAGATAGAAGTCCTCATTGTCAGATCTTTTTGGATAAAGGCCCTTATTTTTTTTTGAAGGTCAACGGGGGGGAGGCGTTCCCCACCTGAATATATTAATTCCACAGTTGCTCGGCTCAAGACGAGCCGAGCGGTGGAAGGGCGTACAAGCCAATCCTTCATACAAAGTTTCATAGAAGTACAGTGGGGGAGAGAGAGATTACAACAAACGACAGCACCAGCAACAACATTTAAATAGGCACCAAGGAAGCCTAAACACAGGCCGAAAGAAGCAAACCGAACGTCGACTTGTGCCCCCGCCGAACAACGTACTCGCCGTTTTCACCATGGCCATTGTGCCCTCCACCACCCCTCGTAGCTACGCCGCTCCACTGCCACCCTCCCTCTGAGAGCCCGCAAATGGAGTGGGGACTAAGAGTGGTGTTGAACACGCAAACCAGGATCATCGGACACGGCGACCTCCCTTTGAACAGATGATGGCATCCTCCAGCACGTCCGGGCCCACATACCGCCATCCAACGCCATCCGAGGGGAGGAATCCTCGAAGGGGAATGGCGGCAGCGGTGGAAACACCACCCGGCATTTGATTTTTCTGACACCAACAGGGAGAGCACCGACGGAGCAGAGGCGCCAGAGGGGGACACTCGTCGGGCGCTCGGCCACGACCACCAACCAGGCTAGACATGCCAAGGCGAGGTAGCAGACCATGAGGGAGAGGAAACAGGGGGAAACACATGCACGCGGCAAAAGCTGAGGTCTCCCCTACAGTGGTGCCCTCAAGAGGGTCACGACGCGGGCGGCGCCGCCACCACTGGCTCCAGAGAACTAGAGCTAGGTATTCACCCAGGGGAGAGAAACCAGACAACAGTCAGGGGGTGGGGAGCCTACACATCGACGCCTCCAGGGAGGGAAACGGCGCCTGAGGGCGTCGCCGTCGACCGCACAGACATGGTCATGCATGGCTTTCGCCAAAGCTCCCAACCCGCAGACTAGTCGGTCGCCTCAGACACTCAGATCCTGCACACAGCACGACGACGAGTTGAAAGTGAACATGGAGCAGGCCATGGGCCGCACAGACACGTGCACGGCATTCGCCTGGGCTCCCCAACCGCAAGAGCAGCGGCTCCTGGCCGCACAGACCAGTAGCAGCCGGCCAGAGCCTCGACGGAGGGGTGGTGGTGCAGCACGACGCCTCCATCAGCAGCAGCAGGGCCGGCGCCGCGCACGGCCGCACGGTGCCGTCGAAGGCGTCAGAGCGCCCGTCGGTACCCAGCGCGCACGAGGCGAGGGCGCGCCCGCAAAAGGGCCCGCGGGCCTTGGAGACCGCCCTGCGCGGCACCGCCATGGATCCCGACGGCGCGCCCCGCCGTGCACCTGACCCGGCGTGGGGGGGGGCACCGGATCCGGCCACAAGAGGCCCGGATCCGCCGCCCCCAGCTCACCGGCGTCGAATAGGAGCCCCGCGGGCCGTCACAAGGTGGCCGTGGCCAGGAGGCCGGCCGGCGCGGCGCCGCCATAGGCCCCGACGGCGCGTCCCCACCGCGCACCAGATCCGGTGAGGGAAGGACCGGCTCCGGCCCCGAGAGGCCCGGATCCGCCGCCCCCAGCTCGCCGGCGTCCAACCGTCGACGTCGTCGTCGCTTTATTCACTTAGCACAGGGGAGAGGAGGGGGGCACGGGGAAGGAAGATGCAGCAGGAGGGGTGGCCTTGTTGGGCGCCTCCCGCGGGCCGCCGCCGCCGCCGGTAGCGGCGGCGGCGGCCGGAGAACAGCCGGGGAGGAGGGGGTTTTGGCGGCGGGGGCGAGTCGCCCCCGAGTCGCCTCGTACGGAGACGACGTAAGTTATTTTGTTTGTTTATTACACACAGGAGCTAGTAACATGGCAGTTCTGAGTACGTGGCCATCATCAAGGTGCCATAGTTATTATTCCAGCTGAGTACGCGATCGTAACGAGTAGTGAGATGGTAACACCGATGTGTCGATGACGTACGGCATATGCGTGTAGTGCACGTGATGATTAGTTATAAGGAGGCGATTCACAACATCATTGGAAGAGAACATGTGTAACATTGCAGCGCCTCGCTCTTGAACATCGCTGTTGGCCGCCATCTCTCAGCTGGGTTCGCTTGCCGTGCAGCTCACAGTCACAGAGGTGACCCGTGACTGGCATCGCAAACCATGTTTTTAAAGTAGCTGGCATAGAAGAGTCGGTGTTAATTTTATAGTAGCTGGCGTAAACCAAACTCTAGCTTTAGACTTTGTTTCCATGGTGTGCAAGAAGGCGACCATCAATCCGTCGCGTTGCATTGGATTCGATGGTTTAAATTAGTCGTTGCCCCGCTCAAAAATTCCTCGCATCGCATCAGTCATAAATTCTCCTCTAGAACTAGAATGCCCGTAGGGCTTCTCGCTGGTGGGTGTGAACTTCCATGATAAACACGAAGATGCATGACCGACTCCAGTGGGCTTAACTAGAAAAGGACAGGTATCACCTGCAGCTAAGATTATACAAAAACCATGGGAAGACTGCAGTCTTTGCAGTGAATTCATAAGCAAACATGCCAGCCATGATCTGTTCCAGGCCACATTCAACGGCTAGGGTAGTGAATAGTTATGATGTCATGCGACAAGCAAAAAATTAGCGTTTTACTCTTCATCACGATCACCAATGTGGCAATGCCATGATCAACAGAGCTAGAATTGCGTTTTTTTAATGGGACGGAGGAAGTAGGTCATAAGAATGGGCTTTGGTTGTCTCATCTTCGCAGGCTGCAACTGCTCCAGCCCAACAACTTGTTGGAGACATACCCAACATAGCCTGACCCATGTCTTGCATTAGCAGACCACATGTTGTGCATCGATGTTCCATGGGACGTTCAGGGTGCAAGTCTAATTACCATGATTCATTTCCTCTAGAAATATACCAGGGCGCAGATATCTGCTTGTGCAAAACAGCAAATTACAGCTGAAGCAGGAAGAAACTGGTGCTCACAAGTACACTTACGCAGCTATGAGAGGTCGCAGAGAGGTTAAACATACGACTCACACGGCTAGTATACAAAATTGAGGAAAAAATTATTGGAAAGGTTTCCCGAACTGCGGCATCACTTGAGACCATCGCCAAGGCCAGCAGGCATTCCTAAGCTCTGTGCCAAGTCGGCCATCCTCTCTTTCATGGCCTGCAGGCATTAGTCGGAGATCATTTTAGTATGAATATAGATTATATGATCTCTATACAGCAATCAGCTGGAAACCCCTCATTATGTTATCATATGCAATAAAGCATCATCAAGATTCAAACCTGGACGCTCCGTTGATGTGCATCCTTGTAAGCGTCGTTGACCAACTCAGAAAGTTTCTGAAAAGAAACATAATAAGCGTTGGACAAGCAAGAGATTGACAATAAAATAAAATGTTGTGGTGGCCTATAAGAATTTCCTATATCCCATATGCCATGCCAGGCAAACGTCCATCCATCTATCAAATAAAAAACCTAGTCCACAAGTTCTCATCTTCATATGTAACCGAGTTTGACACAATGCATCTTTTCCTTATCCGAGGGTGCAAGTCATGGAGGTTTCCTATTTCCCGTTCTAAGCAATGAACTGAATACCTTCCTTAATATAAACCATCAGTGTCTTCTTATGCAGACAAGTTGTGTGTCATGACTCATGAATATGAAACGTTATCCTGCGTTCTGATGCACATTGTTCATAGGTCAGATGGTTTTTAGCACACGTGTCAGTGGCCAAAAGCAATTTTCTCTGGTGCGAATGTGCATACACATAAGGTGTTTAGCTAATTCATATTCAGCTTTTTTAGAAATGCATTGTTATAACCTGTAACTACATCACTAAAATCAAATATCTATTTCCCTCAACATGCAAACAATCATATGAACAATCACTACATCAGTCATGACAACTCACACAAAAACTTCGGATAAAATAATGAAACTAGAAAGGGCATAATGCATACTTCAGCACCCAGCTCCATTGCAGCTTCCGTGATTTCAACTCTAATAGGTTGCTGGTTTCCAGAAAGTGTAACCTGTCGAGGGGATCAAAGTCAGTTAACCTGGGTAAGGATTGGAAGTAGAGAAACACAGAAGAGCTAAAGTGCTTCGGTTAATACACCGATAAATTGATAGGGCACAAAAAAAACCCAAGAACACATGTACTGTTTAGAAATTTACAAAGATGTCACATTCTAGATGTCTCAAGATATATTGTTTTCACTTTTATAACATCACCTGCATGATATACAAACTATTTGCCTTGAAATGAACAGCTTTGCCAGTGTCCATGTGTCAAAAACAATACATAAGAGTGGCCTAAAATATCTACTATACAGTTTTATCTAGACCCAGAGTTAATAAAAGTAAAGTGACTTTGGGTAGTTCAGATAACAATTGAAAACCTTATAGGAAAGACAGAAACCATAATATCATATACAATATGACTAGATTTTGAATAGAAAGACATTGATGGGCTGTTATGATGCTGAGATTTTTACAGGCCCAATCATTAGTGTTTCTCAATAATGTACGAATTCAATTGTTTGGCAGGGATAAACAAAGTTAAATACAGAGAATATAATAAAAGGCCTTCCCAAATATACCTTGATTAGTTCACCTTCACAATAACCCTCAATCTCAGTCCTAAAAATAGGAGAAAAATAAAGTCACACAGACAGGTTATTTTGCATCAACATGAGAAAGATAACTTAATGATATAAATGCATACGCTGCAAGCTCCTTCTGCACCCGGACAGCCTCAACTTGGACAACCATTTGGGCCTTCTTAACAGTTTCATATAGATTTTGCATGTTTCCAAATATTCCTGCCTAAATTTATTAAAATATCAGAGGGCTTCAAGATCATTATAAACAAAATGCCAACTACGAAATAAGAAGATATATATACGAGCAGAGTTATTTTTCACATGAACAATCACTACTCAAGTATCCAAACAAAGATAAAGCTTCACATTTTGGGTTCATGGGTTGCATGACTCGCAGCATAAAGAGTATGTGTTAGCTGCTCGTAAACGATCATTTCCCTGAAAATATTTGCTTGCTTTTCTTTACTTGCCTCAGAAATATAGGGATGAGTCCATATTTGGCCATCAAACTATCGCCCAAGTCTGATACCATGAAACTCAAAAACCGGAAATGTCCGACCACCCAACTATTGAAACCGTTTAGCGTTTACATTTGGTTTGCTGGTGGTTTTCGCTGACATGGACTACACATGGCAGTGCGACCCACTTGTCAGCTTCCAACTCTCTCTTGCCAGCCCCTTGCTGACACTTCCTCTCACACACCACCTCTTTCTATGTGACGCACCTCCCCCACCTTGACCCCCTCTCGTGGTCGTATCCCGCACAGGGTATTGTCATATTGTTGTCGTGCGAACACCAAAGGTGCAGGCGCGGATACAGACCTGGGCTAGTTACAGGTGCTGCACATTCAAGGAGGCGGCAGCAGTACCCTAGTGGAGGAGGGAGAGCAGCATGCATGAGTAGGCACCCATGGTGCACATGAGGAGAGCGAGAGATAGATGGTGTTGGGGAGGAGAAAGGTCTGACTAGTGGGCCTATTGCCACATGTCATCCGCATCAGCAAAACCACCACTGAAACTAGCTCAATGACCAGACATGAAAGATTTTCATTGTTCAGTGGCCAAAGATTTCTAGTATTAGAGTCGATGGCCAAAATCAAACTTAGCTACAGTTGAAATGCCAAAAAATGGACTTCTCAGATAAATATATGTGTAATGGATTATCCACCCAAAAAAATGAATTTAGAGTGTGTTTTTATTTTATTTTTTGTTCTAGCTGTTATTAGGAACGGAACCATAACAATAACACTGGAAACAAGATGATCAGTCAATTACTTACTTTCGATGGCTCCTCGCCGTTTTCATCTTTGTCCTTCTTCCCTCCAAATAAACTGTACACTCGGAATGGTCTATAACTAGCTCTCTTCCTTGTGGAACATGGCAAACAGAAAGCCCCTTCTATGTTTATTCTATTACCTGAACAACAGTCACAACAGCGGGCACAAGATGTTCAGATGTTACCCAATCCAATATCACATCATCAGCAAGTATGCACTGGTGAATCTAAAAACCTAGAGTAATTTTCTCATGATCGTGATTGTTCATATAAGCAGGTAAAAACTGAGCAATCGTTGCAAGATGAACAGTCCGGCTACCATCAGCGAAGGCTGCTCCCAAGTCCCAAGTCCCAACAAAGCCGCGCCTGGCCTTCCCGCACGAAGCCCCAGACACCGCCCTAGACTACGACGCCACCTCCGATGGAACTCTTCCCCAAATCAGACACCCAGCGCATGGATAATGCCCTGTGCAACCGCGGAGGAGGAACCGATTTCAGCGATTCCCTAATTACTCCCGCGGGCTCTAAACCGTAACAACTCGAGGAAGAACCGGCCGAGACGGGGCGTAAGAGCCGGAGCGTTGGGGGCTTACGGGTAGGGTTGGAGGCGAGCGGCGTCGAGAAGGCGGCCGAGCGGAAGGCCGCCGGAGCGAGAGCGCGCCGAGGGAGCCATCAGGAGGGCGACGGGGAGAAGGGAGGTGAGACCACGCCCGCCGCGCCGGAGACGAGTGAGAGGGTAGTGGAGAGGAAATGGAAAGGGGAATGAAGTTGATTTGTGTAGGAGGGCAGATGGCTGATTTGATGGATACTAGTGCCGCTGTGCCCGGCAGCGGTGGCCGGCCGTGCGGGCAGGTTGCGGGTGGGCGGGCGGGCGGCGGAGCTGCCGGAGGAGCAGCGGCGGGCGGGCGGGCGCGGATGGGGAAGGAGGCGAGGCGATGGGGGATTTTGTTTGTTTGGAGGACAGGGGAAGGGATAAGGAGTGACAGGAGGAGCGACGGACGCGGGGGGAGGACGATGGTCGTGGCGGCCATCGAGCGGCAGGAGCGATGATCGGACGGACGAGACGAGCTCAGGCCCTGTTTTGTGTTTTCCACTCCACTAAAACCCCCCACATCGTCTACCCTCACCAGTCGGAGTCGGACACGATCACCAGCAAGATGCTTTGGGGCCGTGCAAAGATGAATGGTAACATTAATCGGAATCAATGTTGTAAATGGTAGGCTACAGCATTTTGGGTTCTAAATCGCTGGCTATAGTCCACTGTTTACTACAACAGTTTTGTAGCTTTGCCATAGCCTGCTAATGTGGGCGGTCATTCGGGTTACCATAAAGTTTTGAAGATAAAATACGGGTTTTCAAAAGTTGTCCTGAGAAAATAGTAGTATTCTTAGACTACCTGAAATCGGTAAAACCATTGTAATGGACATAGCTATAACACGAATTTAATAAAGTACTATAAATTTAAACACCAGTTCTTTAGGAGCATTTCAGAAAAAGAAACATGACTGGTTCCTAATTACCTCAAAAATTGACATTAGGAAACCACATAACTAGTCAACCACAGCCAAATAGCATCCCATTATTTCAGGTGCATCAGGCACCGGTGACTGAAGCCGAATTACCCAAACCAAAATCAGATGCATCATATACTTTCAATCCAAAATAGCGAACCGGTAATTCCGGTTTCAGTATTCAGACTCAGGTGTATCGGATTGTATGCCAACCCCTAGTTGCACCAAACAGCCATCAAATCACACCAAGGTCACAGTTCATTCTCGCAACCAAAACTGGATTTAACACGCCATATTGAAGGAAAGCGTAGCCTGGTGAGGCATGGAACCAAGCTTGTTTACAGCACGCGAGGAACGCTACAGCTACACCACAGAAAGAACACACCGACGTTTGCTGCAGTTTGGACTTTGGAGGGCTGTAGATGACCGAAAGCTGCAGCTGAAATGCTCGGCGTGCGATAAACGGAGGATGACGGGGCACACGGTTGTGATCTGAAATCCACCACTGCACTAGGCAATGCCATTATCTGAGGTACTTCGGCAGGATGTGCATCGCATGCCACATACAGTTGAGATATGTAAAGTGCACATTTCTTCGTTTTTTTTTCTGCCCTTATGAAGCAAATGGTTGCGCCCTTGTGAATGTCAACCACGTTTCACTCCTCAGCAACACTGGTCAAAAGAAATTTCTATTAATGTGCGACAAAGATACGAGAGATTTCAGTGAGGAAGCAAGCAAAGGCATGCACTCACCGACTCTTGACTTCATCTGCATTGTTGGCAGATTGCCCTGCTACTTCGGCCTTTTTGTTCCGATCGACTGGTTTTTTGAACTGCACCAGGATCATGGTCATGTTATCGCACCCATCTCCAGCGATCGTTGATGGAGCCAGGCATCTGTCCAGCACTCTTTCACATACTGCAGATAGGCTGCTCTCCTGCAATTGTTTGCCCCATTCATGGTGTGTCACTGCCTGGCACTTCAATCTTACTAAAATGTTCAGTTTCAGTTGTGAATTTTAAAAAGAACATGGTTGCTTACCATGTTTATTCGCTCATGGATGAAATCCACCAACTGTTGGCTTGACATGCAGTCCCTGTTCATCAAACAAAGTAGTAGTTCTGTATCAGGTGAATGGTATATTGAAGCCAAGCACTTGATATTAGTAAGAATGGCACAAGGTGTAAAGCTGTACATAGCGTGAAGGTACAAAAATGTAGGTAAATTGCCTTACCAAATGCCATCACATGCTACAACAACGAAGTCATCATCATCGCAGAGCTCCACCTAACAAAGGACAAGATTGCATGAACTTCCAAAGAAAAGCAGCTACTATTAGCTTAACAGTTAACAGTTCAATAGCAGATAATGTCTAGATTTAGAGAGCTTACAACGTTGATATCAGGATTGGCCGTCACAATTTGCTTCTCAGGAGGCAGGAATTTGTTCTGTTTCAATTCCACATCTCCTGTGAAGAGGTACTTGCATAATTAAGGCACAAAGCAAGGTGCACCTGTATTTGAAAGAAGCAAGAAAATAACTAACCAATTGCTCTTGACAAGTTCAAACTTCCATTTACTCGTCCCATATGGATGAACCCCCCTGCTTTCATTATCCTTTCTCTCTCAACCGCAAGCTCTGGCTTGTGGTCCCTTGATAGATTGTATGCCTACCATGTATTTGACATAGAACAAATATATACTCAGGCTGTCAAGGATATCTTATTTACTAAGTAAGGCAAGAGCACAAGTAACATACCTTTCCACCCCTTGAAATAACACATCGGGAATCACCAGCATTTGCCACAACAAGTTGGGAGTTTCTTATTAGTGCTACACATGCTGTACTCCCACATGTTGGCCCAGCAAAGTCAGAGTGAGGTCCCTGATAAATGATTATACATGTGACATTCCATGAATTCAATACCATAATTCAAACGATAATAAAGACATGGACTTCAGAATATCACATTCCATAATTAGCTCATAGTACAGCATTAATGACATCACAGCTTCCACGTTTGGTGGCAGTTCTCTCCTCGATGGATTTCTTTTTTACATAAAATTTCAGCTGCTATTTGCAATTCACAACTGATATAGCTTGCAAGTATTTGAAAAGATATGGTCTTTATTTTAATAAGAGTAAAATCAGCTGTGCATCTATTTTAGAAAAGTGAAAACAGCAGTAGCCAGATGGATATATACCACAGACAAAATCAGGGTGTTGTCCCTAATAAAAGATTATATATGAAAAGAAATTACTAAATTTAATACCATATTTCAAACAATCGTGAAGAAGAACTACTACACATAAACGAATATCAGAAAAAATGATTTTCATATTTCAAAATCAACTCATAGTACATCATTATTGACAGCAAAGCCTTCATAGCTGGCTGTGAAAAGTTCTATTTGCATGAGTTTCTCTTTCCAGCATAAACTCAGCTGTCAAATTCACAACGGACACAAGTATTGAAGAATCTGAAACACGTAGAACCTATATTTCATTGAGAAGGGAAAACAGATGTACATATATGTTAGAAAAGTGAAAGTAGCAGTCAGTTGCATATATACCTCCTCCGAAGCCCAATCATCTTGTTGACTACTCGAATCACTGCCCCTTGGAGACCAAATCAATCCTTCTATCATACCACTAAACTTGTTTATTTTGTCTCCAAGTGCAGATAGTTCTCGCCAACCTCTCTGTCCTCGCATCATTTCATCCATTCTGAAGTAGCACAACCAAAATTAGAAATTGTCATCGTCAAGCTGATAGTAATGCTATAAAAAAATTAAGCTTTATTATATCTCATGTGGGATCTGGTTCACCATATACCTGAAGAAAGCTTTATGGACAGCAGCTCCTAGGTCACCAGCTGAATAGGCTTCACTTTTGAGAACTTGACCATGCAGATATTTTGCACAGAATTTGGCAACCACTCTTCCTGAGTAAAGCGATCCAAATGAGGTTGTGTGATGTTAAAGATTGGCTCTACAAATAGTCAAATACTTGGCATAGTAGCATCCATCCTAAGTAATCTAATACAATGGAACATAAAAGGCATTGATCGTTGTTAGTGTGCTTACCTCCATGACCATCAAAAACACCAAAGAATGCTGTCTCGCTATCAAGATCTAGCAATGCTGAATGCTGCATGGATGCACAGATTGTTGAATTTCCAGATTATAAAACATTTTATCATGGAACAATTTCAGAAATGGGCACACACAAACACAAAAGCACACACCCAAACATTATATGATGCTATGTTTCTAGGGGTGAAACCGTAAAAAGCAACACATGCCCACATTACTCTAATCCATAAAACATTACTCACCCTATCTCCAAAAGTTAATATTCTAAAAGGTTGTCCTGCCAGCCTCGGTGGTTCCAGACATAACAAAATTACATCCATCATGCACATGGGAGTCATTTGATGACCTTAATTTACACCCCTGGTCATGCAAACAAAATGCTAAAGATGTTAATAGCATAGGATTAGGAAACTCACAGCATCTTCCATGGTTGCTCGCCATCCTTGCATAGATGAAAGACCAAACTTAAGTCTATCATTTTCTCCATTTTCAGATAGCTTATCGGTTTTTGGAGTGCTGAGGTAAACCCCCATCCTTATAAGCTGTAGGTTAGAAAAATCATAGCATAAGGAAAGAATGTGTAGTCATTAACAGAGGAGTAAACATAAGAGAACAATGACATACCAAAACTGATAGGGTCAGGTCAAGAACTTGAGAGCTTATACCAGTGTATCCACGGAATCCTGCAGCAAACAAAAATCAGTTTTAAGATCGTCTCAACCAAATACAGGCACGACAAGAGGCCTCAGGCCTCGACTGATCCTTATGAACAATAAAACCAAACAACTTGTGCAATGAACCCCAAAATGCAGCTTAATGACATTGAATCACCACAGTAAACCAGACAGCCAAGGATGTGATCACATCAAAAATACGCATTGCAGGAACTAGGAAGGGCTAATCTCTTGCTGAAACAAGAACCTAACAAAGTTAGGGGAAGTGGCATTACTTCCAGGTAGGACCCAGGACACAGAATGCGACTCCCACTCCTATCTATGGTTAGCAGAATTCAGTCCCTTGATATAGGAAAGCCAATAATTGCACAATACAGTACCCGGTGATCAGAAAAAGACAAGCAACTGCGAAACCCAGGTACACCTGCACAGGAACAGAACTGGCCTAATAACCCACCTCCACCCCCATGTCTACAATATAACGATACAGACTATGATTCTTTATTGCTTAATCCTCTGGCCAACTACCATCAATAATGATCAGAAAGAATAAATGACGAATTGTTTCATAATATGACACAAACAGCCTTTTTATTTTAAAAAGGAAAAGTTTACTGACAGATTTAAAATTACGTCCAATAATAAAACGAACTGATGGGCGATGACAAGAGCAAACAATGGGCTATTGACAACACCACGGCTGCTTCTTTTCCTTTAAAGCGAGTTAGGTGAGACGAGAGAGAATCGACCACCCGGCGGGTGCTCGAAAACAAGATAAGCTTGTTTTCTGTTCTGATAAATACGGCTAACCAACGTTTGTTTGGCCCAATTGCAACAAACTTGGTAGTATGTTGTCAAAAAAAAACTTGGTAGTATTATTATTACAGAAACAAGGAAAATGGTTGGTTTGGAGTTGATAAACGTAAAAGATGCTCCTAACAGGTTCCATCGTATTGAATTATCGATAGCGCCTGCAGTCTGCAGACAGCTCCCTGTATATATTAATTAACAACCAAAAAAAAAAAGTATACCCAGCTGATTGGCTCTCTGTTGAGCCGCAAGATCGGACTGTCATCACAAAACGAAACCGGCTCCAAATCCCAATAATACAGTGTAGAATCAACAAACAACACCGAAGAAAGATAGCACTGGTTTCTTGGACTCTTGATTGAAGGAAACAAATACATAAACAACACACAGTGTAGAAGCTGGAAGAATCCAACGGAGAAGAGAACTGAGCACGCCCTCTTGTGCCTGAGGCATGTGTACCTGCTTGGCCAGCCCGGATTTGCCACTGCCGCTGGCGGCAAGAATCAAGATCCCGCCGCCGCCGCTCGCCTGGACCCCGTCAACTCGCGCGTGCCTGGGGAGTCAGCCGTCAGTCGGGGCTGAGGACGAGGAGGATAGCGGCGACCAGAACGAACGAACAGAGAAGGATGAGCGGGGGTGGAGTGGAGAGAGAGGAGGGAGGAGAGTGGCGAGAAATGCTGACTACTGACTGAGGGAGATGGATTGGTGGAGGCCAGAGGAGATCGGCCAATGCGCCACTGCTACTAGTACTTCGCGCAGCAGTAGTCAGCCACGAGTGCCTCGTGGGACCCGCCGGCGTGGTGGCCCACCTGGCAGTGGCGAGCGAGAGACGCGGTGCGGCGGTGACAGTTGGTACGCACTGTTCTTTCGTACTCTGGCTGAAACTGAAATGCACGAGAATTTTCTGGGGATTTTAACAGAAAAACCGCTGGAATCATTCACCGCTCGGATCGGACACTCTGAGCACTGAGCAGTGGAGCACAGACAGGCAGCGTTCAAAAGATTCTTCAGATCTCCGGTCAGATTCTTCAGATCTCCGGTCCGGGTGAGGAATTCCGAAATCCTTTTCTTGACTGGCGGGTGGGGTCCGAGATTGGATTCGGATCTTGTACTGGTCTACTGGAGCCGGCGGAACCGGGGGCGCAGGAAAGCAGCGGCCTTTGAGATCGCGGGGAGGCGCTTGGGAGTCGGATATTTAGGCCTTGTTTAGATGGCTAGAAACTTGTCTGAAAATAACTCAGAAGATTTTCGTTTGATTTGACAAATATTATCCAATCATACCTAATTGCTCAAAAGATTCGCCTCCGTGATTTACAACTAATCAGGGCTGTAATTAGTTATTTATTTTATTAACATTTAACGCCTAATACGACATAATATTCGATGATGATGGATGAGAGAGTGAGGTAACTAAACAAGGCCTTATTTCCGATAGATTCCAGATTTCACCCTCAAATTCCACTACGATGGAGTCACATCAAAACGCCGGTACACGATCAGCACTAAATATAGATGAAATTAAAAACTAATTGCACAGCATTTTATCAGCTTTGAGACGAATCTTAATTTATCAGATAACTAAACAAGGCCTTATTTCCGGTTACTTTCAGTGACTCGACTCGATGCAACATCATCTGCACTGCACGTCGTTGTCGTCTCACCTGGCGCCGGCGGTTCACGCTATGTCACCTGGTGCGGCATGGGTTACTGCTACGTGCACCGCATGCACATACACATATACAGCACACAGATACGGTATCAGCAGGCATGTTTGCTTCTGCTTACGGCGGCTACAGTGGCGTACAGCTGAAGAGTCAGAGCAAGCGACACCGCTGTCCGAACGCAACGCAAGCAAACCTCGGGTGGAACCTGAAATGGACACGCAGATGCACCTCATCAGGCCATTTTCTTTTTCCCCACCTCTTGTTCTCGTCACGAGCTAGGTAAAGCAAAATACATCTCTGCTTCCCCTTTCTCGAAGTCTCTCGGTTGCTACAGTTGCGAGAGGGGGAAGAAAGCGACGCGATGGCCTCTGGGGCGTCGCGAGGTGGCGGAGACCGTGGGTCTCTTGCCGGTGGGTGCTGTAGGTTGTAGGTTTAGTCCTAGCGGGTCTAGGTTTAGGTTTCCGGCCATCGGTGCCGAGACGGCGGCGGCGGCGATGGCGCAATGGAATAAGTCCTTCTGGATTCGTCCCCGTCTCGTCGGTGCTTCTCTCCGGTGCCGGCGGCGAGTCCATGGAGGTGGGTCTCCGCTTATGGAGCCCTTGTGCAGGAGTCCATGGCCGGCAGCCACTCTTCTTTGTGTTCGCCGAGATGAGGTAGGTGCTGGTCTTTTGTTTCCGGGATGGAGAGGAAGCTCGGGTTGTGCGGCGACGTGGAGGTTGGATCGAGCTCCCGGTTTCGCGGCGATGGTGGTCGTCGACGGCGAGCTCGATTCAAGGCCGAGATTGCTTGGGGCGCGGCCGGCCGATGTGCGTTCTCCGGCATTTCGCTCATTCTTTTGGATGAGTTTCTACCGCGGCTCTGTGCAAAGCCTTCGTGCGATGGAGCGATCTCGGACCTGGGGGCGACGCCATCTGTGTGTGCTTGGCGACCGGCGCAGCGGCGGCGGATGCAGCGGCTTGGATGAGCAGAGGGTCTAGGGACTTGCTTGTAATTTTTGTTTTTTCTAAGGCCCTTTCGCAAATAGGCTGAGACAGCTATCCTCTATATCCTACTGTTGCATACCTGTATTTGTACTGGTATCTGTACGTTTTCCTTAAATCTAATACAGGTACGTTTGATCAAAAAAAAACCCCTCTTGTTCTCGTCACGCCATTGGAGAAAAAAAAGAGAGTGGAAAACGATAGGACTCCGGTTGAAATTGACACGATATAGGAGATCACACAGGAGGCAATAGTTCGATTTTGAATAAATCAGATTTTAGAGCTATCTTAAGTTAAATATTTTTATATCCTTGCGCATGTGCTCACGTGCTCGAGAAATACTATCTCTCAAATGCACCCTCTCAAAAATTAAAAATCAAATAGGCTCAATAGGACCGAACGAAGTGGCACCCTCTCAAAAAAAAAACAGTGATTGAAATTAAGGGCTTGTTTGGGTTGTGCCGGTTTGTCAAGTCAAACCTTCGCCAAACTGTGGTTGCCACAAAAAGTTCGGCGGATAAAATTGAAGCCAAAATTGTGGTTAAGTTTGGCAAAAAAAAAAAGTCTATGACATATGAGGCATGGCATGTTCGGATGATCCCATCACAGACTTCTAAAAAATCGTTATACATGTATCTCTATAATGCAGGTCTATGCATCGTAAATGTACATTTCCCAGGTTCGCCCTAGCAGGGCAGGTCGTTGTTAGCAAAAGCAGAGCGGGTCGCTGTTGCCGCTAACGATGTCGTACGTCTGAAACGCTCCATTCCATGGCTGGGCCACGCGCACCCGCACCTCGCACACACGTTTCGTGTCCGTGTTGGCGTGTGCTTTGCTGACACGACAGCTGCGTCTGCTTTGGATAAAACGGACCGATAGAGTAGAAGCAAGTAGGCAAACAGGTTGGTGCCCTCTCGCCGTCAGTCCGCCTCCCTCCCTCCCTCTTTCAGTCTATCTGTGGACTGTGTGGGCAACACCATGGACCCGGTTCGTGCTAATGCGCCCCTCTTTTGATAACACTACAAGTGCGTTCCAGGATTTTCCAGATCCAACCTGTCTCCATGTATCATCGGGGGAAAAAAATTGATGAGAGATGCAAAAGTGTTACCAAATGGCTGCAACATCTGGAGATAAATGGTTACCATCAGATGCTCCGCGCCATAGCCAGGAAACGTCTCCAGCATAGGAGTATATACAAACAATGATGATGTCGAAATGCATTGAACTTTGTTCCAACATTGTCCAACTTTTTTCAAATCTACCAGGCTTAACACCAGGCATCATGAAAAAGCAAGTGTCCAAAGCGTCTAGACAAATAGCTTAGCTACACACCACGTCAGTAGCGCACATGTTCGAGTTCAAAAAAATGAAGTACCGCACATGTTCGCATGCTAGAGCATGATACAACACATTCTCGTGCACGTGAGCAGAGCACGTTCATTGGAACCTGCTTTGTCGACGCATGCGCCGACACGCACCAACAGTACTCGCACGACGGGCAAGATCGACTCGTACCAGCCCACCAGGGAAGAACAGATTCAGAATCACAGTCCAAACCTCGGTTGTCTGATACTGAACACTGACAATGGTTTTGAGCATAAACTACACATCGGGTACATCTTAATCCACAAAACTTTAACTGCGCCGACACGCACCAACAGTACTCGCACGACGGGCAAGATCGACTCGTACCAGCCCACCAGGGAAGAACAGATTCAGAATCACAGTCCAAACCTCGGTTGTCTGATACTGAACACTGACAATTCTGGGCCTGAGTGTTTTCAACAATGGTTTTGAGCATAAACTACACATCGGGTACATCTTAATCCACAAAATTTTAACCAGTTACAAACAAGTCATCTCTACAAAACCTCAACTTAAAATCCTCAGAACTCCTATTACAGACAAGCTGCATTGTGCGGTAGATATGTTTACTGATGTGGCTGCTGGTGGTGGCCGTGTAGCCCAGCTCAAATATTGCCTTCCTCCTGGGCCCTTCGGCCCAGGCAAATGGTGACTGGTGACGAGGGTTTCAGGTCGGTCACCTCCCCTTTCTCCTGTCTTTCTCTCTGTCTCAGCTTCTGTCGTAGTGGTTGTCCCGCCCTCGGCTTGCACTTTTCTCGTGTACCCTATCCCTCCCGGCATCGTTGCCATGCAAACGATCTCTACTGCGATTGTGCTCTCGGTCCCTCTCCTGTGACTTCCTTGGAGGGCTGCGGCTTCTACTGTGGCTCCGACGCCGTTTCCGATGCCTCTCTTTCTGCTCCGATGATGCTCTTTCTGCAAAAAAGAATATTGTTTAAAGTGTGTATAACTAGTAGCTTCTAAAAGCGAAGGGAGAGCAAATACTAAATGTAGCTGAGGGGTACAACATGGCTCATTGTTAGTGCATAAACTATAATATATGAAGTTGAAAAAATCCCAATGATGATGAAAGTTCAAATCCAAAAGAAATGATACTATCAAGTAAACAATTGTCCTTACTGCCCTTTACATACCAGAAGACCGCATGTTGTTAGCACCATCAGTTGAAGTGGATAAACCATGTTCTGACTGAAGCCGCCTTCGATGGCTGGCAACCTTCCTCTCAATCTCATCCAAGTTACACAGACCCTGCTCCTCAAGTGATTCACGGTACTGCATGACAGAAATTTCAATCTGCCTCAACTTCTGCCTGCAGAGAAGAGGGCATTGGAGTTAGTTCAACAAAATAAGGGCATGTTTGGAGGGCTCCATGCAGCTATGGCTCCAGCTCCGGTACTATAGCAGTACTGTAGCAGAGCCACCGGAGCCCCAAGAGACTAGCTCCTCCACTTTCGCAGTTATGTTTTGCTTCGCGCTACAGTGCCTACAGTGTGCGTGCATGTGGAGCCGGAGCCACTGGCAGCGGCGCCAAATGACGCCTAAGTATGTGCTTGGCAGACACTTATAAAAACTAGCATGAACTGGTAAAAATATTGGGTGCGGATAAGTACCTGTGCTCTTCATCAACAATCGTATCATGATGATGGCTTGTGTGGTCAGTACTAGCTTCTGTTGTATCGACCTTTCCAAGATCATCAGCAATATCGCTTCCAGATGAATAGCTTAATCCCAAGCCTCGACCACCTTTTCTATCTTCATCGTCACTGATGTCATCCTCTCGACTCCATTTAGAAGCTGGCAAAACAGGATCATATTTCGGCTTCTTGCTTGGAAATGATTCGAGTTCAGCAGCAGCAGATTCTCCAGAACGTGCTTTACCAGCTCTCATATTGTTCCTAGAGACATCTAATTCATCACCATTAGGACTTTCACCAAATTTTGACATACTATGAGCATTCACACCACTTCCAATCATGTGCTGTTCACCCTGCACATATTTCGTGTCAACATCCTTTTCATATACTCGTTCTTTCTCAGCCTCTTCCAAGTTAAGCAGCCTGGCGACCATCATTTCTTTACCACCACACAGAGAGAGGCCATTATGTCTACAACGGCGCTCAAGTTCAGCTAGTGGGAGCCCTAGTAGCTCCTTTGTTGCTGCTGCCTTTCCAGTAGCCAAGGCACCATCTTCATTAAGCTTAAATCCATCATTTCCATCCTCAGAGCTACCTTTCTTTTCAATTTCAGGTGCATCACCACATAACGAGTAAAATGGAACGACACCAGAGTTGCCTGATCTAAGAAAAGTAGCCCTCAGCCCATTCAGAAATGCATCAGAAAACAGGAACCAGTCTGCCCAAACTTGTAGGACTTTCATAACCCTCTCCTGCAGAACAGTAATAAATCCATGCAGACATGTAAGAACAATAAGGATAAAAATAAGCTCAAGTATTCAAGAAATGGCGGAACATAAGTTACCTTCAGAGCTTCAGCAGTAATCCTTCCAGTGATACTACGGTACAAGTCATTGAAGCTCTCCATAACATCTGGCAAAGAAGCTTCAAACTTCGTTCGGAATGCAGATGCATTCTTCACAGGGGCGCTACTGTTATGAAGTATGTCAGACATTAGCATAAGCCGAGCAACCTTTGTTGGAATAGACGTCTCCTTGAGTGTCAAGGATTCTGTAAGAACCTCAACAATCTGAAATGCAAGACAATAAACAATCATGCGATGAGAACTGCAGAAGAGACATCATGTGGAAGAGAAAAGTCTAAAAACCCGAATCACAGAAGATTTGCCTCAACAAGGCTACCTATAATGACTAATCCATATAACAAGCTAAACAAGACAACAAATTTTAAAACAAAACCAGGTCCCAACAGTTATTACATATCATCTAAGAGACATCCAAAGAACAAAATAGCATACATTGGCGAGGGCGAAGGAACAAAGATGGCATTTCATCAATCAATATACACTTTACATGTTGCAAATTGATACCATTCAGCAATAATTTGTATGCATAGTTTGGCATGTGCCCGTTTTACTCACTTCTTCTCATATAAAGATAAAATAGATCTATCAGTCAACAGAAGGGTTGTCTGTCAAACAGTCAGTCAACTGTGAGTCTGACAGTCTGTGAGCACATGAATCCAGTAACTATGTACGCTCATTTTGTTGTTGACACTTGACACATAACCATTAGCTATTAAACTGGTCTCAATGTGGGTGACTGGGTTTATATAGACAAATAAGTCACAGTACCATTAAGCAATGCAGAAGAATGAAGAAAAAGAAAAGAAAACATAGCTAATTAAATAATATTAGAAGATGCACATTACCTCCCCAGCTGCATCAGCATTATCCAAGGCAAATCCCATGGCGTCTTTAATTTGGCTCCTCTCTAATGTCAAAGCTCGCAGCATGTCCTCAAATTCATCACGCTGTGAGTCAATCAATGTACGCTCCACTTCAACACGCTGAAGAGGGGAGCACCAATTTAGTATTGTAACAGAACAGCCATTTATTTATTTGACATCAACAGAACAACAATTTAATGCTCTAATTACATCTAACAGTTACTTACCCTGCTTCTACCAGCAGCAAATGTAGATTCCTTTTCACGTTCAGGGCTTCTGTTGGATGACAAGGGAGGTGGAACCCATCTAAATTGCATATTACATTTTTATCAAGAAAGTCAATAAGCAGATGACATGCATATTCATCCTATTGAATTACAAACTATTACCTTCCACTTCCTGTGATCATGATGTATGGTTCTGTTCTCCATCGTTGTAAAGTATCACCCTATGTTACAAATATCACAAGCTCAGCACAATCATTTTTCGTAGCTACTTGAAATTTTATTGGATGTAATAAATGGTGAGTTGGTTATAAAAACAAATGTTCCAGCCATAATATGGTCATAGATATGAAATTCTGTTGAGCAAGAAAAACATATATAAACTAATAAACTTGTCTTATTTGACAACTTAACAAGTTCTCCTTGTGCAACAGACACAATTGACATCATAGCGTTGTTTGCTTGTTATCTTTGGTAGCAGAAGTGAAAGTGAAGCATAATACTTTCGTTAATCTAACTTCTAACTAAGAATAGAGAATATGAATTAATATAAAGAACAGATTTTTTTTTTTTTGAGAATTATATAAAGAAACAGAATTATAGTATGCCATTAGAACACTGAGATGTCATTTTTAAAATTTTGAACTATAGACAGCAACAAGTACCTGAGCAAATGAGTATAGCCTCCAAACATAATATGTGTGCTCTTTAGATTTAAGATCAAACAAGAAATTAAATATAGGATTTCCTCTCCCTCTCTCCATTACAGCTTGTTCAAAAGCACATCCACCATCAAGTACGTGCAGAGCCATTGTGTCAATCACATGCCGAAGACGTCCATCATTAGGTGGAGCAACCACAATATCAGGAACATTTGGTGTAAGGACCTATCAAGTCAATGAATCCATAATGTGAAATAAATCCACCAACAGATAACCACTCATTTAACTCAGTACCACAGGATATCATGATCCAAAAAACTTATTCAATCACATGAGAAGCAACAAACACGTAGCCAAAAACCAGAAATTATATATGCCCTTATTCTAGATATTAGGGGCCTGTTTGGATCACTTGGACTAGCTGTTAATCCAATTAATGTTTAGGTGAAAGTTTAGGCAACTAAAAATTTAGTCCTTTGCTGTTTGGATACATGGACTGAGGGACTAGCAACTAGTTGGGCTGGAATAAAAGTTAGTCCTTTTAGTCCGCCCATTTCGATGGCCTAGAAGGTGACTCAGTGATCCAAATGAGCCCTATAACAGCACGTAAGTTGAAACCTTACATCAAGACAGTGGTGTACAATAAGGGCATTACTGGTGTGCAAAGAGAGGACCTTTGAAAACATTAATATTAAGTTGTTCTCAACAAGATAACTAATGAATTCAACTTCAGTCTACAGTCTACACAATTCAACAGATGAAGTACTTTCTCAGAAACATTTAATTATAATACTATGAAGTATGAAATATTCATCCTTCACAATCTAACTCAAAGCAAGAGAGCAGAATTTTCAATGTTAATTCTTTTACGGTGACACTAACAGGATAACCTAGATAGCAAGATCACACTACTAGTGCACTCAAAAGAAGAAATAGAACATGATAACTAGAAAGAACAAGTAAACAAAGATTATGCTGTGGGATAAAGAATCGCATCCTAGAACAAATAACAGATGAATTAATAACGGATCATGTACAACTTCCCCTACCAGCTCTGAGGTTTGTGGTGTAAAAGATGCAACAGCAGGGCCGCCAGGACCAGAAAGTACAACTGTACCACCCTGTATAATGAAGAAAAAGATTGTCAAAAACAACTTACAATACCAAAAACATCACAGTTCTATTAAAACTTGCAAATATATCATGAGAAAAGTTCAGATGACGTCAGATTTTAATAGTGTGAAAGGACAAAAGAAGCAACCTCCTTATTTCTTATTGCCATGTGCCCTGGAGGAGGAGCAGGCAAAGCCTGTGATGGAAGAGCAACAGATTTACCCCATCCAATATGAAGTTCATAGTCATACACAACAACACCTGAAATAAATCATTAAACAAGCTGAAGGTAAGAATACCAGCCAAAAAAAGCATTTCAAGTTCCCATAAAAAATGAACAAACATTATCCAGATGGGTTAACATTTTAACACTACATGGATGTGTGCACTAACCTTGCATTTCATCCTTTGCTGCCTGTCCATCTGCTCTATTCATGAAGGCAACAAAACCACAATTTCTTTGCCTTCTGCGTTCCTCTTCTGTTCTAGGCCACATAATCTTGACACTAGCAATAGGTCCAAACCGACCAAAGGTCCTCAAAAGAAAATTTTCATCGACCTAACACCATAGCATGTGAAGCTAACAAGATAATGCATACAAGTTTGATGGAACAGTGCGGCAGAGAAAGCAAACCTTAGGAGATAGATTGCCAACATATAAGTTGGTGGTTTGAGGATCACCATCACCAAATGATCCTGGAAATCTTCCAGTCGGATCGAATTCATCTGGTAGTTCATCAAACCGGCTAGAGGGCTGCACGAAATCATTTAAGCATCAATGAAAAATAAACTAATAATATTCATAGAGACTGCAAATTAATCACATAAATTTCTTATTAGCTCATCAGTTTAAGAACAGTTCAAAGAAGCTTTAAGCGAGTAGAAAATATTGATATTAACTCTAACATATAATATTTCCACAAACCAAACAAAATATTGATTAATCCACACAATCCTCTCCTGGAAGTATGCAACAAAACAAAATAACCATTTTTTACACATATAAGTGCCTACCATGGAGCTATCGCTGTGACGACCTTCATGGCGGTGATCTCGATCCTGACTGCGCTTTTTACGTTGCTCATCTTCAAACTTTAGTTCCTCCAAGAATTTATCTATTACTCGTGGCTTTCCTTTTTCCTTTTCCTTTGGCCTCACCTCTTCCTTCTGCAAGTCCAGACAAAGCTTAAGCAAACGAACTATACAGATTGACCGAGGCAAATTTTAAGAATACGGGAACTGTGAAGTGTCCTAACCTTTTTCTCAGGCTCTTTCGCAAATGATGGTGGCAAGAAGGATGGGACATACCTGGAGAAAATAATGCTATGTATAAGGTATCTATGCTACATAAGTTAGATCAGTATGTATGTCATGCATACACCTAAGTAACATGGGGTTATGAGGACAGCAGAAGCAAAGAATTGCAGATACGATGGTATTTCAGGCATTCTCACTTCAACTCGTGAAATTTCAACTTCACTACTTTGGCTTATGCTATAACTAAAATCCTGATAATATAATGATGCAAACAATGGAATTAAGATTCCCCAATAAAGCTTGAAGCAATCATACTTTGTATTCAAAAGTATAACTGACCCTAAAGCTTGCACTCCACAAGAATTTAATCCAAGGACATGAATTTTCAAGTCAATCTAATTTGGTCACTGAGAAGTGTGCAAAAATTATCATTTCATTAAGAAGATCGAGAAAAGTACAAAGGAGAGGGAGTAACCCTGATCCCGAAAAATCTACACAAGGGCTGAACACAACCCACACCCACACAAACCCCTTGAGGGGATTATAGCCCAAACACACCACAAAAAAGATACAGGAGTAGACATGTAAATTAGAAGATTCTATAATTGGCTGAAAACTCTGGAACTAAATCAGCATTACTGACATGAGAAGCTCCAGCTACTATTATAATGGTATGATAAGCTTTGCAGTTCTTAATAGAACAACCATGAATATACAGAAAACATCATTACTTATATATCCCACAAACTTGAGACAGTGCCGTCAAACTAATTACCCCTTTACTAGATCCAACATGACTACTTTATCCATACTCAACCTAATACCTCATACCATCCAAGGATGTGATTGGTTTGGGGACAATGTGGGATGGGATAGGACCATCCTGCTATGAGGTTAGCCCTTGATCTAACATGAGTATTTTCTCCATACTCAACAAAATGTCCTCATACCATCTAAGGATATGTTTGGTTCGGGGCAAGGTGGGATGGGATAGGGCCATCCCTGCTATTAGGGATAGGAATAAGACGGCTCCAGTCGGTTGTATGGTATGAGGGATGGGATCATCCCAGTTTTCTGTTGGTGAGCGATGGAGAGGGATCAGAAGGCATGATCCATAATGTCAAGAGAACAAGGAGTGAGATGGTGGTCTGCGCAATTTCAGCAGGAGCAGCCTCTCCCAGCTTGTGTTTGTGAAATAACCACCAGAAACACACAACTGCAGATCAAATGTAGTATCCCGAGTTCAAATAAATCACCGACTTATATGACTAGTATGCATATATATATCCATCACACTAATCCACTGTTCTATAAGGTAGATACCTAGCATGCCTACCTGGAACCCTAGTACATTTTTATTAGATGGTCAGAAACACTAATGTAAGAAGATCACCAGTGATGACGCATTGTGACCTCTACAGAAGTGCTAACACCATAAACAAACATGAAATCAAACAACATCAACTAGTGTAATACCATCACAAGCTGGTGTAGCAACAATGAATTGTTCCATCAGGTTGAAACTACAGGATAAGTGCAACCGAAACACTAGACATGAAACAAGATGGCATGGCCATTCATAAGACCAGCAAACAATTGTCTTCAGATTACCCTTATCAGTGTTTTAAACTGCATTCAGCACTTGGTTACAGTTTCAAAGTTCAATCAAAAGACAATTTTAAGAAGCAAAATTGTAATCTCTACTCCTAAAAAGGGGTAAAAACAATCGTTCACCCCCGCAGACCCATCCTTCCCTCGGTAAAAGTTTCCCCCGACTCCTCCGCCCATGAAAAGACACCGGCTCCTGCATCCTCCGCGCCGTCATCCCCATCGCGGCTCACCTCCAGGCGCCCTGCGCTCCCCCACCGGGACTTCCTCCGGCGGCCGCCCTCAACGCCGCCTGGGGCGCCTCCCTCCTCCTGCGATTTCCTCCGCGCCGCCATCCCCCATCGCGACTCGGGCGCCTCCTTCCGGCTGCTGCCCTCTGCACTGTTGTCTCTCTCCGGCCGCCGCCCTCTGCGCCGGTGACGCGTATCCTCGCGGACGAATGAGACGGCGGGGCACATGAGGGAGTGTGTGCCGGTCTGCCGGATCTGCTGCAACCGCAGCGACGAGGACCACCTGCTACGGCACCTGTGCGTCTGCAATGGCAGCATCAAGTTCGTGCACTAGGACTGCCTTCTCCACTAGATCGACCATAGCAACGCGCGACAGTGCGAGGTAAACCGCCCCGCCCCAGTCCTGAACTCCGCAGATGGGGATGTCGCTGGGTTGTTGCAGGTCCGATTGCATGGTGGAATTTGTCAATTCAATGTTGAGCTGGTGCTATGGCTGCTGTTTTATTTTTGATACGACATGTAGAATGGTCCACAACTATATTAGTACGCGTTAATAATGGATTAGTCTCATTAGCAAAAAGAAATAAATAATGGATTAGATTATTGTTTATGCCTTTTCAGTTGCTAGGAGGGGATTATGGTTGAGAATCGGGACAACTAGACAGTTTTGATGATTATTCAGCTACCAAATGAATTTCCATAATGCTCTAATGTTGTTGTGGTTTGGGAGTATTTTCATAAGCACAAGCAGGACGCTACGGTGTGGAAGCAATTTTTCACTGTTCTCTTGTTGAAACTATGTAGTCTGATCAATGGTGCTATTAGTTTATGATTGTGTACATATAGGTAGCTATGATTCCTTAGCTGATTGTGTATATTCTGCTATTTGTATTTGCAGGTCCTGCTGCTACTAATTTAACGGGCCTATAAAAAGTTCTGGTGAGCGTGCCTTGACTTGTTCAATTCATTGGTTCAAAATTCTTTCATATGCAAATTAATAAGTGTGTTATGCCTTTAAGGTCAATTCTGTACCATTCAGTCTCCAACCTGCATATTTTTGTATATTGACAGTTGACTAAACCTAATCAAAAGTGTAGACAAATATTATGTAGTGTGGATAAGTATTGTGAGCTGATTCCCCGCCGGAGTGGGTTATACCATTGATCTTTCTGGAATCCAATTCTAAGGTCTTGTCCATCGTAAAAAGTAGAAGTTTTTAAGAGGTTTTATAGCACTTTGAACATATAGGCTTGCTGTAAAAAGGCATAATAATAAAATCTTGTAGTTTAGGCTAGAGTGTCTATGCAGCACCTGATTGCCATAAGGATTTGCAACACATACATACAGACACAGATGCTAAAAGCTGATTTGACATCTAAATCAGGCATGCAGAAACCAGCGGAAAGGCATGTGAATCCATAGATTTTCCAGAAACCCTTCTCTATGAATCCAAAGATTTTCCAGAAACCCTTCTCTGTGGATCCATTGTGAGTGATCTTGTTGACTTCATGTTGCTGCTTTTTGTAACTTCTCCATAGAGCTTGTATCTTCAAACGGTTTCTGAAGCTCAAACAAAAAAAAATGATATCTCTTTTGCTTTCCAAAATGTTGGTGGTACATAAGGAGCAGAATAGTGATCTGTCAAACTATAGTGTGGCATACAGGAAATTATTCCACGAAGATCCGGTGGCCAACATACAGGGGTGGACCACTCCACCACCATCAGTGTCACCAAGAACGTGGGCAAGCTCATGGTGCATTGCAAGTGGTGCTTATTATGAAAATTTTGCAATGCATAGTTAGTTTGATGTCGTCTAATGATTGCTAAAGCTAGAAATGCCCAATATTGTGTGCATTTTGCAGATGTCAGTTGAGTTTCAGGTGCCTTCCCCACTGGTGCCAAGCAGGGAAAACATTTTGTGAGGTACTGTAAGCAGAACGTTGATGGAACATGGGCTGTCATCGACGTCTAGCTGGACAGCCTGCGCATCAGCTCAGTCTTCGTTGAAGACCATCAGGATGTCTGATCCAGGAAATGCCTAATGGCTACTCAAAGGTCTGCAGCTTGTCCATGATTGAATTTTTCAGTTTTCACACGTTCTCAGTAGTTGATGGTTCAGATCCTTATGGAATGAATAAGCTGCTGCAGTGATCACTAGCATGGAGGGGAGGAAGAAGAGCATTCTGAAGCTGGCTGCGAGGATGGTGATGCAAGAATATATGAACCAATAGCCTATGTTAGAAATAATTCTGCAAGTCATTAGTTCATGGCATAAATTGTTTGTCCTGAAAATTTCAGAAGAAATTGAGGAAAGATTAAGTCTCCATAATGAACTTAAAAGGCCAAGAGTAGTTTCTGATTATATGATTTGTGCCTGTGTCAACTCCAATCACACATGGGATTTGGACATTTGGTGCTATCATATCTTGCCCATAATCCATGCATAAATTAATTCCATAATTTTTCCCTTATACTATGTGCTTGAAAATTTGGCAGTGCTAAATTCCTTGGGGTAGAGTCAAATGTGTGGATTTTACGATAATTGCACAGGAGAGCAGCAGCCTGAACTTAACCTGCCCTTGCTGACATGCACACAGTCCATGCCAAACATCAGGGTAGTCAAATTCACAAGGGCTGTTCTCTGAATTTTGAAAAGGAATCTCAGAATTTTATGCCTGAACATTGTGCTGACATTTGTGACAAAATAACAGCTCAGAGGATTTCACTGCAATGGTCATCACATGCTTTTGTATTACATATATAGTTTGTACTCGTTTTCTCTGCATAGTACTTTAGGAGTTGTTTGGATAGGTTTCTGAGCTAAAATCCTCAAAATCTTCCCTCATTTAAACACTAAATTAGTAAAGCTGCTATGAAATCTCCAAACATATTACTTTATTACGCTATTATATTGATCGTTTGATCACATGTGCTCTAGCATGAATATCGAGGCATAGTACTGGTGCACTTGAGCTTGGAGACTATCTTGCTGGGTTCATCACCCAAAGTATAAATTTTTTTCCTTTATTCATATGTGGTTCTTTATTTCCCACTGTATGTAATTGACACTTGGGGTAATATTCCCAGTGGCAGACTTGGTTTGCACCTTGCAGGTGTTAAACCAAGATGAGACACTTTCCTTTTCCAATTTGGTGTTTGGTATTATAAAGTTTCCGTTATTATGCTAATGGCTTATTTATCTTACTTACCAAAGAGTGTCTGTAAAAGTAAGAATGGATGGATATGCTATATCATAGGAATACAACCTAAGCAGCATTGGTTGGCACACAAAGAAGCAAAAGCGATGTAAAGGATGATGTCCCATGTATGATTGGTGGACGGCCAGCCAAAAAGAAATCTGTACAACTATAAGTAATGGCTCAAATTTTGATGATGTGGCTTGATTTGAGATAGAGAATTATCCATTAACGACTTTGTGTGTCCTATCTATGTATGTATAGATTTTGTCATTATGTATCACACTCTTAACATCATGTTTTTAATTGTACAACATACTTCAGACTTTAATTATAATGGTTATAAGTTTTTTTTTTTTTCCGTTGCAACGCACGGGTATTAACCTAGTGAAGAGAAAAGTATGTGTCGAGTATATAGCATAAGGCAATCAAAGCTAGGCTGTGTCCCTGAATTCTGATTATATGGGCCGCAGGACCATCTAAAGATGTTGCAGCGGTACCACATGATACCATCTTCTAGAAATCAAGTATTTTTGCCGTTTACCTACTGCCCTTCTTTGGAACAGACCCCCCCCATCTTTGGACTTTCCACCTGACATTGCCGAATGAATAAAAAGGCCGATCTCTTGATCAATTGGAGCAATTTAAAAGAAACAATGCATATATCCATCTTGGAAGAGATTGAAACTACAAAGCGAGAAGGCAACTATGAGGGAAGTATGCAAAAATGAAACCCCTGCCACTAACCTTCTAAGTCAATCTTCAGCTTTGCATTGGGGTCGATCACACCACCTCTGACAAACTTAGCCCCAGATGAGCTGTCACCTTTGAAGGACTCGACAAATTCCGCATATACACGCGCCGCTTCATCTTCCTCCCTCTTCACATACCAAAGCAATCAGAACAAAATATGAACACCCAGTGCAAGGGGAAAATAGGTGTCACGTGAATGAAAAGGCTACTAGAAGGGACTTGAACCCCTGACCTTCTTCCTCGCCTCCTCAGCCTCCCGGTGCTTGTGGTACGGAACCTTCTTCGAACTCATCTGGGCACTGTCACACATCACAGAGCGTCAAAATCAGGGGCGGAGCCAGCATAGGACATGGGTACACCCGATAATTTTTGCAAACAAATCAAAGTGGGTAGGCATAATACATGTAAACAGTTGTAGATAATCAGATCCTAATACAGAATAGCACATTAGGGATTAGGGTTTGGGTGCTCGGTTTCGCACAGGAGGGGAAGAGGTGCGGTGGGCATACCTGGTGGGTGCTCGTCGCCGGCGAAGGGCGTGACGAAGACCCTGCGAAGGGCCGTACGAAGACTTGGGCACCTGGCTAGGTCGGCGGCGGCGCTCGGTCAGTCGTCGCCGCCAGAGACACAGGCGCCGAGAGCCGGCACGGCCGCACGCGAACGGACGAGCCGAGAAGCCAACGGGAATTGCCGTTTCAACCGTAGGACCCGGAACACCCTGCAGGCATAGAAAAAAAAAGGAGGGGGTATTTTAAAAACTACATCGTCCTAGTCTTATTCGAACTCCAAAATTATATTTTGATTTGATTCGAACTCTAAAGCTAGACTTGTTTTGAAGTAGTTTTACGAAAATTTTATCCTTTTTTCAATTTCAAATTCAGCATAAATAAATTTAACTTATATAGAAAAAATGTCTCCAAATTTCTAAAATTCTGAAAAAATATCACAAAAATAAATTAGGAGAGGACGAGTCCAAATAAAAATATCCCTATATATTTCAACATATAGATTTATAGCTCTATGAAAGTGAAAAATATCCAAATTCTAGAAAATTTCTAAAACGTTCTAATTGATATCTAAATGTATTTAAAACTTTCCAGAAAAAAATAAGATGCAACTAGCATGAATGCATTAGCATTAATGTGTGTTGTTGTTTCTCTTGCTGCCCAATTTTTAAAACTCATATAGATATCAGAATGTTTAATATTTTTCTATATTGTACCGCATATTTCCCTTATTCTCCTATAGCTAAACCTAATTTTTCAAGGCTTCTAGAGATATTTTGACATACCCTAAATATTTTATTTGGATCCCAGTCTATCTCTGAACGTTTTGTCATAATTTTTATAAGCATATTACCATTTTTTGGTTTAATTAAAAAACACATAAGTATTTACATACTTCTTTTAACTAAAAATAGCAGTTTTAATGCCGGTTCAAACTAAGGCAGAGAGAGGCAATTTAAACGTTGAATATTTAAGATGACTGATTTTAAAGTTTTAGAAAGAATTATGCTACTACGGTTGTTCGTGAAGATAAAATGACCTTTTTCACATAGAGGAATGCATTTCCTTTAGGTCCTTTTGATCCCCAAATTTGAATTTATAGTATAGACTATAGTTGTGGAAGAAGAATTTGAGATTATACAACTTTCCAAAGTTTGTATACAAGCTTATCTCAAATTCATAGGGTGGAGATGTGAAATGGATTCCACAGATTTCTTCTTCTCACCAACTTAAGTAATGTAGCTTTTATTTGACAAATTCTATGAATTCTTCTACTCCATCCATCCCATTGATAATGTAACTATGGGAAACGTGCCGATCAAGCAATATCAACTTTGACCAAATTTGTAGCAAAAAATATCAACATTTATGACTCCAAATAAATTTATTAAAAATCTAGACTTAAAGATCTTTATGATGATAAATTATTTAGAATAAATACTTATATATTTTAATATATAATTGTCGGTAGTTTGAAAACGTCGATTTTTTAGGAAGCGAGAATTGCATATTCATTGGGACGGAGGGAGTATCTCATTTCAAAATCAAAGTGGTTTAAATGAGGTCTTAGTGGTTTTGATTTTTTTTTTTGTGAAAGGTTATTGGTTTTGATTTTGAAATAAGGTATGCTAGGCTTCGTATACTGTTTTAGGAGGGTACACCCTCAAATTACACATAAAAATAAAATGGAATGTTACTTTTGGATTCTTTTATTATCTTCTTTTGCAGTGGCTTTCCTTTGTGCATAGTAGAGCCTTGTTGAAACCGAAATCCAAAGTATAATCATTAACATGAATTGATATGTCGCAAGTTCAATGTTCAAGCCAGTTCATGTAAAACCAAGAAAAAAACATCAGCAACATAGGCTACATACTTAACACCTCACGTCTTAGATTCATCATGTATGGCTTATTTCTCTTCGTGAGATCAATAGTTAATTTGTTCTTGCGGGGAGTGTCCAGAGCACCCTCTCGTAGATAAGGGTCACAAATGAGCCTGTTGCCACTGAAATTAACACCTGCAATCGTGATTCTGTTGTGACAATCACCAAAAAGTTATCGTAGATGACATACAAGATCCTGACTGGAAGCCATCTGATGTCATCGGTATATTTATTTAGACTAACCTTGAACAAAACATATTATCATCTAAAAAATGTTGTAAAGGAGAGACATGTCCTTGTCGCCAACACCAATAGACTCATCGGAGAAGGAGAACAAAGAATGTGCCATAGACGGCGGCGGCGAGGAGGAAGGCGGCCGTAGCGACAGCTCTTTGCCAACTTACGTATCCAAGTCGTCGATTTTGCGCTAATTCGTCGTTGCTGGCCCTGGTGAAGCGACCAAGCACCGAAGCAGGCAGGGAGGGACGCAAGGTGGACGATGGTCCTTCGCAGCTCGGTTCGAGGGGTGGATGAATTGGGTCCGGAATCTGGAAAGGGACCGGACGTGGCCGCCGAGGCCGTATCCATGTGAAGGCTGCCGCTCTGTCCGTGCTCGGCGAAGTATATACAACGTCCTGCGCTTCACTGTCGTGTCCACTAGCTCAGGAAGGCTTGTGGCAGTGTGGCACCAGAGACTGGCTGGTTTTGGCTGCTGTCTGTTGCAAATTTGGTGGGCTACGAATACGATCGGCACACACGGACACGGTCGACGCTGGTCGCCCAAAGATCGTTCATCCTTGCCGTTGGATATTTTCCAAGAGAAGAAGAGACCGCCGGCGCTGTCTAAAGATGGCAATGGTGCGGGTTTGGATCGGATGTTGTCTTAGGACACCTAAAACCAAAAACCAAAACTAAAAACAAAAACCACACCAAAACCTGATTCGGGTGAAAATTCATCCCTAAAACCAAAACCGCGGATTAACCAAAAACCAACGGATTAACCAAAACCAACAAATCAGCAGGCATAGCAATACATAACATGATATATTAACAGTACATAACAGGTAGCCGATAGCGATGTCCATAATTCCAGATTCCACAAACATAAAACATCAAGTCTACGACAATGCCAGTTACTAGAGTTACTGCCAAGAAGCTAAACCATACTACTGAGAAGCAAAAGTAACATAGGTTCAGTAGAGCACTACAGTTTTCGGGGCCCCCAATGGTGCAACCACGGGTGAAAAATAGGATCCGCCCCAAAACCGCAATGTTTCGGATATCCAAAACCGCAAAACCATGGACGAAAAACAGGCACTAAAACCAAAACCGCGAGAACCAAAATCCGCGGATATCCGCACCAAAATCGATCCGCTGCCATCTTTAGCGCTGTCTAGAAAGGGAATACTCTCACCGTTGTTTATCCCAGCTAGGAGCCAGTTATTTGCTTTTGAATTGATTGATACTAGTGGTCCGGCGCGCCCTCGCGCGCCCCGGAGGAAGAGTTGTAGAACTGACAATGGCAACATCAAATAAGAATCAGGTAGCCAAGCCAGCTTGTACCATTAATTTATTGTCAACACAGAAAATAATATAAGACATGTATCATATACACTTGCAGATCACCAAAATTCCATCCATTATGAAGAAAATTAAGCTAAGAGCCCCGAAGATGAGCAATGCATGTAAGAGGAGCCGAGGATAACGATGTATATGTACACATCCTCGGCGCATCACACATGTTGAACAACAAAGCATTCTTCATGCACATATATCATTATCAGCGCATCAATCTGTTGGTCGTTAAACCTACATTACAATTGCACCAAACATTGTACAATACATTGGCCCAACTACTGCCTTTTCGACATACAAGAAATATGATCCTGTACTATTACAACGTCCTACAACACATGCTATTTGTAAATTATCTCCAGCTACTAATATTAGGGAATACCATCTTGCCACCGTTCGCAAGGATTGTAAGTGGTGCAATCACGAACATGGTAATTATCTCCAAGATCTCATGATGAAGAGTTGCAGAGATCAGAAACCACCTATTTAATGAAAAGAAAATATACATTCACATGAGTTCCAGTAAGAGGTAGTAGTTGTCATCGGAAACATGATTAACCAACCCAGCTCTTTTCCCATTGATTGTTCAGTATGGAACGCCTAAATCGTAACAGACCATGATCCCTTCTCAATTTTAGAACAGGACTTTATCGTAAATCAATCATGTACCTGTTTAGGCTGGATGCAGGGGGAAATCCATAGTGCCGTAGCTTTATTGGGCATATAAAATGAGAGTGATGAACAGAGACCAAGTTGCAATCCAGTAATGCAAGTTGGCACTCAAACTATAAACAACTAACTAAGGTGAGATAGGTGGGCAAAATGTAGAGCAGATCTTTGGGAACCATGCTCTAATATATTGACTAAACAATCTGACACAAGCAAACTAATGTAGAGAGGATGGAACCTTGGCATGAAAATAAAACTATAGAAGGGATGTCATATATAGAACAAGACTAAGCTTTCTTTGCTTGTAGTTTCTATATTGTTTCAGTTTAACTATAAATTGTAACAGAACATGTAGGTCGTAAAATCACTAATTATTTTCTAAGCTCCCAACAAGGATCAATCAAAGGCAGGGCAAAAATGTAGATGACAGTTCATAATAAAATTTTGTAGGAGAATGGCTACTTGTAGGTTATTACCTATGGAGAAATGATAAAAGGAAGAGAAGAGGAATGCTATTTTACAGTAACTGCTGCACAGGGTACAGAAGCCTTATTTTATTTTTCTTTATAGAGGAGTCATTGTATATTAAATCTAAAACAAACTATACCTAGCATAGAGATTTACACATCCGTGGCTCTAGTTCATGACATCACCAAAGCTGGGTCAGCAGAGGGAATGATAATTGGCAATGGGAAATTGAAAGCTGGTACCTCTGTATAGTAGGGCTTCAAAATTAGGAGTAAAAACAAAGCAAACCAAAATGCTACCATTTTTTGGCAGCCCAGGAACCAAGACCTGCAAGGGTACAATGAATAGTCGAAGTTATTCATAAACCATGATAATGCAGATCTATTTAGCAGCAAGGATTGTACGGTGGGATTAGCTGTTAGCAGGATGTATCACCATAATCCACATTCTACAAATATCTAGGAAAATTAACAAGCTGCAAAAAAGAGGTGTACATCAAATTGGAGAACCTGGAATGGCATGGCCCAGGAACATGAGTTGCACCAGCTGCAAGCGCACCATAATGATCTAACAAGAAATTGGGTGCATCCAATATTCGGGAACAAAAATTGAACACAGGCTGAAGGAATTGCATATGAGGAAAGGGACATTGTATTTTTTGCATATCCAAATCGGTAAGTGTTGACGGTCGTTAAGTGCCAATTTTTACCGTCAACTAGACATGAGAAAGGACCTAAATATAATTACCATCTAGATATAGGGCTTACACTAATGGAATTCCACGAGTTTTGGTGAATGTCTGTTTTCGCGGGGTGTCGCCTAAAAATACCCAAGGAAGGCCCACATGTCGGGTTTACATAGAGATAATCGGGAACCGGTGAAAATTCATGTAACCGGAAGGTTCAAGAAGGCTCTGGACCAAACGGGAGCCCGAACGGGCTCGGTGGAGAGTCGGCCGACTCCCCACCTTGGGCGGCCGACCGCCCACTTCCCCGGCCAATCGGCGTCGGCCTCGCGGATCCCCGTTCCACCGCCTTTGAGGATGAATAATAATCGTCCGTTTAGGTCGGTTTGATCCAAGGGCTGCGGTGCATCCTAGGGGCTATATAAACAGGCCCCCGGCCCCCGGAGGAGGCATCTCTTGAAACCCTAATTCATTATTTCCGAGAGGATCGGGTGAGGGTCCCTTGAATGGATCTCCTCCCTAGAGCCTAGCATTCAAGATAGATAGAGAGAGTATAGGGTGGAGGTAGAGTTGGAGGAAGCCCGGCATGTCGGTGTCTCCTCTCCGGTTGTACCGGGATCAAGTCTCCTAACCCGAGGCTTGGTTCTAGGATCATTCTGCAATTCAACTTTTGATACTAGTAAGTTCTTGTTATTATTGCTCTTTGGTTTACGAGTTTACTTTATTCGCTTCCGGTTGGGAATAGAGTAATCGTTCGTAGCGTAAGCGTGGTGCTTGGGCTAGGTTCACTCGTAGATGCTCCCTATCCGGCCCGAACCGTGGTAGTATCGAGGGAAGTGACAATCCCTTTGTTACCTTTGTAATCCACTTCCCGTCGAGGTAAGGTAGATCCAAAAGTGCTAGGTTAAGCATCCTCTCGTGGTGTCTTTTCTTAGGTGCTCCCATAGAGTAGTAGTTGCAAAGCTTGCCATAGGTTGGAAGAAGACTGTGGTAGTAATCCTCTCTATATCGCTCATTACCTTGTCGTAGCTCGGGGGTTAAGTATAGACTTGGGTTAGTCGGATGCACGTTTTCTCCTAGCGGATAAATAAATAACGATACTGGAATATCTCCCGGGTGAAGTGCTCACCGATATCCGTGCGCTTGCGGATTATTTCTCTTTGATTCTTTCGTGTGCGTATCTAGTATCAACAAGCATTTTAAGGCGCCGTTGCGGGAGAAAGACTAGTCTCACGAGATAACCTTAAGTCATGCTTAGCCTTGTATTATACTTTTATCTTTTTGTATTTTTCTTTTGCCTTTTCTTTTATATCCTTATGGATAACCTAAATTCCACGCCTATCCACCAATATCTTGCACCCATGAGCACATGCTTAGAACCTATAGAGCCCATGATTCTCACATCTAGTTATGAGTCGCGCCCATGTGTGGTTGCAATAGGTCAAAGCCAACCCTTTTCTATAGCTAGAGTCCTATCTTCTAATCAAGAAGGTAATGTACCCAAGGTCCTATCTTCTAACCATGGAGAAGGTAATGAACCCAAAGTCCTATCTTCGATCAAGTAGGTAATGAACTTTTTGCTACACTTAGGAATCTTCTAATTTTCCTATAAACTTAGGTTTAGACCTAGCCTTACAAGACCATGTTCTTCTTCATCATTTTTATACGGGTCTTGATAATATCACCTTTGGAGGAGTTTTCCTTTCTTTACCCTTTAGTGAAGTGAGGTTTGTCCTTACTATTAATGGACATACTCCTTGCACTAGACTTCATGATAACATCCTAGAGGTAGAGAAGGAATCATCCCCCAAACAAGAAGAGGAAGTTTCCATAGCCACATTGCAAACATTCCAATCCCATGATTTGGCTATCCATCCCAAACCAGTAGTACTCCAAAATTCTCTAAGGAAAGGAGCAATTCTATCCTTAGAAATTCTTTTTGATGGCGATTTTGGGAGGAGCATAAACTTCCCGCTTCATAAGAGATCTTTTAGTGCATACAATATAAATCTTCTCAAGAAGAGATCTCTTAGAAAGCGTCCCATACTCAATCCCTTTGAAGGACGTTTAGAAAGACTCAAGGATGGCATGTCAAGTGATGCCATAGAAGGAGAGCGAAGCCATCTAGAAACCACCTTTGTCTTCTCTCCTTTTGTGCCCACATTAGATATAAAATACGAACCCATCTTTAAACCCATCCTTGACCCCTATGACTCGTTCTATGCCCTTCCTCCTAAACCTCCTGATGATCCTAGAAGTCCATCTAGCTATCCCATGCATAGGAGTCATCAAAACCATATAGAGGATCACGAAGATCAACATCCATGGCTAGAAAGCATTAAAAACCTATGTGCTATTGCCATTGAATGGATGGATAAGGCCTTAGATGAGATCATTTCGAGAGACGATCCAAGGGGAATTATGGACATTTATGTCGAGTCACCCTTGGAAGTGGAAGATGATGGAGGCTTTAATGAGCAAAGTAGTTACTTCTTAAACACCCCATCAAGACCTTGCTCATATGAAAAATCTCCTGATTCACTTAGTCTCTCCAACATTACCGCACATGAGATCTTCAACCCCCTCATGCTCCCTATTCCTACAGATTTTGAGAGGGTGGTTGTAGACATATAAACTTATCATAAATATTGCAGATCTCGTTGTGTTGAATCCTGAGATTAGTGCACATAGATTGGTGTTGGAGGGGAAACCACTTCACCAATTCACATCTTGAAGGTTTCCCAAGGACAAGCTTAGTGTCCTAAAACAAGCACTGTTCAGACCATGGCATAACTGTTCACCTTTCTACTGTGTTGTCCCAGTTAATTGAGCATAGAGTTATAATTATGAAAATATTCCTTCGGTATTCTTGCCACTAACCTTTCCAGGGTCGATACAAAAAGATCGAAGGAATAACAAATGCAAGGTATGTCCAACCAATCATTATGCAACATTGAATTACATTCATCCAATCTTGATTTCTGCCAAATTCAAGCTTGGGGGATTTCCATAAATAGATTCCTTGCCATGTTGCTACATTATTTTGGTTGTCCCTACCTTTAAGGCATGCTCAATTTGCTAAACAACAATCATGCTCTGCCATCACTGTTTGAGTAAATCTCTATAGTGCTTTCATGTTACCTTTATCTACCATAGTAAGTGTTGGTTTAGAAGTACTCGACATGCTTCTATTGGCTTTTAAATTAAGCGTGGTGCTTAGGTTAAATAGCCTTCCTTAATCTGATTAGACATGGAGTCTAGTTTGGTTATTGAACTAAAAACTGTTGTAGTAGGTATTGGTATATTTTGTTGGACTAACCCCTGCAGAAGAACTTCCAAATCAAAATTGGGAAAGTCCTGAGATGAACTCACATCAGAGATGAAGCAAGGCATATGATGAACTCGAACAACTTCGCACAGAAGACATAGTTCATCGTCCAAAAAAGGATTGAAAGAATATATGGCATGCCTCGTTCATGGTGAACTCCGCCAAATCACCACTTCAATTGATGGAACAAAGAAGGAGATAAGAGTGCCATAAGAAGGATCTACATGAATAGCACTCACCCAAAGGAAGTGGATGAACAAGGCGACAAGCTATGAGCAACATTGAGGACATCATAGCATTGAGCCCAAAACTCGAGCTAGGACACCAATGAGAAGCTGGGAGCAACTCGCCTCATTTTGGCCATTCAAAGACCTACTCTTGTGTTCTTGAAGACACCATCTTGCACGTCGGTAGCAAAAACAAGCATGGCATGATAAGCATGCATCCTTGTGTCAACCAATTACCATCAAGGGATTGACTACCGACCAAGCCCAAGAAGGCCATGAACAACTACATTTGCAAGATGATGTCCCTATGCCATTTGGAGATGAAGCCGCATACAAATATTAATGAAGTCCCTTCCTTGATCATCAAGGCGGATGGCGTATCATTAACTCTTCGCCATGTTGCTAGAAGACAAACACCATCAAGGAAGAACTCGAGTCTACATCTCCAATGAACATCAACTAGTCGACCAAGGCTCAGCAAAAATCAAGAATGGTTGACAAAAGAAGATCATACAACTGTCCGTCCTAGATTGGATAGTCCAAAGAAAAGAAGAATGCCAAGGAGAGATCTTTGCTCTAGAATCAAGATCCCTCTCCGAAATGTACTTAAGAACGAGAGGATGGACAGTGTTAAAGAACATGGAGTTACAACACACTTCGAGGATGATTCAACACACACACATTTGGCTTCCGGTGATGAGCAACAACAAGCTTGGGGAGAAAGGCCGCCGACTCCTCTAATAATGATCCAAAGAACACTCTTCCTCTTCTCAAGCCCTCGTCGCTCTAGCACGCCGGTTTGCAATCCCTCCACTCGCAATTACTTCTCCTCTATAAGTTTGATTGTTTTCTATACATGTCATACACATCAAACTTAAGATAAACTAAAATCAATCCTTAAGAGAAGAAGTAATGTTGAGCAAATGTTCTATGCTAATTAAAATTTTCAACCCAACTTTTTTTTTTGTAGCATAGAATATGATCTTAGCTCTATGACAAATCTACCCTTGTTATTATATTCCTTCGGGTATGTTTTGTCCACTAATCCTCTACGAGAAGAAACAATAAATGGAACACTAGGTCGAGGGAGAGGCCCACTAGAAGCATCTACTCTTCATCCCGAGTGCTCCAATAGTTCGAACCCGCAACATGAACACTAAACAAGATGTCGCCAACATCACAATTAAAGGTTCGCTTACCCGACCCTGGACAAGGAAAGAACATGGTGACACTTTCCTCAAGAATTACCAACTCAAGAGGTGCAGCTTCTCAAGGTCTCTACCTTTGAGATCAAATGAAGCACCGAAGGATTGAACATGACAAGAAGTCCTATTTAGAGGACTTAAAACACCGAACCCTTGCCAAGGAGGTAACTTGGTAGTTATCCATATTTCCCATTTCAGCATTGCATAAGTTTTTCCTTTAGCATATTTACTTTCTCGCATAATCGCTTCTTGTTGCATTTTTGCTTTGCTATATCTCGCATTAGAAAAGAAAATAATTTTGTCTTGCATTTCATCCGAGAAAATACTAAGCCCCATGCGAATAATTTTATGGTGCGACAAACCCACAAAGATATCCACCGTGGTGGCATAAAAATAAGTCTTCATCTTAGTTGCATTTTTCTCGTTTGCATATCATAAAATATAAAAAAAATTTGCAAAAATGTTGAGATCCTGCTAAAAAGATTTTTGTGTTAAGGAAGTTCTAGACATCCAAGGCTTAAAGGTTTATCACTAACGCTTAATCAGTTCCACAAGCTTTGCTGTCTATTTTGAGCCTCACGGAATTTAAAGGATCAAGAAGAGCTAACGTGCGAAGGATGTCCTGTCCCTTGTCGAAGTGTTTGTCTTCAACGATCCTGTGATCTTTGTCTCTACAACCATTATCCCCGACACTCCGGAGGGGCAAGACGCCTTCACCGCCGATCGCAACATCAACATACTACGTCAACATCCGGCTTGGGGAGAGCACCCCGTGTATCCAGCTAAGTATCACTAGCTTATCTATTTATCTATCTATCTATTTATTAAGTTTGCTAAATAAAATATAGGAGAGTATGTGAAAATTAAGTCTGCTAAAATGAACCCTACGAGAATAAGCTCTTATATGGAAATGATGAATAGTTGCTCTGCTCGTAATTCCTTTCAAGTACCAAGTTTTCAACCTTGCACTCTCCCGAGTTTTGGACACAACCGTTTAGATTTGAGATTTACTCGAACTCGAAACTTGTGGGTAGCGAATGCTTGATCTAAGTCTAGGTAGTTGACGGATATGATATGGGAAAGTTTTGAGTCAGCTTCCATCTTGTTCCTAGAGATACTAGAGTTACGGAGAATTTATTTGAAAATATTAAATTCCTGCATGATGAGTTCCCGTATGACGAGAGTTCAAAATTTCTACCACATGACCATACATTCATGCTTGCTAGATTAGGAAAACCCATCTATTTATATAGATCATATTGTAGGCTTGAGTGTAGTCTTATAGGCATTGAGTGTGGTTATCTTTGTGGACCCATAAGAAACCGAATGCGGTTAAAGTCAATACTATGTGCTCTCCATCCATTGATCTATGCTACTTCTGTCCTCAGAAGCATGCACCCATTTTATAAATACTACATTCATTCTGTGCTACTTATGTCCTTAGAAGTACCACCTACGTATAGATCTACATCCACCGCATATTGTGCTATCTCTACCCTAGAGATACGCACCTATGCTGCTCCTACCTTGGGAGTACGCATTCCCCCACATATTGTGCTGTCTCTACCCTGGAGATACGCACCTATCTTTGCTCCTACCCCGGGAGTACGCATCCATCCATCCATCCATCCACAAAATACATACACCACTCATTTCACTTCATCCGAGAAAAGGTTCTACTCCTATCCTGGGAGTGAACATCTAGAAATAATCATCGCCGTTCCATTTGCCTACATAAAAACTCCGAGTCATTATCATTTCAAGTTATACACTCCCCGTTGCTAAAGTTTTATTTTCGTGAGGATTGGTTGCTCTAAAAAAAAAGAGAGAAAAAAAAGGAAAAAAAAGAAAAAAAAGAAAAGAGAAAGAAAGAAAGAGTAGCCAAGTCCTTCCTTTCAAGAAGTTCAAGGTTTCCGAATAAAGGGAGTCATGTTATCCCCAAAGGAGCAAGTGTAGAAGTAGATGTTCACCAAGTGATCACCCCTCATAATCATTTCCTTATCATCATCATCTTATCATTCATTCCATTCCCTCATTCACATGCACATATGACTTTATTATTATTTTAGTTCCTATTGGATCCCTGGTTTAAGCGTGCAATATATGCAAGTGAGTTTGAGTGTCTCCCCACCTATGAGCTCCACATAAGCCTATTAGAAAGTAGGGTAAGAGAGAGAAGGCACTTTCCACTATGCCTTAGTTCCATAAATACCACATATTCTGAGAGTAGAGAGAAGGCATACACTACACATGCCTTGGTAAGGATCCAGAAATACCACAAATGAGAGACTTGAAAGGGTCATACAAGAAAACTCTGAGTTTTATTTGAAAATCTTGCAAAAACTCCGGAATAATAGTTGATCAAAGAGCGAGAAACATAGCGCTTGACTTGACCGTTCTGTCTTTCAACCGCTCAAGACCCAAGTGACGGCTACAAGCCCCATGGTGAAAGGTAATATGAGTAAGTTTTGAGTCGAAATAGTTCACTCTAATCCAGAGGAGAGTTCTTGTTTGAACGCATGTGTACTTTTGAGGTATGAAAGCATTGTAGCAACTCCCGATCCATCAGGTTTATCTTTGCTCGTAGACGAGCAAAGGGTAAGCTTGGGGGAGTTGTTGACGGTCGTTAAGTGCCAATTTTTACCGTCAACTAGACATGAAAAGGACCTAAATATAATTACCATCTAGATATAGGGCTTACACTAATGGAATTCCACGAGTTTTGGTGAATGTCCTGTTTTATAGGGGTGTCGGCTAAAAATACCCAAGGAAGGCCCACATGTCGGGTTTACATAGAGATAATCGGGAACAGTAATAAAGGTTCAAGAAGGCTCGGACCAAACGGGAGCCCCACTTCCCCACCTGGGCGGCCGACCCCCACTTCGCCAATCGGCGTCGGCCTCGCGGATCCCCGTTCCACCGCCTGGATGAATAATAATCGTCCGTTTAGGTCGGTTTGATCCAAGGGTGATCCTAGGGGGCTATATAAACAGGGCCCCGGCCCCGGAAGGCATCTCTTGAAACCCTAATTCATTATTTCCAGAGAGGATCGGGTGAGGGGGTCCCTTGAATGGATCTCCTCCCAAGATAGATAGGAGAGTATAGGGTGGAGGTAGAGTTGGAGGAAGCCCGGCATGTCGGTGTCTCCTCTCGGTTGTACAAGCGGGATCAAGTCTCCTAACCCGAGGCTTGGTTCTAGGATCATTACGCAATTCAACTTTTGATACTAGTAAGTTCTTGTTATTATTGCTCTTTGGCGTAGCGTAAGCGTGGTGCTTGGGCTAGGTTCACTCGTAGATGCTCCCTATCCGAGTATCGAGGGAAGTGACAATCCCTTTGTTACCTTTGTAATCCACTTCCCGTCGTGGGTAAGGTAGATCCAAAAGTGCTAGGTTAAGCATCCTCTGTGGTGTCTTTTCTTAATGGTTGTTTCAATCATCTTATAATAGTTTCATCTTATAATTATGTTGCAAGTAGAGACCAAGAGTTAATGAGACAATTTGGTTTTGCAATTTGAGTGAACCAATATGTTTTCGAGATCAGCAACATGATCACTAATAATAGGTAAATATCTGTGCATGCTCAGTCCAGGAGTGAAAGTGAAATTAATTATGCAGTAATAAGAAGGCAATGATCCATATTGAGGACAAGCCAAAGATGAGTGAGACAATTTGCCTAAACTGTAAACTAATAGCAGCACAACATCCTAAAACATAGAATATTTGTATCCCATCTCACTAAACCATCAATGGATGGCATGGGTGCATGAACTCATCTTTCAGCTAGCAGGATCGAACCTAACAGCAAGAGGTTGTTTAGAAATTGGGCAAAAAACCCAAGAGGTCATAGAAGACCGAGCCCATTATGGTAAATAGGAGGAAGAGATGCCTTTTCTATTTCACCAAGCAGCAAAAGGTACATACGAAAGGAAGTTTGTATTTCCTAACCATGAAAGACGCTAACCATCCATATTGTAAAATGATGAAATAAACTAACAATCAAGTAAAAGGTGTGAATACCAGATCGAGCAGTTAGAACAAACTGTAACGAACCGTGGTGTGCTTACATGGCTGAATTGTTTTGTATACAGTTGTATCATATTTATCAGAGTTTAAAACATGTGCGTCTAAGGACGGACTGATCAATATACATGTTCGCCAGGGACATACCATGCCAAGCAGACCTTTCCATCTGTCTCCCAAGTACATTTGACGATCTCCCACGTACTTTGGACGGACACAGGATGAGAAGCCCCGTCTGCTTAGCACCTTTAAAAAAAATGCAGTGACAACATAAGACAAACCTGAATACAGGTCATCCAAAAGAAAAAAAAAAGCAAAGCTCTATGTGAAGGAAGAGGAAGCACTATTGCTGCTGCACAGGATCAGTGGTAATTCATCTTTAGTGTAGAAGGAGACCCATTTTAGTGACATACACATACTGTTGTCCTTGAATAGGATCAGCAGTAATTCATCTTAAGCCTAGAATGAGAGCAATGCCAGTGGCATACACATACCATTTTAGTAGCATTTGCATATTAAAGGTCAATGGGAACTCTCGGTACCATCACACACAAGAATGTTCAAGAGCTACAGATCCTATGACTATAGGTTGGAGTAACAGGTTTATTGTAAAAGAATAGAGATTTAATGTATATACAGTATGGGATCAGCCCAAAATGATTAAAAACCACTCTAACTATTTGTCGGAAGCCAGCTTCAAATTATGAGAGGTAAATACTTTAAAGGCCTAATAGAATTATAGCCGCTATAAGAATAAATGAAAGTACATAAATAATACACTTCAGGTATTAAGAGGCCATCAGAGGTACTGACTCTTCCTTTTTGAGACTAAGCAACTAAAACTTATTCAATCATTAAAGCAAATGCAATGTACCTGCATGATTGGCAATCTCACTCTATTGGAATGAACTGGATACTGAGTGCTTTATCTTTATCTCTCATCATGGCATGCAACAAATAATTACTCTTCACTCAATAGTCTTGTACATGGTTTCTGCAGATTCTGCATCGAGAAGAGACAACTTGCACAATTTTAGCGAATTGTTTGGTTGAGCTGACAAATGATAGAAGAGTAAATGAAATACATAGATCATTGGAAAAAAAACTGAAGGACCTTATTCTGTAACAACAATGTGTCTGTATAAGATCAGACTATTTTACTTGAATATATCTTCAGAATGCTATCAAAATAACCATTAGTCAAGCATTATATTATGCACAGTTGTAGGAAATATAAGTTTTTAAAAAACCTGGAAATAGAAGGTACTGAGACAGTAGATAAATAATTTTGAGGGATTATATGATGCATTGCCCACTGTGGACCAAATTTTTATGTTGAATAGACCTGAAATCCAAATTTTGGTTAGTTAAACTAACCATTAATCAATACATCACAATTTCCTATGTGCTGACATGTAAGGGGAATACACATTCAAACTGGAAGCTATAAAAAGAAATGGGCAAAGACCTTATCTACGCAGAAGAGTAGGAAATCAGTTATAGGACAACTACGCTCAAGTAAATATGTCCTGAGGAAGGTTGTCATCGATTAGTGAAAACAACAATGTAGTCCATCAGTCTACGGCAATGTATGAGCATCATAAAAGAAAATCTAAGCAACAACTATAAAGCCACACTGTACATAATGGCAAAAAATAAAGTTGTGGTGGACTGCCAAGAGAAGAATAGGACGAGGATAGCGCTGACCTTGGCTTGGTTAGGACGAGCTGAGGTGCCGCAGCCGGGGCAAGGTCGCAACCCGGAAAGAAGGTAACCATATTTCTATGGCTGACCAAGGAAGGGCCAAAATCTGCAGCATTTGCAATTTTGTATGTCTGCAAAGTAAACCACAAAGAGAAATATAATCAGCATAATTGAAAGAGAAAATGTAATGGTACCATGGATGTACTATTTCTTATATCAATGTAAAGATAGCAATATACAACCAAGCTTAGCAGGGAAAAAACATATGATGGGGGTCATTGTGATCCCATCATGACGTTGCAGGGCTCGTACAGGGAGATAAGTTTTGCAATAACAAAATGGCATCATTTGATCTTTCATAGATAGGCACAACTGCATGCGGTGAGAAATAGCATAATCTGTAGCAATTCATGTCGCTGGCAATAATAAAATAAATGCACTCATAGTGCCACCGATATGTGTTCGCGTTGTAACGAAACGGACTGATCTATTCATATACTCATCAGCATATAATAAATGGAAAGATGGGATAGAGATTAATGGAACGCACCTAGCTTTTCCTAGCTTTTCCTGCTGAATCCTTCAATCTCTACCACAGATCAGAAGAGGGAAACAGAACAGAGCAGGGGAGAGGGATGTTCTTGCCTCAACTGGGATACGGGCAAAAATCGAAAGGAGCAGAGGGGACTGCAGCGAAGGAGCTCACCGCTCGGAAAGGGGGCTGGCCGCACCCACATCGTTGCGTCGTCGGCCACTGTGACCACGCCGCCACCCCGCGTCCGTGGCCCCACACCTAGATCGCCACTGTCCGGAGAGAGGAAGGGAAGGGCGCCGGCCGGGCCGTGCCGCGCCGCCGTGCCGCGGCGGCCGCGCGGCTTCGCCCGCCCGCGGCCACCGCCCCGCCGCCGCCGCCACGCCGAGCTCGCGGCACCGCCGTCGCGAAACCCTAGATCGCCGCGTCCGGGAGAGAGGAAGGGAAGGGGCGCTGCCCTGGCTGTGCCGCGCCGCCGTGCGGCGGCGCGCGCGGCGCTTCGCCGCGCGCGCGCCGCCCAGCCCGCGCCGCCGCCACGCCCGGCCGCGCCGCCCTCGCACGCCGCGCGTCGCCCCGCATCGGGACGAGGCGGAAGGGGGCGACGAGAAAGGACGCGATTTTTTTCTTTCGAGTGAAGCAGCGGGGATCAAAGATATTTTCACCGCAGTGAATTCAAGAATCAGTAGAAGCAGAATCCACAAAAGTAGAGTAAAAATCCACGAGAATCCAACAAAGAATCTAGACATCATGAGAAGGAGCTGGTAGGAAGAATCCAACAAGAGGTGATTCTTGCGCCACCCAACAGGACCGTGCCACCTGCTGGACCGCATGCGTTGACATCGAACGGTCCCAATTTTTTGTGGCGACGTGCGCGGGCGTTCTTTGGAGGAGCCCGGTGCGGATTGAAGAGGTTAACTTTGATAGGAACTTCTTTTTTTTTTTTTTTTGACAAGGATAGGAACTTCTTTAGTACTACTGTACAGTTACAGTTATCCACTGAGACAGTACAGTACAGTACCACCAAACTTTCGCTGCGTTCATAACTTGCGCCTTGTTTAGATTAAAAAAAATTGGTTGAGAAGTTAGCATTTTCATTTGTATTTGGCAATTATTGTCCAGTCATGGTCTAACTAGAGCCAAAAGATTCATCTCGCAAATTAGAGACGAATTGTGCAATTAGTTAATTTTTTATCCATATTTAATACTACATGCATGCGCCTAAAGATTTAATGTGATGGAGAAAAACTAAAAAAACTTAAAATTTTGAGGCATCTAAATAAGGCCTTGATATATAGCCTGTTGTCAAAACAAAAACTTGATATATAGCCAAGGATTGTTTATAGTCTACTACAAGATTATATTTATATATATATTTTTTTTAAAAAAACTCGGCCTGCGTATATGCAAGTATACGTGGCACATGCGTGCACGTTCCCTCCCTTTTTACATACAAAAGAAAATGCGAGTAGTGCACGTTCCTTCTAGAGATGCATAAGCTCTTGTTGGAGACAGGGGCACGAATGTTTCCTTTGCGGTGACTTCCTCGGTTCATCTCATCTCATATATAGCACGTGTGTGTTTGGTGTGTTACAATGGTAATTATGTAGAGCATTATCGTCTATGGAATACTCCGTAGTTTCAAAATTGCTATCCTTTTAGTTTTTTTCTTTAAAAAGTTACGTTTGTTTATTTTTTCACTAATTTATAGAAACAAATTCGGTCAAAAAAACTACAGAAACAAATATATTGATATCTATAATATAAAATAAATAAATTATCGACAAATATTTCATGCTAGCAAATTGAACAAGATCCATAGCTAGTTAGTTTTCTTGTGATGGATGCAAGTTCTTAACCCGATGTGGCCATGTGGGTGTGCATATTTTCCTGCATTTATTTGAAAATTTAACGGCTTTGTTGGCGACATGCCCACCGACAATAATATATTGTGTGCGTGTGTATTCATATGGGTGAATATATGTATATGTATGAACGTCAATATCTAGATGCATATAATGATTTTGTCAATCTTAATATTACGTATATGTGGCCGGTCGAGAAACACGTGCTAGAAAATGATTTCCTTACTTTTTTTTATACATTTAGCTTCTTTTTTCTAAGCTTTAGTTAGTAACTACAAACTTGTAGCCGGGATTTAGTATGGGCTCCAGGCTTGAGCCTTGATCAACCCAGTACTAGGTCGTTCCCATCGACAACGAGATGCGTGTAGTAATTTTACTAATTTTGAAATTTGTTGACTCAACTCGGTCTTTTGAAGCCTCAGATGTGCTTATTAGAATTGTGCATGCTTGCGAATGAATGTTTGTGTCTGTTTTGATTCACGTTAAAATATATTCATGGGTGTATTTTGATAAATAAATATTAGTTGGTAGTATATGTTTGTGCATTTTTCTAAGAAATAATTGAATTAATCGTGAAAGACTTAGCTAAACTAAAAAAAAATCAAATTAGAATAAAGACCAAATGACTCGTCGTTTTGGATTAATAAATAGAGTATTGGCTACATAAACCAGAGTGAGATAGACTTTACAACAAAGAGGGTACTAACCAAAACTTTTACATGCACCGAGTAAGATGACTACATCTACATGCTATGCATGAAATTAGCTTCTGATGATTAGAATTACTGCATTCCTACATTTGTTATTTTACTTGACTATTTCGAATAGTATGGGTTAGTTGGTGTTTGGCCTAGAAGTCAGAAGAAACCTATAGGCTATAGCTAGAATAAATAATGCTATTTCCATTATCCCATGTCGACTTTCTCATAGGAGTGCAAAAGGCAAGCTAAATAAAATACCATAAAGTTCATGTTGTTCTTGCTACAAGTCACATCAATTGCGATGCAAAATCAATTAAAACCACGACTTATAAAAATGAGTGGACTTTGTAATATAGCTAGTTAAACCTTTTAATATAGTTAGTTAAGTTTTTTTAATATAGTTAGTTAAACCTTTTTTTCCTTATCTAAATATACACTCGACTACCCAAATCAAAATGAATCATATATGATACACATATAATACTCCAGATGGTTGAGGCTCAAAAAAATATAATACTCCAGATGGCTCGTGTTTCACACACCACCTGCTACCTCTACCTCGTGCCCAAAAAATAGCCTACGGATGAACAAAGCCATGGTTGTATAGCTCGGTACATCCCCTACCCCTACAGTGCCACTCTTCCGGAGGAAGCAAACCCAGCCAACTTCTCCAATAATTCACGCACACGTCAATTCACGAGTCCACAAGGGTCTCCTTGCAAAAGTTTCACATTATTTTTTATATACTCCTCCTCCCTCCCTCCGGGCTGCGGTCGGCGGAGTCCAGACGCCAGACGGTAGCTTGGTCCATTTTTCTATTCACCCCCCTTTTCTTTAGCTTTTTGTTCTTTCTCTCCTCCGCCGTCCTTCCCTTCCCCTTCGTCTTCCTCTCCCCCTCATCTCCTCGTCTCCCCGATGCTAACGCTACTGCTCGTCGTCAATCTCCCCTCCCACACGGAGTAGTAGAAAAGAAAAGAAAATCCCATCCATCCCGGTTCCTTGATTCGGCCTGGTCTCCTCGGAGACCGGATCAAACCCATCGGAGGAGTTGGATTGCTTCCCGGAGGTCGGTCGCTTCCGTCTGCCAATCAAGAAATCCCAAACTTCTCCTGGCCCGAATCCGTGCGGGCGTGGTGAAGCGGGGTAGATTGGGCCAGGAGACGTCGGTCCCGGCCGCGGAGTTCCCGTCCCTCGCCGGAATTCCAAGAAAGCCGCCGCCTTCCGGCCGTTCTTGTCGGGGGAGATAAGGATTTGGTGCGTCTGATCGGAGGTGTGGGGGAGAAGGCCTCGGCGGACGGTGGACGTTGGCTCGTGCTCATCTTCGACGGACGGGCGGAGGCTCCTGCCGGAGAGGTTGAAGTGTGTTGGTGTTCCGTGTTGAACTGTGCGCCGCCCGGTGGTTGCTTCGTTTGGTGGTATTTGGTAGAACTGTAGATAGATAGATTTTAATCTGCGTGAAGCAAAAAAAAGGAAAAAGAAAAAGGAAGATTCGGAGTGGAATTGTGGGCTAGTGGAATCGAATCGCAAGGAAGAGTTTTGGAGTGGAATTGTGGGCTAGTTGAATCGCAAAGGAAGATGAGTTCCGGGTCGGGGGTGACGGGCGGTGGTGCGGAGGAGGCAGCGGCGGTGCCGCTGGGGCAGAAGCTGACGGTGCACGTGGCGGAGAACGGCCACACCTTGGAGTTCCAGTGCGGCGGCGACACGCTCGTCGAGGCCATCCAGCACTCCATCCAGCACCACTGCGGCATACCGCCCAGCGACCAGCTCCTCCTCTGCGGCAACACCTCCCTCGACGGCGCCAACGGCCACGCGCTCGCCTACTACAAGCTTCCGCGTGACGACCGTGAGGTCTTCCTCTACAACAAGGCCCGGCTCCTTGCTGACTCCCGGCCCCCGGCGCCGGAGTCCCTCTACATCCCTGAGCCAAACATTCCACCGCCGCCCCGGCCGCAGGACTCACCACCTGTGGATGCATCTGCAGACCCGGCGCTGAAGGCGCTGGTATCTTATGAAACAAGGTTCAGATATCATTTTCAGGTCGCCAACGCGGTGTATGAATCTAGCTTGGAAAAGTTTGAGCGGTGCAGGCGGCTTCTGCGGGAGGGGCAGGTGCAGGAGCGAGCGCTTGACACGGCACGGAGCAACCTAGAGCACACATTCCGGAAGCTCTCGCAGCGGTATTCAGAATTTTTGCGGTGCTTCACGCAGCAGCACCGTTCACATGTTGAGATGCTGGCAAATTTCGAGAGAGATGTGCAGAAGCTGCGTGCTGTTAGGCTGCATCCAGCACTGCAAAGTGAGGGGCGGCATTGCTTGATGGACCTTCTCAAGGAGAATGACCTAAGGAAATTAGCTGACGGATGCTTGAGCTCACATAAGAAGTTTGAGGTCAAGGTATCACAGCTGAAGGCGAACTTCTTGGAGCTGAAGAAGAGGGTTGAAGGCTTATTCAATGCCATGAGCTCAGGTGGGTGCAAGGATGTTGAGAAGCTGATAAAGGAGCATCAGGGAATCATTGGCGACCAGAAGATCATCATGCAAGCTCTAAGGTTAGACTTAACATTTGTATGCCTAATTATGTTGCTGATATCTGAAAGCACTAGGAACTATTTATTTCTACTGTGTGAGATTTGGCCTGAATGACTTAATTATGCCATTTTTGAGAAAAGAAAAGGAGAGAATGGTTTAGCGTGGTTGTATAACTAGTCTATTATCATGGAAATAGCAGGTTGGCTTCAAACCTAACAGTGCCATTTTTACAATTTTCTGCTTCAGCTGCTACAAATAGCTTATCAAGGGATTTCCTTCTTTCTAACTTATTCATTTGGAACTGAAATATGTGTTGTTAGCAACCATTTATTTGATTCCCCATGATTGTGTTACATCGGATTATTATATGCTGAAAACTCGTTTGTTTGCAGTAAAGATGTGGACACCTCAAAGAAGCTTGTTGATGACTGCTCAAGTTTCCAGCTATCTGCTTCTCTTCGTCCTCATGATGCAGTCTCAGCAGTTGGCCGTATATATGAAGTACATGAAAAGGATAACTTGCCCAGTATACGGAATTATGATCACAGGCTTACAAAATTGCTTGAGAAATGCAAGGACAAGAAGAATGAAATGAATAATTTGGTCCATGTTTGCATGCAAAGAGTAAAATCTTCTCAGATTAGCATCAAAGGCATGATGAGTGAACTCATTGCATTTCAAGAGGTGATGGGGCATCAAGAAGATTTTGATAATCTGAAAATAGTTAATGGCTTGGGTCATGCATATAGAGCTTGTGTTGCAGAGGTAGCCAGGAGAAAATCATATTTTAAGCTGTATACTGGATTGGCTGGAACATATGCTGAAAAGTTGGCAACCGAGTGTGAAAGTGAGAAAACAAGACGAGAGGATTTCCATAGAACATGGAGCAGGTACATTCCAGATGATGTCATGTGTTCCATGGGACTCTTTGATTCTCCAAGCCAATGTGATGTAAAAGTTGCTCCTTTTGATCGTGATCTTCTTCCCATTGATGTTGATGATGTGGAAAAGCTTGCTCCCCAGTCTATACTGGGTTCTTTTCTGAAATCTGAGAGATCACAGCTAACAAAGCCTTTGCTAAGCAATTCTAGTACCAGTGGAAATTTGAACAAATCTGAGCAAAATCCTCTGAGCGCTGATGATAAGATGGATTTCCAAGATTTTCTGGGGGGCTATGATACTATTGACATTGCAGGAACTAGTAAGTTAGAAGTGGAAAATGCCAGGTTAAAAGCAGAACTTGCTTCTGCAATTGCAATTCTATGCAGTTACGGTGCTGAATATCGATATGAGTCTGTTGATGAAGGGCAAATTGATGCTGTATTGAAAAAAGCAAGGGAAAAAACAGCTGATGCACTTGCTGCAAAGGATGAGTTTGCTTACCAGCTTCAGTCATTGCTCACTGCAAAGCAGGAAAAATGCTCAGCATATGAGAAACGGATCCAGGATCTTGAGGAACGCTTAGCCAACCAGTACATGCAAGGTCACATGGTGTCAGGAAGCAAAGGCACGTCTGATTCCCTGCTTTCTGCATTTAAAAGTAATGACTGCAACCTGGATGTATCTGTAGGAAGGCAAACCCAAATACGTGATGAATCAAGTGTGGCCATGGATGAGACCTCTTCAACATCTGAACAACCATCTAAACAAACTGAAGGTGGCGATGAGAATATGACTGACATTTCAGGTGCATTGAACTTGCAGTTGCTTGATTCAGCAGGATGTACAAATCTGGATGCTTACATGACAGAATTGCCACGTGATAATGAACATAAGATTGTAAACATCGATAAGGAAGGGCACATGTTGACACAACTTACTATGGCTGATACTTCTGATGTTCCTATAGAAGATCCTCTTAGCATCTTAAACTCAAGAACTAATGAGCATCGTGCCTTAGAGTTGAGGAATAAGGAGCTCCTTGTGTCAGAGCTGCAAAATACCCTAGATCAAAAATCAAAACAGTTGGGTGAAACTGAAAGTAAACTCAGTGCTATGATGGATGAGGTTAACTCCCTGAATAAAGAACTTGAACAAACCCGGGGTCTTCTTGATGAATCTCAGGTTAGTCAAAAAATCTACGATAATTTCACTGCTATGTGCAAAACGCAATGATCACCTTTCATATTCTTTTTCCTCTGATTCCCCCTCTACATATTTTGATGCAGATGAATTGTGCACACCTTGAAAACTGTTTACATGAAGCAAGAGAAGAGGCCCGAACAAATAAATGTTCAGCTGACAGAAGGGCTGTTGAGTATGATGCTCTGCGGTCGACTGCTTTGAGGATACATGGTTTGTTCGAAAGGCTAAATAATTGTGTCACTGCACCAGGTGTGACTGGCTTTGCAGAGTCACTGCGTTCTTTGGCTATCTCCTTGGCAAGGTGTGTTACTGTCATTCACATATTTATTGTTCACTGTAAATCGTCTTGTGAGGATAGCTATGATAATATATTCTCTATTTCGTTCCAGCTCTGTAAAGAAGGATGAAGCTGATACCACTGTTCAGTTTCAACAATGCATCAAGATCCTGGCGGACAAAGTTTGTTTACTGACCCGGCAGAGTGCTGAGCTGCTAGAACGCTATTCAGCTATGCAGGCGGTGCATGGAGGTCTCACAAAAGAGTTGGATGAGAAGAAAGAGCTGATTAAGAATCTCTACAATAAACTTCAACTAGAAAAACAGGTCTGTCTTGTAACATATGTAGCCATAAATCCAGTACAATTTACTGTTTTACATCAGATGAACACTCATGCACAAAGCAAAATTCATCTTGAATATGGTAAAAAATGATTCCGTCAAAATCATGATCTGATTGGACATCAATATACTCATGAGTTTTGTTACCTCAATTTCTGCATCTGGAGTTTTGTTACTTCAATTTCTGCATCTGGCAATGCCATGGCTGATGTATAGAACCTTTTACATTTTTACTTTTCTGCTAACGATCAAATTTTCTATGGTGTCTCTTGGAAAATTGGTTTTAACAGGCCAGCAAGGAGAAGATATCGTTTGGTCGGTTCGAAGTCCATGAGCTCGCTGCCTTTTTCCGAAACCCTGCTGGCCACTACGAGGCGATCAGTCGGAACGGCTCAAACTACTACCTGTCTGAGGAATCTGTCGCCTTGTTCACTGAGCACCACCCGCAGCACCGAGCGTACATAGTCGGGCAGATCGTTCACATTGAGCGTCGCATAGTGCACCCAGGCCAGATGGGAGGTGCTCCACGCCCTGATAGCAGTGGCGGCCGTCGGTCGCCCGCATCCATGCTCAACCCCTACAACCTACCTGGGGGCTGTGAGTACTTCGTGGTGACTGTTGCCATGCTGCCTGATGCTGCTGCTCGTTGAAACAAAACACCTTCCTGATCCTGCCTGACAATTGGCTGCTGAAATGAAGGGAGAAAACTGTCAACTGTATATATACTGAAATTTATTGCTATAGACTCTTAATTCTCAGTCGCTTCCTCAAGTTATTGTGTTTGTATATATGATCATCTTCACGGTGTAAATAGACTCGGCTACTGATGCTAGGCATCTCTTCGTTCAAGCAGACTGAATATTCTTTCAGCTAGCATCGTATTATTGTTCCTTCAATTGGACATATCTTTTTCGGAAAAATCTTCATTAGTAGTTCTGGTTTTCCGTTGGGTATATTTAGTTCAGTTGATCAGATCGGTGATGCGACAGTGGAATCAGGTTTTTTTGTGCCATTAACTGAGCTGTCATTTAACGATAGTGGGCTGAAAGGAAAACGGGAAACGATAATAAGGAGGTGAAAAATCGCTCACAACAACATCGCTTGGTTTCGTGCTGTCCTTGGCAGCCCCAACGCGACACACTAGCTGTTAGCCCCCACAATCCACGTCCACATGCGTGCTGTCAGAGCAGCTTGTAGAATGCCTCACTTGACAGAAGATTGAAGCTCTCCTTGAACACGCGTACGAGTACAGCCGTAGTTCATAGAATCCTCATCTCGCGTTTTCATCAATTGATGAAAGGATCCTCATCACGGTTGACTACATGGCCTATATAACTTTCAGATGAAACATATATCAGTTGTTTCCGTTCTAGGTATGTCTATTTCACTCTTACTGTCAATCTGAAATGAGCGAGGAACTTCGAAATATTCAAAATTAAATCAAATGCCACCTATTTTATTTGGATATGGCATCGTATATTTTGTGATTTTGAATTAAAATTCTACTCGGAAGGCTATATTTGATTTTTTTTTGACTAAACTTTTTAGCCCCAAAATGGCTTTCCAAAATCTTGAAACGTATATTTAAAATTTGAAAAGTGTATTTTATCAAGTAAGTTTGCAGCATAAGTGTTTATCTTCTCTAGCTAATGGGACACTTATTTTCAGATGGAGGAGTACTCCATAATGGTATACCAAAAGATAAGGATTTTTCTATTTTGGAACTAAATTGAAAAGCTCTCAAAACATTCTAAAGATTTCCATGAATGCAAGGATGATGCACATTATGATCCGTGACATGTTTAGAATTTTTTTGACTTACAGTTATGCAATGTATGCCCATGTTTTTTTTACATGCATATTCGTGATGTGAAGAACCAACGTCTTGAATCCCTATGTCAACTTCCAAAAATAGAGAGTATGGTTGAGATTCTAGAGAGGTGATTTAGAGACCCAAGTTTCTCATATATTTTTGGAGTTAATTAATGTATTGTTGATAAAATTAGCCAGATAATCTTGGAATAATAGATACATAGAAATACTACATGAGTGATTTATAGGCAATAATTTAATCTAAAAAAATCAAGTATCTTAGTACTTTCATTCCAAATTATAAGTCGGTCTGACACTTTTTTATCCATTTTGCTATATATGTAGCTATATCATTATCTCTAGATGTATAGCTAAATAAATGTAACAAAAAAAATCAAAGACTTGTAGTTTGAAACAAATGTAGTGCATAGGAAGAGAAACATATGGTCAGCTTGCTAGTTTCCCCACATATATACGGATCGTTACCCAAACTTCTAGTTCTAGACGGTAATAATCAGTTTTACAAGGAAAAACATATGCATGTTTCGCAAAAACAGTAAGCACATACAAGCTTTTTTTTTATAAGAAACACACACGAATATGTACCAAAAAAAGGGGGGCAAAAACTTGCAGCCGAAGAACCAATGGGTGAAGTCGCCTTCCATAGGAAGGTGCTACTCGAAAGTCGATGAGTCAATGCCCCCAATCTTGAACCAACACGACGTGGCGGTCAGTATGAACGGCGAGACAAAACAAAATGGGGAAAAAAAAAAGTTTGCCGATGGACACGATACCCACAGGCTCTCGTTACTTAAGTCGGTTCATCGATCTCACCGACTCAAAACATCCTTGCCTGCCACGAAACCTCCGCCCCATATATTCGTGCCTCGTCCCCCGTGTCTCCTCATCACAACAAAGCCCTCGAAGACCAAAACATCCAAAGGGCTCAAACCCGAAGTCCCCACTCTGCCCCCAGTGTCAGTCACTCAGTTCCGAGCTCCAAGGCCCAAGCTCAAGCCCACCCATCGAGTGAGGCTCCAAGGCCCAGATCCACCGATGGCGATCGCCGTGGACACCACCGCCGACGCCTCGTACACCCTCGTGGGCCCACCCGAGGCCCGCCAGCGCCACGCCGGGGCCCGGGCCGCCGCGGCAGCGGCGCCAGCGCCGACGGGGGAGGAGTTCCTGGACCTGATGGACGCCAGCTTCAGCAAGCTCACCGTCCCGGGTGGCGGTGGCGGTGGGGCCGGGCGGGAAGGCGCTGACGGAGAACTGCTCGCCGACGTTCGTGTCCTCGGGCGACCCCTGCCTGGACTTCTTCTTCCACGTGGTGCCCGGCACGCCGGCCGCGTCCGTGGAGTCGCTCCTGGGCGCCGCGTGGGCGGCCGACCCGCCCACCGCGCTCCGCCTCGTCGCCAACCTCCGCGGCGTGCGCGGGAGCGGCAAGTCCGACCGCGAGGGATTCTACGCCGCCGCGCTCTGGCTCCACGCGCGCCACCCGCGCACGCTCGCGCTCAACGCCGGCCCCGTCGCCGACTTCGGGTACCTCAAGGACCTCCCCGAGCTGCTCCACCGCATCGTGCACGGCGGCGTGTCCACCAGGACCCCCGGCAAGAAGGCGCGCCTCGCCGCCGAGGGAGGAGGATTCGTCGCCCGCCGTGGCCGGGGACGCGGGTTCTTCGGCGGACGGGGCCGGGGCCGCGGCTTCTACGGCAGCCCTGCGCCCCGCACCCGCGCGGAACGGGCCACGCGCGTCGGCTCAACGGAGGAGCGCGTCGCGGCCAGCCTCGAGTACGACCGGGGACTGGCGGCGGCGGCCGCGGTGGCGCGCCGGGCCAGGAGAGCGGAGGCCACTGCGAGGGCGGTGGAGATGTACAGCAACGACCCCACCTACCGATTCCTGCACGACCGCACGGCCGACCTCTTCGCGGGGCTCATCGCGGAGGACATGCGCAAGCTCGCCGACGGCAAGGTCCGGGAGTTCTCGCTCGCCGCCAAGTGGTGCCCGTCACTCGACTCCTCGTACGACCGCTCCACGCTGCTCTGCGAGGCCGTCGCGCGGCGCCTCTTCCCCAGGGGCTCCGCGCCCGAGCTCGCCGCGGACCTCGCGGACGAGCACTACGCGTACCGCGCGCGCGAGCGGCTCCGCAGGGCGGCGCTCGTGCCGCTCCGCCGCGCGCTCAAGCTCCCCGAGGTCTTCATCTCGGCGCGCGCGTGGGAGTCGGTGGCGTACACGCGCGTCGCCTCCGTGGCCATGAAGAACTACAAGGAGCTCTTCCTCAAGCACGACGCCGACCGCTTCAACGCCTACCTCGCCGACGTCAAGTCCGGCAAGAAGCGGATCGCCGCGGGCGCGCTGCTCCCGCACGAGATCATCGCCTCCCTCGGCGACGAAGGCGGCGTGGCCGACCTGCAGTGGCAGCGCATGGTCGACGACATGCGCGCGCTCGGCAAGCTCACCAACTGCGTCGCCGTGTGCGACGTGTCCGGGAGCATGAACGGCCTGCCCATGGACGTGTGCGTGGCCCTGGGCCTCCTCGTGTCCGAGCTCAGCGACGACCCCTGGCGCGGCCGCGTCATCACCTTCAGCGAGCATCCGGAGCTCCACAGGATCTCCGGCGAGACCCTCTCCGAGAAGACCAGCTTCATCCAAGACATGGACTGGGGCATGAACACCAACTTCCAGGCGGTGTTCGACAAGATCCTCGAGGTGGCCGTCGAAGCCAGGCTGGCGCCGGAGCGGATGGTGCGGCGCGTGTTCGTGTTCAGCGACATGGAGTTCGACCAGGCGTCGGCGAACCCGTGGGAGACGGACTACGAGGCGATCGTGCGCAAGTTCACGGAGGCAGGGTACGGCGCCGCCGTGCCGGAGGTGGTGTTCTGGAACCTGAGGGACTCCAAGGCCGTGCCGGTGGAGGCTGGACAGAAAGGGGTGGCGCTCGTCAGCGGCTTCTCCAAGAACCTGCTCAAGCTGTTCCTCGACGGCGGCGGCGTCGTCAGCCCCAGGGCTGTCATGGAGAAGGCCATCTCTGGGCCGGAGTACGACAAGCTGGCCGTCTTTGACTGAAGCCCAAGAAGCACCATGAGACGGCAATACATTACACGGCAAAGAGACGAGCGAGAGAGAATGCAGCATTTTCCCTTATTAAGCTTTTTTTGTGTGCTTGATCGATAACTCGAGTCTGGGGAAGTTTGTAAAGAAATAAACAAAGCTTGCTGTGCTTTCTTGAGAATGTTACATTGCCTCACAGTGATGAGTTGCACGCCAGCTTCTTGTTAATGCAAGTAGTACACCAGTACACCTAAGCTAATGCAGTTTCGGTTGAATCAATCATGCAGCTCTAGAGCTATGTTGAATCAACCCAGATGTCACAGCCTCACAGGCCTTATCAATCCCCAGTATCATCGTGTCAATTAAATTAGATCTGTCATCTAATCTATTAAAAAATAACACTAAACAAGCCAAAGCTCTAGAGCTATGTTGAATCCTCAGCCCAAATGTCACCACCTCACAGGCTTGGCCACGTCTAGTTACATCTGTATTAGGTGAAACTGCACGGTGATGGAAGGGGGAAAACAGAGGACAGAATTTCACTCATTTTCGGAGCAACCTGCACCCGGCCTCGTCCACCGAAGAGTAGTTGGAGGACCTTTCCCCAGGGAGGATGATGAGTTGATGACTTTATGAGGAGGTCTTAAACCTGCAAATCCAAGGCACTAACTCGACAGAAAATGTAGAGGCTGAAGTTTATATCCCATCAATAAAATTACAGATCGTCAAAGGTCACACTCAAAACTCGAGAGCTGATCTATGCATCTCAATCTCATGCATCAATCTCCATTATGACCGTATCAATTAAATTAAAACTGGCATCGAATCTGTTCAAAAGATAACACTCAAAAAGTCAAAAGAGCAATATGGAATCAACCCAAATGTCACAGCCTCATGGCCACTGGCCACCTCCAATTGCGTCTGTATTAGCTGAAACTGCACTGTGAGAGGAGAAGGAAAACTTTCACTCATTTTGGAGCTGCATCAGTCGTGACATGCTGTGATAGCCCTTCTTCACCTTAACACCTGATCGCCGGCGCAGGCCAGCCTCGTCCATTGAAGAGTGGCTGGAGGTGGAGGACCTCGCCGCACTGGGATGAGAGCAGAGACTACACTGACACTGCAATCCTAAACCTGCAAATCCAATGCATTCACTAGACAGATAATAAATCACATAAATTAATCAATTGCATACTCAATCATCCCATCAATTAAATTACAAATCGTCGAAGGTCACACTGAAACTCTAGAGCTGATCTATGCTGCAACTACTTCGGTCGCCCATTCGAATGGCTGTTGAATCAACCAACACCAATGTCACAATGAAGCTCTGGATGGATGCCTATGGATCCGATCAAGCACCTCTGGCGCCTACGACGCCGCGCCACAGGTGACGGCCACCTTCTCCCGCCAGTGGATGAGCACGGCGACGGCGACGTAGTGCGTGACGGCGCCGACGAGGACGAGCACGTGGAAGATCTGGTGGCTGTGGCCGACGACGTCGAACACCCCCGGTCGCCACTTCTCGGGGACGCGGCTGACGTAGAACCAGGCACCCGTGGCGTAGGCGAGGCCCATGGCGACCTCGAGCCCCAGCGCCAGGTAGCAGGCGGCGTGGCCCCAGTTGAGCCACAGCGCGTGCAGCGCCGGGACGACGCCCGACAGGCCCATGGCCAGGAACAGCGCAGCGCGGAGGCGGCGGTAGCGCGGGGACGAGCAGGACGGGGAGAGCAGCGCGGCCACCACCAGCGCGCCCAGCGCCGTGATCGCGGACAGGTACGCCACCCGCGCCGGCGGGTGGCACAGGAAGGCGTAGTACACCGGCGGCACGAAGGAGGCGACGATCATCACGGAGATGCCCGCGTAGTCCAGCTGCCAGAACACCACGCTGGCGCGCCGCGAGTGGCACGCCAGCAGGTGCGCCGTCGCGCTGATGGCCAGGCACGACATGGCGCCCACCAGGAACACCATCCGCGGCCACCGCGGCACCCCGGACAGCGACGCCACGGCGTCGTAGCTCGGCAGGCCCTGCAGGCAATCGGCCAGAGCAAACAGCGTCAGCTCATCATCACATTCTGCCGTGCCAATGCTAAGATGTGCTGCTCGTGCTCAAAGCAGCAACAAAAATCTGCAGTTCTCCCGCTTTTGTTTTTAATACTTGTAAGAATTCCATCTTCATAGATACAGAGTATAAAGTTTATCCAAAATTTTCAAATTTCAAAACACTATATTCACACATATCAGTAATGAGTAGTAGACCATATCCTAGACGTGGCTGATGGACCAAAAAAAAAAACATGAAGACAAAGGTATAAAATTTGACTGGATTTAGCACTTTATTTTTTTGTTCATGAGAAAGAAAAATGCTTAGAAATGCACCTAATCTACGAGTTCACAAGAGATAAGAGATAATTATTCTCTTTACTTTTGGTGTTGTGCAGGGCACAATGTGAAATTCTTACAGATTGCATTTGGATATGTTCTTTGGTACACAGGGAGGATCAATAATCCGACAGGATCACGAATAAAAAGACTTTTGTGCACTTGGATTTGTCTGCTCATCAGTCATCACAACTGAGTATGGCGACCATCCAAGTGGAGCAAGAATTGGCCAAGAAAAGCATCTGCTTTTCATGTAGGTGTCCTTGTCATTCCAGAGCATCCTATCATACTATCATGGCGAGACCAAGAGAAAACGTAAAAACATTGCAAAAAACATCTAGGCTTTAACTTCCAACATCTCTGGTTTGCAATGTGAAGCGAACAACGCTAAAGACAAATCCAAATGGGTTGCTTCATTGAAGATGGGGATCACAGCAGGAGTGCAGGGTACAGTGCCAGGCATGTTTGCACCTTTGATCCTTGCGAATTCAGGGGATAGTTTATGGAGCTTCCAAAATCTATGATGCTTCATGCATCATCTCATGAATTTTGATGGGTCATATCTATAAAAAGTAAACTGATGGATCATATATGCTTAATTCGGGGATAAGACTCTGAATCAAAGTAACTAGCATCCAAACAAGAGCCTAGGATTTCCGTGACAGGATAGTACTTTCTTGGCTGTTGTCATTTGGTATTTCACCAAGAGACAGGACAACTCTAAATTCTGGTGCCCATTTGTTGCGTTCTACTAGTACAGTCTTGAACGGCAGGGCATCCCCATATGTGTTTTCTGGCCGTGCAGAGACGCAGGATTCAAAGAGAGCAAAGACAAGGATGGCCATGTGGGCGTGCCCCCAGCCAAGTACTTGGCTCACTGATTACTGCTTGTAAACAGATCAAACCCTGCCCATGTCTGCCGTGTTGGCAATATGGCACAGGTCTGGACAAAATTACACGCTAATACTAGTGTAGTTTAGTTCTGAATAGGTAGGAGTGTTCTGCTGATGCAACCAAAACCAATACAAAATGCAACAACCAGAACCATTCAATAGTTCTTATAATCCCAGTCAACTAGCTTTCCTGGCATCTCTGCACACGCAACAATTCCTAGATTTGTCTTGTGTGTTTAGCTAGAGCTATCAGTTATTGGTGTTGCATACTTTCACTTGCACAAGAAAGCCACATAGCAATTGCTAAAAGTTACTCAAGTCTGCTCACTATTATGTTTCTGATGAAACAAAAGCTAGAATTAACAGCAATTTTCCAAGGGGATAGAGGTTTTAAAAGTGATACAAAAGAAATTTATAGAACCACTGAGGTTGGTGATTAGTTGCTTACCGAATGGTGGCTGCCCCATGAAGCATTAGCCGATCTCACCACGAACCTGCGAGAAAAAATGGACGGTGCAGAGTTAAAGTGGGCCTTGCATAAAGAAAACGGCAAGAGTACTAGGTCGGCGCTTTGCAGAACCGAATCCAAGCATATTTTTGTTATCACTGAGGTCCCTGAAAATTTCGGAATTTGCAGCGACCACAGCAGTCCCATTTTCATACTTATGCTCCTGCTCTATCGGATTTCGTCATCAAGGACATAGGAAAGTGGACGTAAGCCACACACATCAAAGTCAGTAAGTCACCTCATCGGTTGGTTAATCATCCTTAAGGTAATCTCTTTCACATGCACATTAACCTAGAAAGTTTCTACTGCAGAATCTAGCTTGATGTACACTTGCGAGGATATTGGATGTAATGTCGTTGCGCTATATGTATGAGCATAATTTGTTCTCACGCGTTCCTTGACAAATGTATGTAGGCCCTTATGTCTTGTCTTCAAGTGTCATGCAATTCTTATTTTCATAAATTGTGAAAATAATGCAAACTAGTGAAAAAGTCTGATTGTGTCATTATAAACTTGAAGAATGAGTAACTCCATAGGCTATAACCATGTCATTCCATAGCATTTGTTTTACAAGTGGTTCCCGCTAATATAGACTTCTCTGTTACTATAAACCCTATCAAGATAAGAAATAAAAATCACCACCTCCCATGCCCCTATAAAAGAAAAGGGCAGGGTTAGGTGGAGGGACCTCACGGCCACTCTCTCATTTGCTCTCTGTTATTCTCTTCTCCATCCTCTCTCAGCCAAGATAATAATTCAAAATAAATAAAATTTGTGTCTACCTAATATAAAATATTACTAGCAGTCTAGCAATGCAACTAATTGAGAGGTTCATGTAAGAGCATGCTAAAGATACAAAATTTCATGTCATGTGTTGACCATGAAAATGCATAATATATACTAACGATCAATATAATGTTTGCACCTATCGCAACTGAAGTGTCTTACCTATGCACATCCTTTTCTAAAAAAACTATGCACATTATATGTTTGTATGTAGCTTGCCATTATACCTCTAGTGACACCACAAAACGTCACTTGCCAGCTAGTATGTGTGAAGAAATTTGTCATGAGTGGATGCCTCTTTCGTAAGATTCAATGATTGCAAATACAAGAAAAAGCAAGGGAGCGCCACAGCAAATTCCTCACATGATCAGACCCTTTCAAGGTTCTCTGCTTGCGCCCGGTAATCACGCAGGAACGGAACAGAGCATCGGGGGGAAGTTTATTCAGGAAACTGCAGAAACGGCATGCCGATGCATGTGCATGTACCTCATGATCCCCGAAGCGCTCTCGTCGGCGGCCTCCGTCCATCCTCCGGCGACCGCGAGCGCCAGGAAAAACAGGAACCCTCCGAGATGCCTGCGGGAACGAGGACAGAAAAACAAGAAGGAACGAATCAGCAGTCATTCAGAGATTTCAGACGGAGGAGGGTCGGACGCTTGGAATCGAATGGATCGGGGGATCGGAGACGGGGAAGGGGAAGGGGGCACGCACGTCCAGACGTTGAGGGTCTCGTTGTGCCAGGCGAAGGCGCTGAGGAGCGCGTCGCGGATGGGCCACTCGGCGCGGTAGTGCCCGCGGATGAACTCGTTGTCCTTGAGGTACTCCGGCAGCTCCTCGTACCCGACGAGGCGCGGGCGCCGCCGCGTCGCCTCCGAGCCCGCGCCCGCGCGCGCCATCATCATGGCCTCCTCCTGCCTCTTGCTGGGGCCAGTGCGGCTCCGCTTCGTCGGGCCAGTCGTCGCGGCTCCCATGCGGATGCGACGGTTGGGGGTATGCGCGGTGCTGCGCCCGGCGTTCGCGCGGGGAGGAGGCCGGACCCGGAGCTCGCGGCGAGGGAGGAGGAGGAGGACGAGGACGAGGACGACGGGGGTTATTGGTGGCAAATCTTGGCGGGGAGCGCGCGGGCGTGGGGCTGCTGCGGGGCGTCGTGGCCGTGGCAGGGGCAGGGTCGAGCCGGGCACATGGATTTCCTCTGTCGCTCACGCTTTTCTCTGCGTCTCTCTCGACACTTGTAAAAGGGAAAAGGGGAGACAGAGGCAGGGATGCGCTGCGCTGCCCACTCACTCGAGGGTCCTGTTGGGGCACACCTACAGTGTTTGGATCTCAGCCGTTGGATTTGCTGGACCCAGGTTTTGCATCTTTTTTTTTTTAATTTTCCTTTTAGTAATTGGCATACATAGTAATTCCCCAGAGGTAACAATAGGTAGTAAGTGGTTTAAGGATTTTATTTTTATATTGTATAAGTGTTTTTTTGTTTGGTTTCGAAGGTTGCTTCACTATTTTGTATTTGAAAGCGTGACATTTGAGGCATATGCGATATCATTAATGGACGTAACATCCGGTACATCAATCCAACGTAGAGCACGCCATCAGGGGTTTTATGATGGCGTGTAAAGTGAAACATCTCCGTTGGATTTTTGTCGCTTCAAGTCATGTAAGATATAACAATGTTGCGTGAGCTAGAGAACACACACTCTTGGTGTTTGTGATGCACATACACGACACTTGTGGTGATGATCTATTGTAACGTATGCGAGTATTGCGTCCTTTCCTTTGAATAGCTAGTGACAATTTATTCACTTACAACGAAGTTAACCACTAAACAAATGATAGATGAATAATAGAAATATTTCATCACTCAAATCTATTTATGCTATAGATGTTATGAAGGAATGGTTTAGGTTGTAGACATTTTGTTGTTGTTACAAGCTTTGTATTTACTCTCGAGGTTACATGGTTTAAGTGTTATCTCGGTGGTACATGCGTGCTTAAATAAGCAACATGTTTTAGCAAAACGATCATGGTATATGTATGGCATTGATTTCAAACATTTGTTGTGTATGACTTATGAGGCATGTCAGTGTGAAGAGTGGAATGGGGGCAAATAGCACTAACAAAATATCTACAAAGCGCCAAATAAAATAATGCTCACTTAGATCCAAATTATAACTCACTTTAACTTAATGTTATAAAAAATCCTTTTACTTTGATAAAATTTATAGAAAAAATAGACCAATATCTAAAAACATCTATAAATGAGTGGGGAGATTTTAATGAAAGTAATTTGATATTTCGGATATAGATGTGATTAGTTAACACTATTCATGCATTGTATAGGCAGAATACCTTGGTTGTTGCTTCACTTATGTGGTTGCAACACCCGTTGCTATGAACTAAAACGTGTCCAGGTAACCGAATTCTCCATCAGTGATGGAGCTAGCAGTGGGGCAAGGGGGGTGTGAGCCCCCCCTACCCATGCCATGCCCCACTAACTAGGCTTGTCAAATAAAGGAAGTAATTTGATGTTTAAGATATAAATACGATTAGTTAACACTTTATTTATGCATTGTATAGGTAGAAGTCCTTGGTTGTTGACAGTTGCTACAATCGTGTTAGTCTGTGCTTCGCTTGTATATGTGCTGCAACACTTGTTGATGTGAACTACAGCGTGTTCATGTAACTAAATTCTCCATCCTAGCTTTAGACGATGTTGGTTCACTTCAATGATGGAGCTTGCAGTAGGGCAAGGGGGGCTACATGGCACGCCCCCCTAACTAGGCTTGTCAAATAAAGAAAATCCAACTTTGTTTCTCTATAGCCTGGTCATGGGAGCCATTTTGCAGAGGCAGGCTAGGCCTAGATAGACATCCAAGCAATCAAACAAATCAATCTTGTATCCCAACCAGGCCAAATGATCTCTAGCCGGCTAATCATTTCCTATACTAATTGGTTTCTCATGCATTGTTGTGGAATGTAAAGATCATCAATTTATAACGATTCTCTATCAATGGTTATGCTAAAAAAATGGAATGAAAAAAAAACCGTAAAACATATTAGATAGCTAAGAGAAAAATGATTTTATCGGAGCAATATCAAACAACTCACAGATATGGAAAGAAGACAAATCGTAGCATAGTGACATCTCCAACATTGTTTTGATTAAGGTCAAACATTGAAAATAGGGACGTGCATGTAGGAAGGAACCTTCTTTTGTTTGCATGCTAAAATGCTCAAAGTGGTGGAGCACCCTGAGGTTGATATTACGAACTCATGTATATTACTGCCACCGTAAACAATTTGTAAAAGATATAAATGAAACCATGTCAAATGATGTCTCTCTAACCATACCTGGTAAGAAGTGTCACACAGTTGGATAGGTAAATAATAATCTGCTCTAAATAGATCACAACAAAACTTCCAAATGAACCAGTAGATCAATCAACAGAAAAAAAAAACAAAGTTGGCATTTACTACTATGGGCTCATCTTGACTTCGGAATTGGCAAGAGTAAAAGATAATATGCAAGAGCTCAAAGACGAATGAAGGAGCAATAGCCCTTGCCGGTAGAACGTCAACCACCTTATAAGCTGGAGGAGCGCAACCAGACAAAATTTGAAACAATAAGCTTTTGGGGATACGATCGAGAAAACAGGGGAATCTGAAAACCAGGTACGTAGCTTTCAGAGGGGAGGCCAGCGGCAAAGAGATGTGGATGCAAGTATGGGCGAGCTGCAAAACAAACTACGAAACTCCAGCAAGGGGTGAGGTCATACAGGCGTTCCTAGCCTTGGCCTCGCGTGTGTGAAGCAATTTAAGTAGAGAGATTAGGCATAAGTTGAAACAAAGGGGTGGTACTTGGAGGGATTAAATAGAGAGATTAGCCTCGATCGGTGTTTTCACTTCATCTTCCTAGCATGGTTACTTGACATATATACTGCCATAAATTTTTCTAGTATGATCATATACTTCGCGCCCATATACTTTTTTTGTCATACATACCCTAGATCTTGAGATATAAATATGGGAGTAGCTACTCCCTAGGAGTAGAAAATATTTTCCCTATATATATATATATATATATATATATATATATATATATATATATATATATATATATATATATAAATCATTTTACATAAATCACCTGGTCTGCTTGAACTTATTAGCCATAATATAATACATATTTTTCTCTCACAACAAAACAATATCGGTTGACTAATCATCCACATAAATCATTAGTCGAACATCCCAATAACTTATTTGACGACACATATACAACCACTCTTTATGGTTCCATAAAGTCCACTAGCACCCTAGTGATATGGACGGATCAACATCTGTCATTTTGCCACATCTTGAGAATTATCCAAAATTAAAGTAGTGGATGTGAGATTCACTGACAAATTCTAAAAACATTATGCATGTGAGTTGATAATGGCTATTGCTCTCTTTCACCAGCCTTATTTTTTTCGTACTTCCCTTGTCCAATAAAGGTGTCATTTTCTCATTTTCTGAAAAGTCAAATATTTTTAATTTTAATCAAATATATGTAAAAATGTTAAATATTATGGTGCATAATTAGTGTCCCTAGATGAATCGACCAATATATTTTCAAAATAAATAAACTAATGTAGAGATACAAGTGTTGGCAATATAAACCTAGTCAATCTAAAGAAACAAAGAGAGGGAATACAAATCAACTATATATTTTTTTTAACGTAGGGAAGTACTCCTTTCGTCCCTAAACAAGTGTTGTTTATGCTTTTTGAGAAACAACTTCTGCTAATTATATATTAAAAATATTAATATTTATAGTACATAATCAGTATTATTAGAAATATCTTTAAATCTAGTTTTTAAGAAGTTTATTCAGAAGTATAAATGTTGCACATATTTTTTTATAAATTGAGTTAAACTTGTGATATGCACATCAACGGCAACATTTATTTAGGGACTGACTAAGTATATGTGTTTTACTTTCGTTAGTGGCACGAAATGCGTTATCTGGACTTAGAGCATCTCCAACGACTTGGTATAATTTACTTGCTAAATTTTGAGTTTCAGCAAGTTGCTATTTTATTTGGCAAGTGAAAACAAGCTCTCTCTCCAACAACTTGCTATTCCAACTTGGTAAATCCAACTACGAAACCAGCCGGACCACTTTGTAGATTAGTCCCTGAACTTTTCTGAAATCAACCAAGGGCATATCTATTACTCTCTGTGTCTAGTACTTTTTCAGAAAAGTTCGGAAAAGAAAGTTTATCATGTGCTCCCTGTGCCTCGATCCGGCACTGCTACTCCGTGCGCCGGCGAGGGAGCGGCGGGCGGGCTCGCGAAGGGGCCGGCGAGCGTCGCTGGGCTCGGGCGCGCCGCTCCTCCGCGCGGGACCCTGCTCTCGACGAGGATGAGGCGGAACTTGGCGTCCACGTCCGCCCGGTTCCTGTCCAGGTGCTTCAAGATCGCGACAGCCTTCTTGATGAGGAAGTAGAGGTCCTCGGGCACCTCCGGCGCGAGCCCGCGGGCCTTGAGCATGCGCAGGATCTTGCCGCCCGTGACGCCGTGGACCAGCGGGACGCTGTGCGTGTCGCGGAGCAGCGTGCCGATCTGCGACGGCAGGTGGCCCTTCTTGGCGGCGCGCACGATCATCTCCTCCACCTCCCCAGCGGTCGACCTCACCCAGCCAGGGGCGGCGCGAGAGCGGCGAAGGGGCCGGCGAGGGAGGCCCGCCTGTCCGCGCGCGAGGATAGGAAGTCCGTCCGCGCGCGTATATTCCCGCACGCGGCAGCCTTGTTTACGCACTTGGGGAAAATAGCAAGTAGATTTACCAAGTTGTTGGAGATGATTTTTTGTGATTTTGCCAATTTTATAAGAATAGCGAGTTGAAATACCAAGTTGTTGGAGATGCTCTTAGGGTACCCGCGTCCTTCCCCAAGGTCTTGAATGTGACGCATACCACAGGATCATCACAGTTCACACAGCTGCCAATGATGCGCCGTACTTGCCACTGGAGTCCGGGTTTGAGATGTGTTAGTTGATCAACCAGACAAGGACGACACGTACGCATCATCCAGGACCAGGAACACAAGTAAAGAAGAAATTAAACTGGATTACCAATTCACGCGCAGCTTCTCGCTGCAACAAATAAAGTGACCGCTCACCAAACTGAACTCTTCCCGTGCCGACGAACCAAGAGACCGTATCCATGCACCGTGCTGGCGGGACGGAGACGAAACCTAAGACGTGGTAAGAGTGGCACGTGGGTACATGGATGCACGGTTGCTTGTGCTTCTGCATCGCGCAACGGCGCAAGATACAGTAGGATAGGAGATCACGTAAGTTGTGTCACTCCACTGATTACTTGGCGGCAGGACGAACCAATTCTTTTCTAGGCTTTCCATTGAAGCGTAAGATGTGCATGGCCACTCATCGTAAGCAAAATAGTTTCCTGGGATTTATATAATATCCCCGTTACTTATCATCGTAATATTTGCTCAAAGAAACGTATTATCGTGATAAGCAAAATAATTTTCTGCTGAATCATTTTTCAAAAAAAAAATCTGCTGAATTGGAGCAGCAAAATGGTCGGAATGTATGGACCTTTTTTTTTTTTTGCGAACGATGGACACGTCTACTTTGTGCCTGATGATTGATGTGATACTATAATACAGCCCATATATATGTTTTGCGTGAGAAGCCCCAACGGGAGTTTATGAAAGCCCATGCAACTTCAATCGGCCCAAGCACAGCAACATCTGATTACAGAAAAAAGGTGCATTTACAATTCATATCGAAGCCTACAGTAGAGCCTGGTCCTCGGTGTACCGCCGCCCCCGCCCCCCGGCACAAGTCTCGCTCAGAAGCATTTAAACACGGGCTGGGCTTTTCGGGCCCTCCCTCGTACTTGCAGCCCATTAAAGAAAAAGGCTACCTGACAACTGACATGTCAGCCACAGGAGCCGCAGCCCGGTGGGGGCACGCCTGGGGCTCTGGTCAACGTTGTCGAATACGGTTGCGTCAGCGTCACGTCCCCGCTACTGATGTTTGTACTCCTCTCTTCGTACACCCTCTCCTCGTATCGTAAACCTCACTTCATTTATTATTACTTCATTTTTTACTCTACTGTAGTAATTGAAAGAACCCGGTAGATGGCAGATCGAGGAAGTCAGGAAGCCAAAGCAATTCGCGTTGGATGCCTTAAATCTGTGGACTTTTCAATTTTCTGCCATCTCTCCTTTTCCACGGCGTCTCCAAATCCAAATGCTTTCGGAGAACCCCATTCAAATCTCGCACCGTACGTCCCAGTAGTAGTATACCGGCTGTAGCGTAGGAGTACGACAAAAATCCATCGCGGAAGGTAAAAAAAAAAAAAGGTCCGTCCAAACCAAAAGATGACCGGAGACGCACGACTCCCGAGGCAGCGACCGTTGCGTTGGCAGCCGAAAGCTAGCCGCCACCGAAGGCCACGCCGTCGCTCTCCCCCGTTTCAAATTTAAATCCTCCCTCCAAATCACCCACCAATAATAATAAACAACAAATCGCCCCCTACTCTCACCAGTCACTGTCACTGAGCTGTCCGCTGCTCTCCGCCGCGTTCCGGCTCGCCAACACAGCCTGCACCCTACTGCAGCCCGGGGATGGCGACCGCCACCGCCGCCACCACGCCCAACCCCAAGGCGACGCCGACGCCTAGGGCCAGGAGGGAGCCGCTGCGTCCGCGGAGCAACAACGCCGCCGCGTCACCTGCTCCGTCTCCCGCCGTGGCGATGGCAAGCGCCAGGCGCGCGCTGGCGGCGTCCGCGGAGAAGGAGAACCAGCGGCCCAAGAGCCTCGCCCACGGGAAGGCGGAGGAGGACAAGGGGAAGGCGGCGGCAGCTGTGGCGACGGCGACCGCCGAGCAGTCGAAGCCCGCGGCGGTCGTAGCGCCGCCGGCGCAGCCGGCGCTCAAGCCGTCGTCGCTGCAGCTCCGCATGAAGGACGAGGCGGCCGAGGCGGCTGCGCAGGCGCCGCCGCCGGCGTTCGTCGTCGGGCCCCGGGGCAGGGAGCTGCTGCTCCCGCCGCCGTCCGCCAACTACGAGGCGTGGGACCTCTCCGACAGCGAGTCCGCGCCGGCCTCCTCCTGGGCCACGCTCCCCAACAGGTACGCCTCGCCTCGCCGCGCCGCGCCGCGCCGCCCGGCCCTTCGTTCCCTCGGCCGCTGCCGCCGCCGTGAGACCACGCAGCTGCTGGTAACAATGCTCCCCTCTTCTCCTTTTGATCCTGCAGGGCGCTGCTGTGCCGGCCACTGCCGCAGGACGTCGGCCGTTGCACGTGCGTCATCGTCAGGGAGGCGGCCACCGGCGGCGCCAGAGGCGTCGCGCTCTACTCCCTCTACACCAACGTGAGTCGGCCTCCGAGCTGCATCGTTTGAAATCTGAAAGGCGATGTCAGTCAGAGCAATCCGAGGTTGATTTGTGTTTGTGGAATGGTGCGCAGGAGGGGCAGGGGCGGCAGGACCGCAAGCTGGCGGTGGCACGGCACCGGAGGCGGAGGGGAAGGTCCGAGTTCATCGTGGCGCAGAACCAGGACGGCATCTTCTGCGCCGCCGACTCTGACAACAACTTCCTCGGCACCGTGGGTTCCAATCTGGTCGGATCCAAGTACCAAATCTGGGGCCAGGTAAATCCACACCTCAAACCATCCATCTTCCTGAATCCTGATTGCATTGAGCACTTGAATGATGAGCAAATGTTCATTTCTGGCAGGGGAGCCGAGCGGACGAGCTGAAGAACCAGTCGAAGCGGCTTCTCGGCGTTGTCGCGTAAGATCCGACAGACCTCAAAATCCATGAGGAATCAGATGCTTTCTCCTTCTGGAATGTTTCTTGACCCAGAGTTTTGGTTGCTGCAGGTTTGCCCCCACCATCACCACGCTCACAGGGAGTTTCAGAAGCATGAGGGCATGGATCCCCAAGAACCAGTCCATGCAGCTCAAGAACAACAATTCTGCTCAGGTAAGTTCAGATGAAGAAAATTTCAACATTCTGGAATTAGGAAGATGGTTCTTAAATGACTCTGGAATTTTGCAGATTCAGCATGTCACTGGGCTCCCAAAGGATTGGCAGGAGAAGAAGAGCAGAGCTGACCAGCTGTGCTCAAGAGCCCCGTTCTACAACCATGTAAGGAGTTCATGACAGCTTGCTTTGATTTGCGTATTCCTCGGAGCAACAGGCAAGCTGATTGTTGTTTGTTTTGTGCTGTTATGGTTCCGTGCGCCTCTTCAAACCAGATGACAAAGCGCTACGAGCTGGACTTCAGACAAGGGCAGGAAGGATGGGTTACAAGGTGCAAACATCGGTCAAGAATTTTCAGATGACCTTGGAGGTAAACATTTCATTTGTCTGGCTTATACGCATCAGAGAACATTGCATTCACAAGATTGAACAAAAGATCATGCTAATGTACGATAATAAAACTTTGATTGGCAGGAAAACGGGAGGCAGACAGTGTTGCAGCTTGGTAGGGTTGGGAAATCCAAGTACATAATGGACTTCAGGTAATAACAAGAAAAACCTTACCGCAACTACTCCAGTTGTTGCGATTCAATTTCGAGATCAGTTTCATCTCAGACAAAATGTGTTTTGCAGATACCCGCTGACCGGCTACCAAGCGTTCTGCATTTGCCTGGCATCGATTGACGCAAAGCTGTGTTGCACCCTGTGAAATGGGATGCGATGCGAGTAATCAGTGTTGGTTTTTTCACTTTGTAGCAGCTGTAATCTAAGCAGTTCTGTACTTCCAGCTTCTCACCTTGAGAACGCGATTGAATAATAGATCATCCTAATATGCGACTTGAGTGTTGCTTAATCGGTCAAGCAATATTTATCTCAGAAATAGCAAATATACGATTAACTGTCGCAGTTGTCTACACACTCGACCTATCTGCACTCATCATCATCATCCACACATGCGGGCAGCGTGTCGCAAACACATTGTCAATTCGTCAGCCTCCCTTTTAACCTTGCTAAGTTGCAGTGGCTCCTTGTACTTCTCCCAAGTCCCAAACCATACATGTGTTGTACTTGCATCCTATGCATACAGGAAACTACAGACTGATGAAAGGCACCGATGGGAAGACACAACTGTAGCATTCTAAAGTGTGTTCAGCTACATGTATTTAAATGTAAAAGGTGACATGTAATATAGGTCTGGCACAAAGAAATCAATTCAAATGACTGAGCTCCATATCAAGTCTGAGTAGTCACTCGGAACTTCCAATCTTGATCAATGTGGGTCAGATGTTGACGAAAGGCTGTCAAGATTCAAAAGAGAGAGAGATCAACCCAGACGTGAGTCACTTGCCATATATGTTTACAGAAGGATAACCAACCGGAGGCAGAGTTCTCACCGAATGAAAACTATTCCCGCTTAATCTTCCTCACCAGCATGCTCAAGAAGATAGTTTGCTGCTAGCTCCTCATTCCTATCGCAGGCAAAGAATGCTTCAATAACACGTGCTCTGTCGAACCCCATGGATTCAAGCTGAATATACGAAAACAAACCAAAACATGAATATGTGATCTCAAATATCCACGAAGTGGGAGGATAGCGAATTCAACAATGCCGTGCTTACCCGCCCAATGGCCTCCTGCTCCTGTGGTGTAACACTAATAGCATGAGGCATTTCATCCTCCTCAGGTTGGTCTAAGAAATCCCTAGAGATTTTGAGGAAACGGGAAGACAAATGAGATAATACTATCTATTTTTATAAAATCAGTAAACAGCAATTCACAAAATACTAGAAATCTATGACAATTAGCAAGTGGTGATGAAGAAGACAACCCAAACAAAGGGGGAAATAGTTAAATTAAGCAGAAAAGAGAATGCTTACCCCTCTCCACCTTCGTAGGGCTCATTTAGTAACTGAAGAAACTCATCGTGATTCTCCTCAATCAACCTTGAAATTTGAGGATTCTGCTTGCTCAACTCAGCGAGCATAGGCTATAACATGATACCAGCAAAAAGTTCAGGCAGGCACTACATAAGAAGCCTTAGAATGCAAGCCAAAACCAAGAATACAAAACCTGCAAAATTTGTGGATTTGTATGGACCATTTCCCGAAGTGCTTGAAACTGCAAAATAATTGATATGCTATTAATTCATAATTAGAACAGTGAGATTTTTTACTGAATAAACTGAAGTAATCCCACACCACCTATCCCAAATATAAGTCCATTTGTACTTGGGGATAAAATTAAGGTGAGGGGTACAATGACCATGTTGCACATCAATCATTAGTGTGCATTGCATTGATTAGTGCGCATCTAAGTAGGGTGGAAGAATGAAGCAAAAAGTTGCATTGGAGTTATTTTGGAATTTTAAGGAGAAGGTTAGATGGGCATATATTTGGGGTATCATTCCAAACAAAAGGCTCATTAAAGTTTTACAAAGCTCATGTTCACACCATGACACCACAATGGGATAAGGTCCATCCTTGCACAATATGTTACCAGTAAGATTAATGAGAAAACAAGTGCGCTAGATGGCGCTGTTATCACTTACTACTATGGACACCTTATTTTCTAATACTATATTTTTTAGGGGGAGTAATATAGAATTAACCCAAAAATCTTAAACGTCAAAAATTAAAATGAGAACCTGTTGATTGTTTCTAAGAAAATCAAGTGGTCCACCACCAGCACCACCTCCAGCATTGGAACCCCCCTGCATTATTGTTTAACAGTCAATACATGCTTCAGCATGCAGTGATAATGAATGAACCGCATAAAGTACCTGTGGGAAAAGATTTAGTGGAGCGGTGTTTGGAATCCCAGAGAGACCAGCTTCCCCAGTAGAAGCTTGATCAGTTGCGTTTGCTCCTTGACCACCAATTGGAACAGCAACTTCAGCTGTTACTGGAATACCCTAATGTTTGACAGAAATAATCTATTAGCACCAGAAAATCGGATTCCATCATTAAGTACAAAAATGCAAAATAATGGAGTAATGAGAAAAATACATACAGAGTAGAGGTATTCAACAGCACGTTCCGGGTTGTTGTAAGCGGCACGGAGAGCCCTTTGGACTTTATCTCTGTCCCAACTTCCCCCACCCATCTCCATTAGCTGGTTAATCATTGTGTCAACATTGCTTCCTGATAGAAGATTTGACGCTGCATTGTCATGTGTGTTAGGAGGAGCCCTATCAAAAAAGGGAAAAAGTAAATTCAGTTTTTGTTAGCAGAATTACTAAATGTAACAAAACAACTAAAGAAAATGGAAATATTTTCCGGATTCATAAGAGCAATTGTGCTCCCAAGTTTCTGTGGGTGGGTGTGTTGGGGGTGGGGTTGTGCTAACTTGCATCTACTTGTTTCTGTGGGTGGGTGTGTTGGGGGGTGGGGGAGTGCTAACTTGCATCTACTTGTTATGTGTCGCTATAATTCGGCTTAACTCAGTGTTTTTACCTATTGGACCGTATTAAATGTACATGAAGGAATTGGAGGTTCTATTCCTGCAAGCTATGGTCGTTTCTGCAAGGTTGTATGAATTATGTTACAAATAACTTGACAATCTCAACACAAAGGTTCACATTTTTCCCCCAGATAGAGGATATCCAAGGAAACAGTAATGGGAAGTGGTCAAAAACGCCTAATAGCATAGATGCCGGATTGGCAGGCTGGAAATATACTCTGCAGGAAGTCTTTCAGGCTGAGAAGTTGTAGTTGGTGCCACCCTGCAAAAGGATCCATCTCTTGAGTTCACGAAAGGAATGTAAACAAATGAAGAGGCTAGAGAGAAAGAAAGAAAAGCTATAGCAAGATCTTACGGGGGTTGAGGAGCTTGTTGTGGGGCATCTAGAGGAGGTGCCTGCCTTTCTGCAGGAGCGTTTGAGGGCTAGTAATGGTTCGTGCAGTTAGTACATAAGCTGGTAGTTTTTCCCCCACCCACAGAGGGAATAACATTACCTGGGAAGATGAAGTTCCACTTGAACCAGATGCTTTACCCTGCAGAAAACAGAGTAGATAGTATGAATTTATATGAAACAGAGCAAGAGTACATACATGGAAAATGTCGAATAAAGGATAACATGTGTTGAGTGATGGTGCTAAAAGATATCATTCAAGGAACACCCAGTACCAGAATGTGTATTGCTATATCATGTACTCCCTCCATTCCAAACTATAAGACATTTTGGCTTTTCTACATACATAATTTTTGTTATGCACCTGGATATACCTTATGTCAAGATACATAGTCAAAGCCAAAACAGTCTTATAATTTGGAATGGAGTACTTTTTGACTGTGATACAAAAGGAGTACTTTGTGTTATAGCTACTAAATGATGGAAGAATAGTATTCAACTATGCCAGATGATCAGCAATAAGTGCAGAGCACCACTGCAAGTCAAATAATGTTCCAGACAGATTCATCGTTGGCAAACAATTATATTACATTTTGTACCTAAATTTAACTTGTCTTCACATGTTGATTCATCCCATTTGTGTTATTATATTCTGTAAATTTTGCATCAAATTTTCCACAAAAATCAAGTTATTACAATTATCAGACTAAAATCATGGAAAATACTTCAGTAAAACATCATAGCTACCTGAAACGATCCCTATAATACGTAGCACAGAGATGTATTAGAAGCCAACCTTACTAAGCATGACAACTAGAAACCCATCTTCGCTAACTTTATTCTCATCCAATGTACTTTCATCTTTCAAGACCTTTCCATCAAAAATCACCAGTTGTTGGCCCCATGGGTAGCTGTCCTTCCCTTGTATCTCTTCAATGTTCTTCTTCACAGCCATAATCTGGTAAATACGGAACCGTTAGTAGAACCCTGACAAAATAATGAATGCCAATAAAACCCATTCAGCTATTATCACAAAACAGTAAGCTGACAAGCATTATGTATCCAAACCATTGTTGTGCCTGCATCGCTGATGGCAGGGAAAGCAGTATATATAGAAAAGAACAAGCCACCACGAGGCATTCGAAGAAGGTAGGTAAATGGACACAAGAGGCAAGAGAATACCAGCATAACAATCAAAAAGGCCCCAATCCCAAGAGCATGGAAGTACGACAATCAGGACTGGGTATGGAACATGTGCAAATGGATCTGGATGCTGCCCACAACAGCCAACATGTGTGTGTCAGGCAGCACTGCAGCAGGGACAAGGTGTTCAAATAAGCGAGTTACGGTTTAGTTTGAGCCAGTATCTACCAACAAAAAGGTTGCATCAGAAATAGAAATCCCCATGCTCTTCCTTCTCAACACCCCCATTTCTTCCCTTCCAGTCCCAGATTCCGATTCTTGTAATGTAAATCCGTCTTGTGAAACTTTGAGCCCAATGTCATTTAACTCCATTGTAGGGAATCCAAGGTTAACATAGGGCGTGCTTGGGATGGCGCCTCAAGGTTATCATAGGTCAGCAGCGCCAAAACCATTTGCCAGAAATAACTGCAGTACATTAATACATAGATTATGGTAAGACCTGGCACTTGCCAAATGTACATAAGAGACCGGTGCCTCAAGTGGATTTTCACGTGCTCCAACCATCTAATCACACCTTAACCATCTCAGCGACAGCACTCACACGGTCACACCCCGAAATGTAAGCACACAAAGTCTCAAATCAAATCCTATAAACCACAAGGAAGACCTGCAGGCCTCATTCTCCAGTCTTCAGGCCAATCCTATACCTTCGTTCGACATCACAAAACTCGCATTCCCTACTGCATTTTGTCTACAGCTCCTAGCGAAGCATACAGAAGCAGGAAATCCACATCTCCAGCAAAACATCCAGCTCTTCCCTAATCGTCCCCCGTGGCCCCGTCAGAATGCCGCAGAACCCACCCGGCTCGCCCTGTCGCCCACAGCAACGCCCAGCAAAACCCGCACGACGCCATACAGCCCGCCGCGAATCGAGCGCCCACACCCACGGCGACCCGCCCTTCATCGACGAGAAGCGCGAGGAGATTTCAAAAACCGAAATGGGGATCGGAAATGTCTGTCTCACCGTGTCGTTGGGCTGCACCCGGATCTCGAAGTGCGTGCCCTTGAGGGTCTTCACCGTCAGCTTCATGGCGGCGGGCGGTGGCCTGGCCGGGGGAACCGGAAGCCGAGGCGGGAGGGGCTCGCCTCCGCTGCCGCTGCCGCTGCCGCGCGCGGGCTGGCCGTCTAGGGTTTTAGCGGGTGGCGGAGCCGTGGAGCGTCGCGCGGAAGGCTCCTCCGGAATTTGGGGGCGGAGGGCGGAACAGGACCGAAACGAGAGGGGCAGATGCCCACGTGTGTGCTGGCACGGGCTCACGCTGGTGCTGCAGCTGCTCACCCAGCTCTGGACCATGGAGATCTCAACAGAATCCAAAGCCCATGGGCCATACGGGAGAGATCCAGCCGCGCATGCTAGTTGTGCAAACAATTGCTTTCTCAAAAAAAAAAAATTGTACAAACAATTATCAAAAAATAAAATAAAAAGAGTTGTGCAGACAAAGTGGCGCCATCCAATCCAAATTTAAATTCTAAGGATACGAACAAAAGCTTTTAATATTATGTAAAGATAGATACAGATGTCTAAATCCAATTTTATGTGTGTAGAATCTGAAAATCCAATAGATATAGATTATCCGCCGGACTAATCTAATATATATAATAACTCTAACAAAGCTAAACTTCACTAGATGATTTCTCTCTTCGTGCAAAATATTCACATCATTTTCCACTAAGTAGCCTACTAGATGTTCTATAAGGTGTACACGTCATCCCCACTAAGTCCACATCATCTCTTATATATTTAATTAACTCCACTGGATGTTTCTCCATCGTACCCGTGGCAACGTGAGAGGAATCCACCTAGTAATTAAAAGTGGATATCCGATAATATTCCTCTCTAGGCTAAAAACCAAAATAATTAATCATTAAGAACTTAAACATATTGAACCAAGAAATTTTGTGCATTGTTTAGAAGAGTGGTTTTCCCAAACATGGGAAGTTATTTTTTAGTTGTGGTTTTCCACCAAACTCCGGCTTTCTAGGGTGTCAACATCGTTCGACGTGGCAATTGACAACGGATTAGTACAAAATAAAATAAAACCAACATGGCACGCGAGATGCTGATTAAGTTATTCCTAGCATGATTTTGTGTCGCCTTTGAGCCAGCTGCTGGCCGGTCACCGGCGGCCCGGGCCCATGCATGCACAATATGATAGGAGTATGTACGTGTTACCGTGTAGCCTACCATCACATCGCAACACGCATTTCAAAGTAACTTACCAGCACTACAATCGTGTGGGACCAGGTAGAAACGTGAAACCCGTTTACCTCGTGCTTGAAAGGATAAATTTTGTGTAGCATGCAGGTGGCTGGATCACTACCCAGTTAGAAGTCTGAAACGTTTTCTCCATGCAGTACAAAATTTTATAATCCAACTTCTATATAGAAAATTATGCTCATTCCAGAGAGATGCTCAATGTTTCCGGATAAGTTTTTATTTTGAGTTCTCTTTTATTTTCTACCACCGCAGGTTTCTTAGGACGGAGGGAGTATCAAGTATACTGCATCCATCCCAGAAACAATGCAACTATGCTGAATTTGTGCCGGTCATAAAGTTTGACAAAGTTTATAACAATTAGTATTAATATTTATGTCACAAACAAGATTTATCACAAAAATATATTCCATCATTAATTTATGGAAACTTATTTGTATTGTAGATGTTATACTCTTTTATATAATTTTAGCCAACTTTGTAATCACTAGCTTAACCCCTCGAAAAAGAAGAATTGCATTTTTTTTTCTTAGGACGGACATAGTAAGTATCGTGATAATTCTACCAAATTAAGACACAAAATAGTACTAATTTCTAACAAACAGCCAGTTACTAGCGGTTGATACTTCTTTACCAAAAAAAATGACCACGCATATCAATTGGATAACCATGATGCTTGAATCATTATTGAAAGTGGTCTACTATATCTAGTATTTATTAATAGGAGTGCCATACCTTTGTGTCTTCTTACTGTTGACAATGGACACGGTCGTAAGGCCAGGGCCAAAAGTTTTCATTGATCTGTTTATTATTTATTTCTGCGACTCCATCATGCGATTTGGCAACTGATTGTGACCCTAGTCACGGACGTATAAGTTATCAACGGTGCACCATCGTCATTGAGACATTGACAAATTGCCTCCCATCATAATTTCTTCTAGTTTGTTCCTCTTCGTTCATGATAATATAGCTACCCATATTTCTCTGTCCCTCTCAACTTTACCTTAGCACTCTAGTCGTTGTGGCCTCGTTGGTCCCTAGGAGAGTTAAGGTCTACTCAACTGATGACAACATATTCATAATGCATAGATCGTCGGCATATGAATTTCTGATTATGTTGACACAGAACAACACATCATAAGGCAGTGCAAACAGATTTGGTGGCACGGTCAGTGGCAGATGCAGGATGAAGAATAAGGGGGGCTAAAACAATGAATATTTTGATTTTTATGAAGATTTAATGGTGAAATTAAGTTTTTTCTACAGTGATTAGCATTGAAAATCAAGCAAGTAGGTGGGTTGGAGCCCCCCAGCTCCTGTAGATCCGCCCCTGGGCACAGTCGTATGGTGTTACACGTGGAATACACAACGACTAGTCCTGCATGAGCTACCTTGCTACCCGACAACACCAGCAGTGACCCAAATATTAACTTCGGGGTTTCTTTGGCTTTATACACAACTCTGTCTAATGTAGGTGAGCTTGTGGAGGGACATGCATGTTAATGGTGGGCTAAGGGTTAAGTTGTATATCTGACATTTTTTCGACGAGTGTGTTAAGGTCCCTTTCCGACCGATTTTTTGTGGTTGTTTGCTTTAGTTGTGTTGTTGCTCGAGCCTTCTCGGTTATTGTTGATTTATTGTACATGTCTAGTCTAGGCTTCTTTTTAATATAATCTGATTTTTTTAGGAAAAAAAACTTCCTTAATAGTATATACTCGTGCACCAACTCACGTGAAGCCAACATGTGTGAAATCTCTGGTCATGAAATTGAAGGTCCATGCTATTGAGAGAGGGACAAGACACAATCACAAACAAAGATGAAAAAAAAAAACCCCGACCGGAAACAAGATATTACAATACAGAAAACAAAAATGTCTAGTTTTAAAAATATTTTCCCATATTGTAAATGAACGAATAAAAAACGGCCCAAAACTATTTGTCCTGTTCATTCTCACACCTCATTTCTCTATTCGTTCTCTAGTGTGCAAATCTCATCATAAGTTAACTTAATGGTCACATATATGCATGAGGCTGTTATTATGCTAAAGGAAAATTTTAGTTGCCATTTTAGTTTGCCTAATATGCTCGTGGAAATAGCTAGCTCTCCTGCCTTTCCGTGTTAGAGAGAATTAATGCCGGCGGATGTGCCGGTCGATGTGAACTGCATTCCATTTCTATATATCCCAACACTTTTTCACCACTGCCACGTTGTGCCGGGCAATTTGCACGCGTAACGATCATTAGTTTATAATCCAACAAGGCATGCATGTGTTCCACAAGCGATATGATCGTGACGGCGACTCCATCGAGCTACAGTTACACGCTTGTACACAGCTTAAATAGGAGCTCCGAATCGCTCTGCAGATCATTGCAAATTGGCAGAACACTAAACACACAGCTGATCGATCAGTGTTGGTGTGTACTACGCTCTCACAAGCTCGATCGTGACTAGCTAGCTGGTCAGCTGAGCCCTGAGGCCTGAGCTTCGATCGTCTCCAATTGGCTGTATAGCTGTTAGTTTGCTCATCCGACAATGGCGACGGCAATGGCTAATCCGGCGGCAGGGCGCGGTGGGAGGCGCTACGCGCTGCTGCTGGCAGTCTGGGACTCGGAGTACGCCAAGGAGGTGTACGGCGGGTACTACAACGTCTTTGTCTCCGCGTTCGGCGACGTCAGCAGTGGGACGACCGGCGAGAGGTGGGACAGCTTCCGCGTGATCGCCAGCGAGTTCCCGGCGCCGGAGGACCTGGCGTCGTACGACGGCTTCGTGGTGAGCGGCAGCCCACACGACGCGCACGGCGACGAGCCGTGGATCCGGCGCCTCTGCGCGCTCATCCAGACCGTGCACGCCATGAGGAAGCGGGTGCTCGGCATCTGCTTCGGGCACCAGGTTCTGTGCCGAGCGCTAGGCGGAAAGGTCGGCAGGGCTCAGAACGACTGGGACGTCGGCGTGAGGAAGGTGACGTTCGCGCCTGACCTCGTGGAGCGCCGCCTCGAGTTCCTCGGAGGTCTCGTCGAGGAGCTGCCGCGACGGAGTGCCGCCCTCGTCGAGGTTCACCAGGACGAGGTGTGGGAGATCCCGCCGACGGCGAGAGTGCTGGCCTACTCGGAGAAGACGCGCGTGGAGGCGTTCGCCGTCGGGGAGTACGCGCTGGGCATCCAGGGTCACCCGGAGTACACCGTCGACATCCTCCACAACCTCATCGACCGCCTCACCAACCAGAAGGCCATCCGGAGCAGCGTCTGCGAGGAGGCGCGTCGGACGGTCGTGGAGACCGGCGGGCCGGACCGCGCGTTCTGGACCGCGCTCTGCAAGGGTTTTCTCGGTGGGGGACGAGATCGCACGCAGCCTGCTTCGCTGGTGCGGAACGCGACGGCGCCGGAGGTGACCAGCTGCGCCGTGGCTAGCTGCTTCATTGGCGCAGCTGCCATGGTCCAGATGGCTCGCAGCAACTAAGCTAGTTTAAATTAGCTAGACTGGGCGCACGTTATACGCCGTAGAGATACGTATTTTTTGCTGCAGGATTAAACACTGTAGTTCTGCAGTTCGATTTCCTGTTGACTTAAAACAATTTGTACTACTGATCTATAAATTCAAGTGGTCTGGATCTACGATTAGCTCCGCCAAACACCAATCTTCACACGTGAGATGAGATGTTTTATATCTTCACATCCTCCATTGCTGGGACGTTAGGCTTCAAAAGTTTTGACCATGCTTCTTTTTCACACACACAAAAAAGGTTTTGACCACACTTCAACTTCCCCAACAACACAAGCTTGCTCATTCACCATATTCTCTCCAAACTTGTACACTCTGCTTCAAATTGTAGTTCACTTTGATTTTTTTTATACAACTATTTTACTATGCATCTAGATACTATATTACGTCTAGATACATAGCAAAATACATGTACCAAAAAAAGTCAAAATGAACTATAATTTAGAACAGAGAAAGTATAACATACCATTGATAATGATAAGCATATCAGATTGAAAACAGACCGTTTAGGGTGCCAACATGCCTCTCTTCCTTGAGTAAGTGGGATTTGTAGTGTTCGCTATGCGTGAGCATCAACAGGCCAGAAAAAGGTCATTAATCAAGACTACATCCCATACACTAGCCATTGGGTTAATAAGCTCAACCTTACCAAATTATTTCCTCGAGGTGTCAAGATTTTGAGATCATGATGGTCTTTTTCTCTCTCGAATACTCTCGGGTGTCCATATCTTTGTATTAGCAGATAGAAGAGTATATAATACAAGAGTACCATTCCTGGCCATTAATCTTCCGCAAACGCAGATAGAAGAGTGGTTTTTCCCAAACATCCGAATTTATTAATTTTAGTTGTGGTTTTTCCCCCAAACTCCGGCTCTCCAGGGTGTCAACATCGTTGGACGTGGTAGTTGACAATGGATTAGTACAAACTAAAGTAAAACCAACAAGGCACGTGAGTTGGGTGATTAAGTTATTCCTAGCAAGATTAGTGTCGCCTTTGAGCCAGCCGCTGGGCGGGCGGCCCGGGCCCATGCATGCACAATATGATACGTACGTGTAGCCTGCCGTCGCAACACGCATTTCTTGAAAGGAAAAGTAACTTAGCAGGTAGCTCTACCGTGTGACGCCGGCTAGAAACGTGAAACCCGTTTACCTCGTGCTTGATAGGATAAAATTTTGTGTACTCAATTAATGCAGGTGGCTCGATCGGTATCCAGCTACCTGAAAGAAGCTTAGAATTATCAAAAAATTTAAAAAAAATAGGTCAGGGTTTCCCTTGCTGACTTCGGTAAAAAAAAAAAGCTTAGAACAACGATATCCAATTGCTCAGAAACTAGTAGCCAGTTACTAACAGTTGATATTTACTATTTACCAAAAATGACTGCGTGTATCAATTGGCTAATCATGCTTGAATCATTATTGAAGGTGGTTTACTAACAAGTATTTATTAATAGGTGCCATACCTTTGTGTCAGACCCTGCCGGCGGCGAGGGCCCGACAGACTCCAGCGACTCGATTCAACTAAGGCGCTACCGGAGAAGAGGAAGGTAGGGAAGCAACCCGGCAGAGGACCGGTTGAGTTCAATAGAAAGTAGTTCAATGTTTACAAATTGGTTACGGCAACAGGAAAGGAAACTCCTATTTATCCTCCTTGTTGCTCTTCTTTGCTTCGCAGGCCTTGCAGCTCCACTCCGGCCCATTGACTCGGACGGAAGCCTTCTTGGGCCGTTTGCCACGACGCGGCCCATTCAGCACCAGCGGGTCACCCGGGTGTGGTGTGCTAACACTTTGTGTCTTCTCACTGTTGAGCCTTCTTTGGGACGTTAGGCTTCAAAAGCCTTCTTTAGCACTCTTTTTTGCTGCTTCATGTCTGTTCTTTCTCAAAACATTGTATTTCCGTTATTTCGGTAATGAAAATGGGGGATGGACTTCGTTTTTAAAAAAAAGATGAATTACTAATTATTTTAATACAGAACAACATTATAAGGCAATGCAAAATAGATTTGGTGGCATAGCCGTATGGTTACACGACTTGTTGTGAAATACAACGACAATGGACTGCGGCTAGGGCGAATCATACCGGTCTGCAAAATAGATTTGGTGGCATAGCACCGGAGATGAAAATGGACTGCGGCTAGGGCGAATCATACCGGTCTGCAAGAGCTCCGACACTTGAGTCTCAATTTCAGACTTGAGTTTTGGAGAATAGCGATATTGCCTCACTGAAACTGGCTGTGCACCAGGAACCAATGGGATTGTATGGTCGCAATCTCGGTGAGGTGGTAAAGCTGATGGCTCTGCAAACAATGGAGAGAACTGGTCCAAGAGCTGCTGAACTTGAGGCAAAATCTCTGGAGCCTGAGAATCAGAATCTGAAGAAGATATGCCAAACAACTGCACCACTGCACATTCAGGAGAAGCAGTAAACAGTCCTTGGAGCACTGCTGAGTCTCTGCCATAAGGAATGGTCATCTGCCGAGAATGCCAGTTAACCTTCATAGGGGAAAAAGCCTCTAACCAATCCATCCCAATAATGACATCTAATGAACTCAAAGGCAAAACTCGAAGTGTGGAATGGAAAAGGAACCCTTGCACTTGCCATTCACAATCAGGAATCTCCATTGTGCAGTGCATCACAGAATCATTGGCTACCTTGACAGACATAGGAGCAGGTAATGGTCGATGGCCAGGAACAGAAGTAGCCACTGCGGCGATGAATGAATGGTCTACCCGAATCAATCAAGATAAGCACATTGTCCACCACAGTTCCCATTATTTGAAAAGTTGGAACAGAAGAAGTACCGAAACCGCCACCGAAGATAAAGCCATGAGCGGATTAACCGAGGGTTCGAAGATCGAATGATGATGTTCCTCCTCGGTTTGATCTTCAGGCATTGGCTCAAAGTGCTCCTGAAAAACTTCCCAAACCTCATGGAGAGCCTGCAGCTGAGGTTGAGCAGCACAACGGTGGCCATAAGAGTATTTGTCACCGCAACGGACACAAAGGCCACGAGCTCTGCGGTAACCCTTGAGCGCAGAAAGCTTGTCATCAGTGGAGGCCGACTTGGATGTAGCTGACTTGTCATCAACAGGAGGCTTGTCAGCAGCAGGACGGAATGGAGCAGCTGGAACAGAGCTTCGATTCCCGGCATGCCTGAGAAAATGCTGAGCATCAGAGCGACGTGTGTCTCTGCTCCGAGTGGACTCCATCGCCTCTTCCTGCAGTAAGGCGAGAGTGTACGCAGAATCCAAAGTAGAAGGCCGAGAAACAAATACAATAGCACGGATGTCCTCATGCAATCCTCCCACAAATTTTTGGATAAAGGAGACTAAGTCTGGGTTTGGGTTGTAAGACTTAAGCTGGTCAACCAGTTCAGTGAACCGATCGACATAGTCCTGGACTGTGCTGGTCATGCGAATTTGGTTCATCTTGCGATGCAGGAGCTCATGTTGGTCACGGCTAAAGCGTTCATGGATTTTGGTACAAAAGGTGAGCCAGTCCATAGAAAGGAGGGATGCTTCAGAGGATTGGAACCAACGCTTTGCAGCACCAGTGAAATGCATCGTGGAGACACGAATCCACATTGTTGGCCCCACGGCATACATCTAGAAGTAATTGGAAGCGCAGGAAATCCAGTACTGGGCATCCTCCCCATCAAATTTGGGGAAATCTAGCTTGGGTAAATGGCCTAGGTGAGGATTATGGTGATGGGAGCATGGTTCAACGGGGTAGGATTGATCATGAGTTTGATGGGCACGGTTAAAATTGGGAGGGTGGGTGTACTGGTAGGTTTGAAATTGGGGTGAGGGATTAGGATGGGTGGGCAATTGAGGTGGAATTTGTGTGTGGAACGTGGTGTTCATAGGTCCTGGAGGATTGGGTAATTGGTAGGGAGAAGCAAACTGGGTTACTATGGGTGTGGAATTGGATTGATGCTGGGTATGAACTGCTTCAGGCCGAACTGGGATAGGATTCAATCGAGGAAATGCGGGAGGTGGACGGTGAGACGTACCAAAGTGGTGGGGTGGGGCGACGGTCGAGACCGTCCCATACCCCATGACGCAGTGCCCATTGGGCATGTTGGCGGAGCCGCCGGCGGCGTGGTGCGCGGCGGTGGTCGACGCCGAGTTGGTGACGAAGGCTGGACGCGATGGAGTAGAAGCCGAGTATGTCGCGGGTCCAGAATCCTCCATCGCCCAAGCTGGATCGACCACCGTGAGCACGAGGAGCGGCCCCAGAGCCCGAGCGACGTCGCGACGAACGTCCTCCAACGAAGCTTCAACCCAAGGGCGCCAATCAACCATCACCGCCGAATTGGCCTCCGAGCTTCGACCGGGCGTCACGCTCGTGTGGATCTCTTCCAGCCGGATCGAGCCCAGATCTGCAACCTGCTGCTCCAGCTCGGCCGTGCGCGAGTCGATGTCGAGGCCCCATGTCTCGGTCGCGGAACAGAAATCCTCCATGGCGCCGATCCGACGCTGGATCTCCTGAACCGGCACGCGCTCCAGCTCGCGCAGACGACGATCCGCTTCCACCGCCTCCTGCGCCGACAGCCGGCGCGCCGCATCCACCGCCTCCAGCGACTCGAGGCGCGGCAGCGTGGACTGGATCGGGGCCTGCTCGAGCGCGGCGAAGCGCCGATCAACCTCCTCGGAGCACGCCGCCCGCGCGGACTCCCAGGATGAGAACCTGGCCTCCCACTTGGTGTCGAAGGACTCGAATCGCTTGGCGAGGTCCTCGATCGCCGACTTCACATTAGGTTCTATGGCTCCGAGCTCCTTCCGCCGTCGCGTGTAGTAGAAGTGGACGGAGGAAGCGGACTCCAGCACGCGCTCGGGATCTCACTGAGCTGATACCAATGTCAGACCCTGCTGGCGGCGAGGGCCTGGCAGACTCCGGCGACTCGATTCAACTACGACGCTACCGGAGAAGAGGAAGGTAGGGAAGCAACCCGGCAGAGGACCAGTTGAGTTCAATAGAAAGTAGTTCAATGTTTACAAATTGGTTACGGCAACAGGAAAGGAAACTCCTATTTATCCTCCTTGTTGCTCTTCTTTGCTTCGCAGGCCTTGCAGCTCCACTCCGGCCCATTGACTCGGACGGAAGCCTTCTTGGGCCATTTGCCACGACGCGGCCCATTCAGCACCAGCGGGTCACCCGGGTGTGGTGTGCTGACACCCCCTCCTCCTTGAGAAGCGGCTTACCCCCAAGCCGGCGCTGCTGGAAACAACTGCTTGATGGCGACTTCATCTTCCCAGGTTGTCAGCTCCTTGTCAATGCCACTCCATTTGATGAGCAGTTGAGGAATTGCATCAGGTCCACGGCACTGAAGACGGCGTTGCAGGACTGCCTCTGGATACTGAAGACAATCATCATGATCAGGCAAGGATTGAATTACCTCAGCTGATGGTGGAGGAGCTGCCTTGAGGAGTGAAACGTGGAAAACTGGATGAATCAGCGAAGAAGGAGGCAACTTCAATTTGTATGCCACAGACCCAATCTTGTCGATGAATTCGAAGGGCCCAAAGTACTTGAAGCATAGTTTGTGATGAGACCGTGGTGCCAGAGAAGACTGCACGTAGGGCTGAAGCCGCAGGAACACATGATCACCGATATTAAATGAGCGTTCAGTGCGGTTCTTGTCAGCTTGGTTTTTCATCCGTTGCTGTGTCCGGAGAAGATGTTGACGAATGGAGGCTTGCATAGTCTGTCGCTCTTCCAGCTTGGCTTGAACATCTGGAATGGGCGACACCACCTCATCAGTAAGACCAAAGAAGGAAGGACCATGGCCATAAAGAACTTCGAATGGAGAGCGGCCCAGAGAGGAGTGGAAACTGGTATTATACCAGAATTCCGCCAAAGACAGCCAGCGGGCCCAACTTCTTGGACAAGAATGCACGAAGCATCGAAGATACGTCTCAAGGCACTGATTGACGCGCTCGGTCTGGCCGTCTAACTGAGGATGGTAAGCAGAGCTGAGGCAAAGAGTAACCTTGGCAGCCTTGAAGAACTCCTTCCAGAAAGAGCTGGTGAAGATAGCATCACGATCTGAAATTATATGGGTACGCATGCCATGCAGCTTGAAAACTGAATCCATGAACAATTGAGCAACCTTCTCAGCCGAGTATGGGTGATGGAGAGGAATGAAGTGGCCGTATTTGCTATACTTGTCGACCACCACTAGGATACAATTAGCAGTTCCAGAAGTGGGAAGGCCATCAATGAAATCCATGCTGACCACCTGCCATGAATCAGAAGGTACAGGCAATGGTGAAAGAAGGCCAGGGTACTTCACTCGGTCAGGCTTAGCTTGCAAGCATGTGGTACAGGTTGAGACATAGTTATTGATATCAGTCTTCATGCCCTTCCAAGCAAACAGTTGCTTGATATGGTGGTGAGTTACCAGAAAACCGGAGTGGCCCCTGTTGATGTCTATTAAGTGCAACTGAAATAAAGAAGGTTCCGCAAGCGCACAGAATATATCATCGTAGCATTTTAACCGGAGTAATCCAGGTATCGTTATTTATATTTTTACCACTGGGAAGGGAATGCACTTTGGATAATGAGTGATGAGCAATGCACATGCTATAATGGAGAGCTTAACCTTGTCTCGTATCGATCATCTCATACGGGGTAAGTGTCACATAAAATATAGGAATGAATGATAAATGACATAAGATAAATGAGAGCATTTAGCCGCATAAAATAATAGTAATAAGCCATCTCAACTTAGCACTCTAAGCTTATAACACTAGCATGGACTAGGACGATCTAGGGTATAATCCTATGTTATTCTAACTATAAAGTCAAAGCATACAATGATTAGTGCAAGAACATCTAGCAATCATGGCGGAAAAAGGTTACATCTATGCATAGTGATATTACATCAAACCGACCTAAATGGACGATAATTATTCATCCTCAAAGGCGGTGGAGGCAGGATCCGCGAGACTCGACGCCATTGGTCGAGGTGGGGAGTCGGCCGACTCCACCCCTGGGTCGGCCGACCGCCAACCCGCTGTGGGGCCCGGCCTTCGGGGGTCGCCTTCTCGGAGTCTTCTAGATTATACAATTTTACCCGTTCGGTCTTTATCTCTATGTAATCATGACATGTGGGCCTCCTTTGGTTCTCTTTCGATAACCCCCGCGAAATAGACAATCACCAAAACCCCCGCACGAATGAATGTAACATTTATAAAATGGGTGCATGCTTCGAGGACGTAAGTAGCATAGATCAATGGATGGAGAGCACATAGTATTGACTTTATCTGCGTGACTAATTCCTTATGGGTCCACAAAAGATAACCACACTCAATGCCTATAAAGTCTACACTCAAACCTACAATATGATCTATATAAACAGATGGGTTTTCCTAATCTAGTAAGCATGAATATATGGCCGTGGTAGGAATTTGAACTCTCATCATAAAGGAACTCATCATGCAGGAATTTAATATTTTCACATATAAATTCTCCGAACTCTAGTATCTCTAGGAACAAGATGGACAGACAGCTCAAAACCTTCCCATATCATACCCGTCAACCACCTAGACTTAGATCAAGTGTTTGCTACCCACAAGTTTCAGGTTCGAGCAAATCTCAAATCTATACAGTTGTGTCCAAAACTCGGGAGAGTGCAAGGTTGAAAACTAGGTACTTGAAAGGAATTACGGCAGAGCAACTATTCATCATCTCCATGTAGAGTTTATTCTAGGGATCACTTTTAAAGACAGATTGCAAGAGCTCTCCAAAAGTAGAAAAGATAAATAAGGAAATCTTTCTGGGTTTCTATGGTTATGCATCTTTTTTTTAGTTTGTTTTAACAAAGCATACTTTAATAAAGCATAAATAGATAAGTTGGAGACACTTAGCTTGGTACACGGGGGATGCTCTCCCCAAGCCGGATGTTGACATAGTCTGCGATGTTGCCGACGTGCACCGAAGACGTTCTAGTCCTCCAGGAGTGTTGTAGATAGTTGCCGTTGGAGACAAGCATTCAATTGTCGCGGGCAAAGCACTCGACAGGGGACTGGATGTCCTTCGCTTGTTAGCTCTTCTTGATCCTTCATGTTCTATGAAGCTCAAAATAGACAACAAAGCTTGTGGAACTAATTAAGCATTAGTGATAAAACCTCTAGGCCTTGGTTATCTAGAACTTTCTTAACTTAGACTTGTTCTAACAGATCACAAGAAATATTTTTATCTTTTTATTATTTAAGGAATGCGGACGGGGAAATAAATATGCCGAGAAACTATTTTTGTGCCACCACGGTGAATGACTATTCACATGGGGCTTGACGATTTTCTGGATGCAAATGCACAACATCTTTATTTTCTTTTCAAATGCGGAGATAAAAGAGTAAAGATGCAACTAAGATGCAAGTAGGGAAATAAATATGCTAAGGTAAAAATATAATGCTGAAAAGTAATGCTGATAAATACCAAGTTACCTATTGACGCGGCTTTCGGTGGTTTTAAGTCCTCCGAACGGGACTTGTCATGTTCGCTCATTTTTCAAGGGGCGCATTGGCCGGCGCCTCGGATGATGTCGCCTCGTGTGTAGGAATTGATTCTCGATTTTACTTTTACTTTCCACACCTTCTTTGTTGGAGAAGATGACCTTGAGGAGGAAGCTTCTTGGGGCACTTGGTTTTCTTCTCTCGGTAGCACCTCTTCGGGTTCTTCTACAATGTTCTTCTCTTCTCGGGTATCGATCTTCATATCTAGACACTTCTCCCTCATAGTCACCCATCCGTCTCGTAGTGATGTTCTTCTTGTTCTCGCGACGGTACGCTGCCTTCTCCTTGCTCTGTTCTTCTTGGGCTCCTCGGTGATTATATAATTATTATTGAAGTAGCGGCGTACCTTCTCAGTGGGAAAGTGGAAATGGATCTCTCCTGTCCCAATATAGATGATAGCTCGGTGGTGTTCGGGAATGGTCTTCCTAGGATGATTGGAGGATCGTAGTCATCTCCCATGTCAATGACTAGGAAGTCTCGTAGGGACATAATGGTCATCTATCTGGATGAGGACATCCTTCACTTCTCCTTCGACGAAGCGGAATGTCCGATCCGCCATTTGTAGCCGTGCATAGGTGGGCTCCAAAGGCATAGTGCCATATAGATACTCATAGGTTACCTTGGCCATGATGTTGACGCCCGATCCGGTGTCACGATGCATGCTTTATTGAAAGAGCTTCGTTGATGGAGCATTGAATGGTTGGGACACCGGGTCATCCTTCTTGATTAGACGTGGGGATCTCGAGTAAGTGGTCATGCTCCTTGTGGACCGCGGTGACCATCCTTACTTGTCTCCGTCTTCTTGGTCTTCTTATTCTTGTTCTTGCTCTTCTTAGCTAGATTCTTCTTCTTCTCACTCGTTCGTCGATGAGGGTGTGCTTTGGGAACCTGCAAAGACTCGTTCTTGAAGAAGAAGGTTTCTCTCTTGCCCTTGATGTTGAAGATGATCTTGGCGGTGTTGGCATACATGATAGCTCCAAAGCGGTGTTCAAGAATGGTCGTCCCAAAATGACAGGGGACCTTTCATCACCGCCGTATCCACTACCACGAAGTCTCTGCCGGAACATACGAGTTGCCTACTCGTACACATATATCTTCAAGTATTCCCAAAGGAACACGGAGTGACCGATCTCGCAAGCCGTAAGCACATAGTTGTGTATGCTAAGGGGCATCTGAATAGCTTCTCATATATCACTCTTGGCATGATGTTGATGCTTGCACCGAAGTCACGTAGATTGCTTCATTGAAGTTGGTACTTCCAATGGAGATCGGAATGACCGGTCTCCCGGATCGCCCTTCTTGATTGGCGAGTTGAGTCAATCCATGACCCCTTCGATGGATCACTCCGCTATCTTTTACATTGAATATATCAACAAGATTTGCATTTTCGAGCTCTTCGGGTTGTCCCGCCAGCTTACCTTGACCGGTGGAGGGAGCAAGGTTGACAAGCCGTTGCACCCGCGACTCGAGTATCTTGTTGAAGCCGAGCCGACTCTTGATGGCATTGGAAAAGCCATCCATCCTGTTGCTGAGTGTCTCTAGGACCTTGTCATTTGATGTCGCTTTTTGGACCGATTGTCCATCATCTTGCCTTGATTCAAGACTAACTCTCTCAAAGGCGGCCGGTTGTAATTATTGTAGGAAGAGTTGTTACCTTGATAGTTGCCCGAATAATTGCCCGAGTAGTTAGGCCTCTGTGTTGATTCCAACCTTGATTCTCGCGAGGACGATAGTAATTATTATTGTTGTTGTTATTGAGGTAGTTCACGTCCTCCTTCAGCCTCGCGGTTAGCACCTGTGTGCCCAGTCTCTCCACACTCTTCACATGTCATGCGAGCATCATGTATATGCATGACTTCTTTCTTCTCCGGGGCTCTCTCATCGAGCCTCTTCATTAGCAAATCCATTTTGGCGACAACATGTCTACCTCTTTCACCGGTGCATTCCTCCACCTCTCTTGCGGGTCCGAGTTCTTTCTTCACTCCAACCTTGGTTGGATGCCATCTTCTCCACAAGAGCCGTGGCTTGAGGAATAGTGAGTGATAAGAATGCACCTCCAAAGCAAGATCCATCGTCTCACGTGTGCTTGTTGCTAAGCCCATGGTAGAATGTCTCGCATAAGCAGCCAATTCTCCATGCCATGATGAGGACACTCGAGGATGTAATCTTGAAAGCGCTCCCAAGCTTCGGGACAGCCTCATCATGGTGTTGCCGAAAGCTTGATATCTTCCCACGAAGAGCATTTGTCTTGCCCATGGGGAAAAACTTCGCCAAGAAATTGGTGGAACATAGTGCCCACGTAGTATTCTTTTCCTTATTGGCGTAGAACCACGCTTCGCTCTCCCCAAGAGTGAGAATGGGAAGAGGCGAAGTAGTATAGCATCTCTGGGGACATCCTTGATAGTGAATGTGCTACAAATCTCCGTAAAGTGTTGGAGATGAGCACTAGCATCTTCATGGGCCTTCCCACAGAACCGGCTTGCTTGCACCATGTTGATTAGCGCAGGGCTTGAGCTCAAAAGCTCCTTCGATGTCTCGGCAGCGATCCAAGACGAATGTTGTCCGTAGTTGAGCCGAGAACTCGCGGAGTGACTTGTTCGCCATGGCTTCAAACGCGGTGTCAAGTCTCGCACGAAAGGTTGACTTTCTCGTTTCGACAAACTTCCAAGTTGAGTTGATGATGATGATGATTGATTGGTCTTCTTCAACCTGCTTCTGGCTTTCCTGAATAAAGCTTCTGGATCGTCAATATAATTATCAGGAAGAATTGTCTTTTTTGATAGGTTACCCTGCATAAGATACACAAGTAGACAAAACAAGGGTAATCCTGTAGAGATGGGTTAGTATGAAAAAGACAACTCGATCACATTATCTAGTGCGGTCTTTGCTCATTATCCATTGGCTTTCAACCTTCCCCGCAACGGCGCCAAAAATGCTTGTTGATGTCTATTAAGTGCAACTCGAAATAAAGAAGGTTCCGCAAGCGCACGTAATATATCATCGTAGCATTTTAACCGGAGTAATCCGGTATCATTATTTATATTTTTACCACTTTGGGAAGGGAATGCACTGGATAATGAGTGATGAGCAATGCACATGCTATAATGGAGAGCTTAACCTTGTCTCGTATCGATCATCTCATACGGGTAAGTGTCACATAAAATATAGGAATGAATGATAAATGACATAAGATAAATGAGAGCATTTAGCCACATAAAATAATAGTAATAAGCCATCTCAACTTAGCACTCTAAGCTTATAACACTAGCATGGACTAGGACGATCTAGGGTATAATCCTATGTTATTCTAACTATAAAGTCAAAGCATACAATGATTAGTGCAAGAACATCTAGCAATCATGGCGGGAAAAGGTTACATCTATGCATAGTGATATTACCGAGAAGACAAGAGACATAGCAATGACTTCAATGTAATAGGTTTGTTCTGCTAGACCTATACTCGGGAGAAGGGCTACAAAGGACTCAACAGACTGTCACTCCCGCGATCTACCTCACGATCCGGAATATAGGGTGCAATCGCAGATAAATACGGTATAGGCACCATGCCTACACAATATCTACCACTCACCCATTGGCCTAATGAGCAAGCGCTATACGATCCTATGCATAAACATAATTCTAGTCCAACTATGCTAAACATATAATCAAAGTAAACTAAGAACGATATAATTGAGAACATAATCAAATAGAGCAAAGTCAAGTCTCGATATAATAGAATTGAATAAAGTACTACTCATAGTATCACGAACAATGATGAATATTACAAGAATGTAGAGGGGAATTACCAAGAACTCCGACAGATCCGGACTCCAAGCTAGGCTTGATTCCCTCTAGATCTATTCCTATGTAGCTATGCTACTAAACTATGGAGCTCTAATTGAGATGGTGGCTCGGCTTCTCTGAATCCTCTCGATGAATGAAGAGAGAATGAATTCTTGAATGAATTAGGGTTTCACCCGAGGGCCGGGGCTCAATATATAGCCCCCTAGGATGAACCACGCCCCGGATCAAACCGACCTAAATGGACGATAATTATTCATCCTCAAAGGCGGTGGAGGCGGGATCCGCGAGACTCGACGCCATTGGTCGAGGTGGGGAGTCGGCCGACTCCCCCTGGGTCGGCCGACCGGCCAACCCGCCGGAGTGGGGCCCAGCCTTCGGGGGTCGCCTTACGGAGTCTTCTAGATTATACAATTTTACCCGTTCGGTCTTTATCTCTATGTAATCATGACATGTGGGCCTCCTTTGGTTCTCTTTTCGATAACCCCGCAGAAATAGACAATCACCAAAACTCATGGAATTCTGTCAGTGTAACCCCTATATCTAACAGGTGAACTCATATTAGTCCTTTCTCTTGCTGCGTTGACGGTATGAAATTGATACTTAACGACCGTCAACAGCCCCCCAAAGCACTGTCATGTAAAGCCGTCAAGACCTTGAGCTGAAGCTTCCTGTTTGAACCAAGCCAAATGCGGCCTTTGTATCTGATAACTCCATTAGACAGAGTGTATGGAGGTTTAGCATCCGGGGTCAGAGATAACTGCTGAAGAAGGCTGGAAGCACACTTGTCATCACGGTACCCCTCCACCAACTCAGCTAACCATGATGGAGTAACTGAAGAAACTGCCTGCAATTGGACAGGAGCAGATGGGTGTCTTGACAAGGCATCAGTAGCTTGATTAGAAGCACCAGGTTTATACACAACACGATACTGCAACCCTGCCAGCCGAGTGTACATCTTGATTTGCCACGGCGTGTGCAGGCGTTGATCAATTATGTGGATGAGACTGCACTGATCGGTGAAGATAACAAATTCAGAATGTTGCAGATAGGCGCGCCACTGGTCAACAGCCCCAAGAATCGCCAAGTATTCCTTGTCGTAAGTAGATAAGCCACGGGTGCGGGGGCCCAAAGATTTGCTTACATAAGCTAAGGGATGGCCCTCTTGCAAAGACCGCTCCAACTCCGACATCACGGCATCCGTTTGCAACCGAAAAGGTTTGTTGAAGTCGTGCAAGGATAACACCGGAGCCGTGATCGAGCATTCTTCGAGTAGCAAAGGCCGTGGAATGAATGCTTGTCCACCGAAAAATGGTTCTCTTCTTCGAAGATCATACGAGGCCTTGCTATTATCGCGAAATGGCGCACAAACTTCCTGTAGTAGCCTCGCTAATCCCGGAAACTACGGAGTTGTTTTGCATCGATTGGTTACGCCACCGCTTTGAATGTGATCGCAGCTTAGAAGGGTCTGTGCTGACACCTTCAGCACTCACCACATGGCCCAGATAAGCAATGGATTCCTGGGCAAAGCGACATTTACTCAGTTTCACAAGCCATTGGTCCTTAGACAACAATTCAAACACCATTCTGAGATGAACAAGGTGCTCATCCAGTGTCTTGCTGTAGACCAAGATATCATCGAAGAAAACAATCACACAGATACAAAGGAGAGGCTTCAAGGTGCTGTTCATGGCTCCTTGGAATGTATTTGGAGCGCCTGTCAATCCAAAAGACATGACAGTGTACTCGAACTGCCCCCAGTGGGTTTGGAATGCTGTCTTGAACTCCTCACCAGGTGCTAGGCGGATCTGATTGAAGCCTGCACGAAGGTCCAGACAGGAGAACCATTTGGCCCCAGACAATTCATCTAACAATTCATCGATGACAGGAATAGGGAATTTGCTTTTAACAGTGAGAGCGTTGAGCATCCTATAATCCACGCACATACACCAGGATTGGTCCTTCGCTAGGGCGAATCATACTGGTCTGCAAGAGCTCCGACACTTGAGTCTCAATTTCAGACTTGAGTTTTCGAGAATAGCGATATTGCCTCACTGAAACTGGCTGTGCACCAGGAACCAATGGGATTGTATGGTCGCAATCTCAGTGAGGTGGTAAAGCTGATGGCTCTGCAAACAATGGAGAGAACTGGTCCAAGAGCCGCCGAACTTGAGGCAAAATCTCGGAGCCCGAGAATCGAATCTGAAGAAGATATGCCAAACAACCGCACCACCGCACATTCGGAGAAGCGAAAACTTGAGTCCTTGGAGCACCGAGTCTCGCCATAAGGAATGGTCATCTGCCGGGAATGCCAGTTAACCTTCATAGGGGAAAAAGCCTCTAACCAATCCATCCCAATAATGACATCAAAGGAACTCAAAGGCAAAACTCGAAGTGTGGAATGGAAAAGGAACCCTTGCACTTGCCATTCACAATCAGGAATCTCCATTGTGCACTGCATCACAGAATCATTGGCTACCTTGACAGACATAGGAGCAGGTAATGGTCGATGGCCAGGAACAGAAGTAGCCACTGCAGCGCTGATGAATGAATGGCTGCTACCCAAATCAATCAAGATAAGCACAGATTGTCCAGCCACAGTTCCCATTATTTGAAAAGTTGGAACAGAAGAAGTACCAGAAACTGCCACCAAAGATAAAGCCATGAGTAGATTAACTGAGGGTTCAGTATCAGAATGATGATGTTCCTCCTCGGTTTGATCTTCAGGCATTGGCTCAAAGTGCTCCTGAAAAACTTCCCAAACCTCATGGAGAGCCTGCAGCGGAGGTTGAGCAGCACAACGGTGGCCATAAGAATATTTCTCACCGCAACGGACACAAAGGCCATGAGCTCTGTGGTAACCCTTGAGCGCAGAAAGCTTGTCATCAGTGGAGGCCGACTTGGATGTAGCTGACTTGTCATCAACAGGAGGCTTGTCAGCAGCAGGACGGAATGGAGCGGCTGAACGAGCTTCGATTCCCGGCATGCCCGAGAAAATGCGAGCATCGGAGCGACGTGTGTCTCTCGCTCCGAGTGGACTCCATCGCCTCTTCCTGCAGTAAGGCGAGAGTGTACGCAGAATCCAAAGTAGAAGGCCGAGAAACAAATACAATAGCACGGATGTCCTCACGCAATCCTCCCACAAATTTTTGGATAAAGGAGACTAAGTCTGGGTTTGGGTTGTAAGACTTAAGCTGGTCAACCAGTTCAGTGAACCGATCGACATAGTCCTGGACTGTGCTGGTCATGCGAATTTGGTTCATCTTGCGATGCAGGAGCTCATGTTGGTCACGGCTAAAGCGTTCATGGATTTTGGTACAAAAGGTGAGCCAGTCCATAGAAAGGAGGGATGCTTCAGAGGATTGGAACCAACGCTTTGCAGCACCAGTGAAATGCATCGTGGAGACACGAATCCACATTGTTGGCTCCACGGCATACATCTGGAAGTAATTGGAAGCGCAGGAAATCTAGTACTGGGCATCCTCCCCATCAAATTTGGGGAAATCTAGCTTGGGTAAATGGCCTAGGTGAGGATTATGGTGATGGGAGTATGGTTCAACGGGGTAGGATTGATCATGTGTTTGATGGGCACGGTTAAAATTGGGAGGGTGGGTGTACTGGTAGGTTTGAAATTGGGGTGAGGGATTAGGATGGGTGGGCAATTGAGGTGGAATTTGTGTGTGGAACGTGGTGTTCATAGGTCCTGGAGGATTGGGTAATTGGTAGGGAGAAGCAAACTGGGTTACTATGGGTGTGGAATTGGATTGATGCTGGGTATGAACCGCCAGCCGAACCGGGATAGGATTCAATCGAGGAAATGCGGGAGGTGGACGGTGAGACGTACCAAAGTGGTGGGGTGGGGCGACGGTCGAGACCGTCCCATACCCCATGACGCAGTGCCCATTGGGCATGTTGGCGGAGCCGCCGGCGGCGTGGTGCGCGGCGGTGGTCGACGCCGAGTTGGTGACGAAGGCTGGACGCGATGGAGTAGAAGCCGAGTATGTCGCGGGTCCAGAATCCTCCATCGCCCAAGCTGGATCGACCCTGTGAGCACGAGGAGCAGCCCCCAGGAGCCGAGCGACGTCGCGACGAACGTCCTCCAACGAAGCTTCAACCCAAGGGCGCCAATCAACCATCACCGCTGAATTGGCCTCCAGAGCTTCGACCCGGGCGTCACGCTCGCTGTGGATCTCTTCCAGCCGGATCGAGCCCAGATCTGCAACCTGCTGCTCCAGCTCGGCCGTGCGCGAGTCGATGTCGAGGCCCCATGTCTCGGTCGCGGAACAGAAATCCTCCATGGCCCCGATCCGACGCTGGATCTCCTGAACCGGCACGCGCTCCAGCTCGCGCAGACGACGATCCGCTTCCACCGCCTCCTGCGCCGACAGCCGGCGCACCGCATCCACCGCCTCCAGCGACTCGAGGCGCGGGCGCATCCACGCCTCGGATCGGGGCCTGCTCGAGCGCGGCGAAGCGCCGATCAACCTCCTCGGAGCGCGCCGCCCGCGCGGACTCCCAGGACGAGAACCTGGCCTCCCACTTGGTGTCGAAGGACTCGAATCGCTTGGCGAGGTCCTCGATCGCCGACTTCACATTAGGTTCCATGGCTCCGAGCTCCTTCCGCCGTCGCATGTAGTAGAAGTGGACGGAGGAAGCGGACTCCAGCACGCGCTCGGGATCTCACTGAGCTGATACCAATGTCAGACCCTGCCGGTGGCGAGGGCCCGGCAGACTCCGGTGACTCGATTCAACTACGACGCTACCGGAGAAGAGGAAGGTAGGGAAGCAACCCGACACAGGACCTGTTGAGTTCAATAGAAAGTAGTTCAATGTTTACAAATTGGTTACGGCAACAGGAAAGGAAACTCCTATTTATCCTCCTTGTTGCTCTTCTTTGCTTCGTAGGCCTTGCAGCTCCACTCCGGCCCATTGACTCAGACAGAAGCCTTCTTGGGCCGTTTGCCACGACGCGGCCCATTCAGCACCAGCGGGTCACCCGGGTGTGGTGTGCTGACACTTTGTGTCTTCTCACTGTTGACAATTGACAGGATCATAAGGCTAGGGCCAAAAGGTTTCTTTTTTTTTTGATCAAAAGGTTTCATTATTGATGCGTTTGTTATTTATTTCGGTGACTCCATCATGTGATTTTGGCAACCGAGATTGTGACCCTAGTCACGGACGTATAAGTAATCAACGGTACACCATCGCCATGAGACATTGACAAATTGTCTCCCACTCGTGAATTTTCTTTTAGTTTGTTCCCTCTTCATTCATGACATACTATATAGCAACCCCATATCGCTCTGTTCATCTCTACTTTACCTTACCACCGGGTTGCTGCATGCGGCCTTAATTGCTGGTCACCGGGAGCGTTGAAGATCTACTCAGCAGATGACAACATAGTATTGCATAATGCACAGATCGTCAACATATATGCTTGACTAATATTCCTTTGGGGCTTGAGCATTTCTACCCCTCTTTTGAAGTGTGTTTGTGATTTTACCCTCGTTTTTTGAACTTTGTGATTTTACCCCTATAATTTTTAAACGAAGGAAGACTTTACCCCTAGTTTGTTAAGCCCTTCTAACGATGTTAATTTTTGGACAAAATAATGACTTTGCCCATGAGTTTTACCCCTATTTTGTCTTGTTATGTTTTACCCCTATTTTTAGATATCAAGCTCTTATTTTTATTGGACGGATTTTTTTAAAAAAATTCTGCAACAGTTTAATTAACAATCCACATAAACGCAATTTAATATCGCCAGATGTGTGAACTACCGCCTCCTAGCGGTAGGAGAGGGACATAAGAGTATGCTTGTCTTTTTACGCAGGTGTTTTTTCATTTATTTTTCTTTTTTTGGCTATTTAATCAATCTGTCTCAGACAATGTTACATACTAGGGGTAAATTGGAGCTTCGTTTAGAAAAAACGAGGGTAAAATCACAAAGTTAAAAAAATAGGGGCAAAATCACCATTAGACTTTGGAATAGGGGTAGAAACACTAAAATCCCTATTCCTTTTATGTATAGATGAATTACTAATTGAAGTGAAGTGCTGCGGCTCAGGAAACGCGGCGAGGGGGGTTGGGGAAGCTGAAGGAGATCAAGACTGGAAAAAGGAGCTGAAGTGTCGACTGGCTTATACATTTGTAATCTGCTCATCCTCTTCTGGGGGTGATGGTCAATTTAGCCTGTAAAAGCCGAAGTTAAACTAAAGTTGGAGTGAGTCCTTTTAAACTGGTGGCCAGCTACGATGTCTTAGAATGTCTTAGAAATAAGCGTCAGGTTATGCTAGGCTTTCGTTTTATTCTCTAAGCTTTAGAAGCGGGTTAGTAGGCTTCTTTACCACTCTTTTTTGCTGCTTCATGTCTGTTCTTTCTCAAAACATTGTATTTCCGTTATTTCGGTAATGGAAATGGGGGATGGCCTTCGTTTTTAAAAAAAGATGAATTACTAATTATTTTAATACAGAACAACATTATATGACAATGCAAAATAGATTTGGTGGCATAGCCGTATGGTTACACGACTTGTTGTGAAATACAACGACTAGCCCTGCACGAGCTAGCTTGGTAGCATAGACCTGAGCAAATTGAGCCTGGCCCGACTCGGCCCGCAAGCCCGGCCCGAGCCCGACGGGTTTTGGCCCGCCCACGAACCTTCCATCGACGGGGCCTCGGACACGATCTTGCAGCCCGCTAAAATTTTTTTTTGTCCCGAACCCGGGCCGAAATATTGTTTTTATCAATTTTACACTATAAAATACGCGGGTGGCCCGCCTAAGCCCGGGCCCGGCCCGAAAAATGAAGCCCGATGAGGCCCGCGGGCAGTTCATGGGCAGGATTTCGTCATCCTAAAAAGCCCGAAAAAAATTTGGCCGGCTGTTGACGGTCGTTAACTCATAAAATTAACCGTCAACTTAGCATGCAAATGGACCTATTTATAAATACTTGATAGATATAGGGTTACCACCGACGTAATTCCACGAGTTTTGGTGAATATCTATTTCGCGGGTGACAACAAAACCAACCAAGATGGCCCACATGTCGGGTTTACATAGAGATAAAGACCGAACGGGTAAAATTGTATAATCTAGAAGACTCCGAAGGCAAACCCCGGAAGCCGGGGCCCACTGCACCGTGGCCCGGTCGGCCGACCGGGGAGGGGAGTCGGCCGACTCCCCATCTCCACCAATCGGGTGGAGTCTCGCGGATCCCGCCTCCCACCGACTTTGAAGATTAATAATTATCGTCCATTTAGGTCGGTTTGATCCGAGGGCTGTCGTTAATCCTAGGGGGCTATATAAGCAGAGCCCCTGGCCCCTGGGTGAAACCCTAATTCATTCTCCAGTTCATTCAAGACTTCATTCCAGAGAGAGAGAGTTAGATAGAGAAGGGTCCCTCGAATGGATCTATCTCTATAGGGTATTAGTATCAAGAGAGATTGAGAGAGTATAGAGTGGAGGTGGATTGGAGGAAGCCCGGCCTATCGGTGTCTCCTCTCCAGGTGTATCGGGATCAAGTCTCCTAACCCGAGGCTTGGTTTTGAGAATCATTCGGCAATTCAACTTCTAATACTAGTAAGTTCATTGTTATTATTGTTCTTTGGTTTACAAGTTTACTTTATTCGCTTCGTTGGGACTAGAGTAATCGTTCTTTAGCATAAGCGTGGTGCTTAGGCTAGGTTCACTTGTAGATGCTCCCTATTCGGCCGGAACCGTGGTAGTAGTGAGGGAAGTGACAATCCCTTTATTACCTTTGTAATCCACTTCCCGTTGGTAGGTAAGGTAGGTCCTTTGTGCCCAGGTTTAGCATCCTCTGTGGTGTCTATTCCTCGGGTACCCCCTTAGAACAATAGTCTCAAAGCTTGCCATAGGTTAGAAGAAGACGACGAAGGAGTTCTCTCTATATCGCTTAATTCTCACTTGACTAGCAGCCCGGGGGTAGTAGTAAAGATCGGGTTAGTCTATTGCACGTTTTCTCTTAGCGGATAAAAACAAATACGATACTCGGGACTTATCTCCCGAGTGAAGTGCTCACCGATATCCGTGCGCTTGCGGATTATTTCTTTTGATTCTTTCGTGTGCGTATCTAGTGTCAACAAGCATTTACGCGCCGTTCTTGCCGGGGAGAAAGACGGTGCCTTAGATAACCTAAATCTTGCTCTACCTTGTACTTATACTTTTACTTTTTTCTTGCACTTTACTTTTCCATACCTTTTATCTTTTTCTATCCTTATGGATAACTCAAATTCCATTCCTATCTTTCAATTTTCTGCACCCACGGAGACCACCCTAGTGCCACATGAGTCATTACAACCTATCCAAACACCTAGCTATAGGCCGAGTCCGCGGTTGATTGCATTGGTCCAAAGCCTATCCTTTTCGGGAGAAGGAGACGAAAACCCTTACCTTCACATTAGAGACTTTGAGCAAACATGTGGCTGTCTTCGCATAGAGGGCATGTCCGACAAAACCCTCCGTTGGAAGCTATTTCCTTTCTCGTTAAAGGGAAAAGCTAGACAATGGTATGATAAATCACGTAGGTAAGCAACAAGGAGATTGGGGGTCCTTACGCTCCAACTTTTGCCTAGATTTCTATCCCATCTCCCAAATCGTCGACCTTAGAATCAAGGTTCGACTATTAAGCAAGAACCCGAAGAATCTTTGGCCTCATCCTGGAATCGTTTTACTACACTTTTAGCATCGAGGCCCGGACCTTAGTCTACCGGATCCCATTCTTTTACAACACTTTTATAAAGGTCGAGTAGAGACAGTAGAAAATTGCTCGACACAACTTCGGGAGGATCATTCTTGCATATCTCTGTGAGAAAGCAAGATCAATCCTAGACCAAATCCTATCCAGTGAATTAGACTACCTCCTAGAAGTAGAACCTCAAGTAGGCGAAGACAAACCTTTGCCGAGATACACCATCCACCTCGGCTAACCCATGTCTTGAGCAAGACAAGGAAGACATTCCACTTCCCGATTTTATGCTAGATATTGAACCCGATCTGTTTTCCGATTTTGGAAACATCTTCAACTATCACAAGGTGAAGAAGCCACAAGGCAAATATCACCCAATAAAGCCATGCAATATTGATGAGGATATTCCAACGGGGAAAGACCTCGGGAGAGTTAGTGTCTGTCATGAGCAATGAGTGGTTAGAAGAGTCGAGCTTTCCTCGAAATAATTCGTTTGAATTCATCTTCTCTTCCCATTCACGCATGATTAACAATGATTGCATAGACGCTCTCTACAATCCGGTTGTGGGTATAAATATCATGTCTACCACACTAGCAAAATATTTGCAAAGAAACATGACATTAACCCCAACAAGTGAAGTTCATAAGAAATCTTTCAAGACAAATTCTTCCTTGTTTAGGAATCCTACATGTCCTACCACTCCGGGTAGAAGGAACCCCTGTTCACTTAAGCTTTTATGTCTTTGACATAGGGGATTTCCACCTGTTGATAGGACAACTATTTAGAAGACTTCTTTATGAAGGACAAACTGGGAAGCTTAACATTTGTTTAGGCAAGAAACTCCGGTTTCCAATGTCCATTTCACATTCTTTAAATGCTATGACCGAGCCTTATCCACATTATGATCCATTGGAGGAATTTAGAGCGACTTCTCTAGAATTCCTAGTGAAGCCGAAATTAGAAGATGAAGCTAGATTCTTCATAGAAGAAGAAGCGACCCTTACGAGAATGAACCATTAGACGAGTTTACCCTACCACCTAGACCTCCTATTGAGTTCAAACCTTTACCGGCCGGTCTTAGATATGCCTTTCTAGGAAATGATCCGGACACTCCTTTGTCATCATAAGTGATACTCTCACTCGGGAGCGAGACTTTTCGCTTAATGGTCAGTCCTAGAAAAACATAAAAAAGCTTTTGGCTACTCACTCCGGGACCTCAAAGGAATTAGTCCTGCCCTTTGTACCCATCGCATTCCCACGATCCCGATATTCCACCATCCGAGAGAACCCCAACGTAGGCTCAATAATGCGATGAGGGAAGTTGTTAAGAAAGAAGTTTTAAAACTGTTGCACTTATGGGATTATTTACCCCGTGCCACACGGTGAGTGGGTCAGCCCTGTCCAAGTTGTGCCTAAAAAGGGAGGCATGATTGTTGTCCAAAATGAGAAGAATGAGTTAATCCCACAAAGAACCGTCACGGGATGGCGAATGTGCATAGATTATAGAAAGCTTAATAAGGCAACAAGAAAGGATCACTTTCCTTTGCCTTTCATTGATGAGATGCTTGAGCGATTAGCCAACCATTCTTACTTTTGCTTCCTTGATGGATATTCGGATATCATCAAATCCCTATCCATCCTAATGATCAAAACAAAACGACCTTTACATGCCCTTATGGAACCTTTGCTTATCGTAGGATGTCTTTTGGGTTATGTAATGCACCAAAGCTTCTTTTCAAAGATGTATGATGTCTATATTTTCGATATGATTGAAAAGATTATGGAAGTTTTCATGGATGATTTTTCCGTTTATGGAAAAACTTTTGATGAGTGCCTTGAAAACATAGATCGAGTTTTGCAAAGATGTGAGGAAAAACACTTAGTCCTTAATTGGGAAAAGTGTCATTTCATGGTTAGAGAAGGAATAGTGCTAGGACACTTAGTGTCGAAAGAGGCATCGAGGAAGATAGAGCCAAAATAGAAGTTATTGAACAAGCGCCTCCTCCTATCAATGTGAAAGGAATTAGAAGTTTCCTTGGTCATGCTTGGTTTTTATCGTAGATTCATAAAAGATTTCTCTTACATCGCTAGACCTCTTACCCGCTTATTGGCTAAGGATGTTCCTTTTGACTTTGATGATGCACGCTTACAATCATTTGAGATCCTTAAGAAAGCGCTCATCTCGCTCCAATCATTCAACCCCCGATTGGACTTTACCTTTTGAAATTATGTGTGATGCAAGTGACTACGCCTGTTTGTAGGAGCAAAGGACGACTAAGGATAAGAAGCATCATGCAATAGCTTACGCTAGCAAAACTTTGACTGGACCTCGGCTTAATTATGCTACCACTTGAAAAAGAGCTCCTAGGCATTGTCTTTGCTATTGATAAGTTTAGATCCTACTTAGTGGGTGCCAAAGTGATTGTTTACACCGATCATCTTTGCTTTAAAATATTTGCTCACTAAGAAAGATGCTAAACCTCGTTTGATAAGATGGATTTTATTACTCCAAGAATTTGATCTAGAAATAAAAGATAAAAAGGGAGTAGAAAACTCGTTTGCCGATCACTTGTCTAGAATGCGGTTTGAGAAACCACAGGGAACTACCCATCGACGACGCACTCCGGACGACATGCTCTATGGAATCAACGATCGACCCCTGGTATGCGAGATATTGTTAATTTTATGGTTACGGGTTACGTACCACCGGGGAGGCAACAAAAGGAAACTTATCCGGGAGAGTCGTACTCACATATGGGATGAGCCCTACCTCTTCCGAGTGTGCTCGATGGCCTCGCTCGAAGATGTGTGCCCACCGAAGAAGGAATCAAAATCATCGAAAGATGCCACTCATCACCATATGGAGGCCATTATGGGGTGTTCCGTACACATGCAAAGATTTGGCAATGCGGATTTTTCGGCCAACAATGTATGAAGACACAAAAGATTTCATTCGGAGATGCGGTCCTTGTCAAAGACATGGCAACATTAACTCAAGAGATGCCATGCCACTTATCAACAACCTTCGAGATCGAGCTCTTTGATGTCTCGGGGAGTTGATTTCATGGGACCATTTCCACCGTCGAAGAAATGTGAATACATCCTCGTAGCGAAAGGACTATGTGTCCAAATGGGTCGAAGCTCGCCATGTAAAAAGGCGAGATAGTTCAAGCTCCAAGAAGATGTTCGAAGAAATAATATTCCCAAGGTTTGGAGTCCCAAGGATAGTCATAAGTGACGGAGGATCACATTTCATCGACAAGCGTTTCGAGCAATACTTATTGAAGCATGGAGTACGCCATAATGTTGCTACTCCGTATCACCCTCGGACAAGTGGCCAAGCGAGACATCAAATAAGCGGATCAAGAATATTCTTCGAAGACAGTGAATGAAATGGGAACTGCATGGAAGGACAAGCTTCCCGATGCACTATGGGCATATCGAACAAAGATACAAAACACCTATTGGGATGTCACCATATCAACTAGTCTATGGAAAGACCCGCCACTTACCGGTAGAGCTGGAATTCAAAGCTCACCGGGCCATCAAGAAATGGAATATGGACCTAGAAGCGAGAGAGAGAAGAGGAGGATGCAAATCTCGAATTAGAAGAATGGAGAGAGAAAGCCTATCACAATGCCAAGATATACAAAGAAAGAGTGAAAAGATGGCACGACAAGAGAATCAAGATCAAGGAGTTCACACCCGGAGACAAGGTATTACTTTTTAATTCCGGGGTTAAACTCTTCGGGCAAGGAAAGCTTCGAAGCAAATGGGAAGGACCGTTCGAAGTAGTAAGCTCATCATCGCATGGAGCCGTTACGCTTCGCAACAACGAAGGTACGATATTCAAGGTAAATGGTCAACGTCTTAAAATATTTTTAGAGCCCATTGAGGAAATAGGTGAAATAGATGAATTAAACTTCTTTCTCAATTAAGTAGTTGGGCCCGACCTTTTTACTTTTCGTTTTTCGGGGTCCGGGGTATTTTTCCGAACGACAAAAATATGTTAATTAAGTTGCGAAAAGCCCCGCGGGGGATCCACATGCCGAGTCGGCCGACCCATAGGGGAGTCGGCCGACCCATGGACTCCCCGTTTGCCGTCGGCGTTTGCATTCGTGATCCTTCCATACTCTTCCTTCAGAATTTTTGCCGATTAGGGTTTTTGAGATCACGTTGACGCGTTATTCCTTCGGAGATTCCCTTTAGATGCCTCTCCATCCCCCCTATATAAAGAAGCCCAGCCTCAAGCCAACCTCATTCCATCTAATGCCTCCTCCTCCTAGCATCAAGCTTGCTACGCAGCAATGGCGAAGTCAGAGCCAGAGAATTTAGATAGAAGATTGATCCGCTTCGGGATTGATCTCAACACCATCCCAAGAGAAGAGCCTGAGAGCAAGGCCATCGTCCTGGCTAAACCCAAACCCCTAGCCTCTATTCCTCCAAAGCCTCAAGCTTACAGTCATAGCTACTTCGCTCAACCATTCATCGCCGCACCCAAACCTTTGCTCCTAGATGGACCTCCACCAAAGGGTCCTATTGTGAAGCTCCCGAGAAGGCACCAAGATCCTCCCTCCTAAGCACAATGAGATGCTTATGGGAGTGAAGACCAACAAGCAAGGAGAGATCGTACGTGCCAAGTATAGCACCGGAGAGCGCTCGTATTTTGAGGGAGTCCGTGCTCATCCGACCAAGGTGAAGTTCGTCCCTCCGAAGGCAGCCCCAAAAGCGGCTCTCGCCGCCTCGAAGCTCCAAGGAAGCGTCGCAAGACCGTTGCGACTTAGAGAAGGAGTTAGATACTCGGCGCGACGTTATTGCATCTTTGCGAAACGCCCAACATGTCCCGGAGAAAGTAGCATTGTCACTCTCATAGATAGACTTCGTGCGCAAGAGAAGAGGACGGCTAAGTTAGAAAAGAGGTTAGACGCTCTAGAGAAGCGAGTTGATTAGATAAGATTTATCTTAGCATCGAAAAGGCCTAGTGTGTTTAGATTAAAAGTTTTAGTTTGCAAGAGTGCTTAGTTAAAGTTTCGATCTTAGTTCTTTCCAATACTTGTAATCCAGGCCTTAATCAAGATGAAATAAAGTTTCCTAGTTATATTTATTATTGCATATGTGTTGCCTCTTTTGTCTCCACCTTGTTGTGAATGAAGATAACGAAATCTAGTGTGGGGGAGGCAACCGACGACGAAACTAACGGATATCGCGAACCAGCAAAAATATTTGAGAACATACGACGAAAAGATCACTCACGACGAAGCGGACCCCGAGGGGCCACTGCTAGAGTCGGCCGACCCACATATGGAGTCGGCCGCCCATGGGCTGGGCCCGTTTGGCTCCAGTTTTCGTCCACGGTCAGGTTTGCTTCCCTATGTTTCAAAAATTATGCCAATCACGTTTTTCCGATTCATTTGGGGAACACTTTGAATTAAATCACTTGCTATATATATCTGAGAAGGTAGATTATTTTAATCATGACTCCAAGATAGACTCACACCATGATAATTCCTGGGAATCCCTGTTGCTGTTGGGAACGTATTTTATAGGGACCCCATTTTACTTAAAGTTGTTGAGGACAGTGATATAGCATGGACCATGAGAACCTGATTTCTTGATGTCTAGTTGCTTGGAGAATTTCTTTTCGAAAATCTTAAAATGTTAGCTATACTTCTCCTCTCGTGGTTATAAATGCCTATAGAGCCTCGTCGACAAAATTCTATAAGATCGACATAAGCTTTTTATTTGTGTTGAGAATAGTCTTGGCGGTATTAGAGCCTTAGAGAAGGGTCTCTTACTCATATGATCAAGTGCACTTACACCCACATATATATTTGCTGCTCCTACACTGGGAGTACGCAAAAACATGCTTTCCGCCATTCATCCATCTCCTACACTGGGAGAAGGATACATACACTTTCTAGGATTTCTATATGCTCCAAGAATTGTTATCATCATCCAATTGTTAAGATCATCATCGTCATCATGTTCAAGAAAGTTATTGTGTCCAAGATCGAGACATGGGCTATGCAAAAATAGTTGTTAAAAAAAAAGAAAAGAGAAGAAAAGAAAAGAAAGAAAAGAGATGGCCCATGAGCTCTTAAGTATTGTGATCCCAAGAGGAGGAAAGTTCAAAGAAGCTCAAAGAGCTATTCAAGAAAAGATCAAGCAAAGCAATGTTCAAGAGAAGAGTGTGCAAGAGAGGGAAGGAGCATCATTATCATCAATTTAGCCACCAAATATTCCACACACTTGCACACACTTGATCTAGAGTAAGGTCCCCCTCTCCTTGGTTCCCGTTTTTGACTAATCAATATGCACAGGTAAAAATGCTATTCCTTGACATACCTTAAACTCCACATAAACCTTAGTAGAATAGGAGGCATACCCTTCTACATGCCTCAAGTGAGTTCCAAAAATACTACATACATTGAGAGATTTGAGTACTCTATACATAATGATGAGTTCCACAAATACCACATATAATGAGTGATTCGAGTGTGCTACATGATGGAGAAGGGTAAGCTAAGTTTTACGTGCAAAAATATTATAAAAACTCCAAGTGACAGGATTGATAGAAGAAGGATCTCTACTTCGCTGCTGTTCCATCTTTCAACTCCCAAAGTTCAATGGTAGACACTTTTGAATCCCGCAAAGATGTATGATCGGGGATAATCTAATGTTGATGTCTTGGTTTGAGGCTATGCTTAAAATAATCCATCCTTTTTCTCGAGACGAGTAAAAGACTAGTGTGGGGAGTTTGTTGACGGTCGTTAACTCATAAAATTAACCGTCAACTTAGCATGCAAATGGACCTATTTATAAATACTTGATAGATATAGGGTTACCACCGATGAAATTCCACGAGTTTTGGTGAATATCTATTTCTCAGGGTGACAAATGAAAACCAACCAAGATGGCCCACATGTCGGGTTTACATAGAGATAAAGACCGAACGGGTAAAATTGTATAATCTAGAAGACTCCGAGAAGGCAAACCCGGAAGCCGGGGCCCACTGCACCGTGGCCACGGTCGGCCGACCCGGGGAGTCGGCCGACTCCCCATCTCCACCAATCGTGGAGTCTCGCGGATCCCGCCTCCACCGACTTTGAAGATTAATAATTATCGTCCATTTAGGTCGGTTTGATCCGAGGGCCGTCGTTAATCCTAGGGGGCTATATAAGCGAGCCCCCGCCCCCGGGTGAAACCCTAATTCATTCTCCAGCTCATTCAAGACTTCATTCCAGAGAGAGAGTTAGATAGAGAAGGGTCCCTCGAATGGATCTATCTCTATAGGGTATTAGTATCAAGAGAGATTGAGAGAGTATAGAGTGGAGGTGGATTGGAGGAAGCCCGGCTGTCGGTGTCTCCTCTCCGGTGTATGATGCGGGATCAAGTCTCCTAACCCGAGGCTTGGTTTCGTAATCATTCGGCAATTCAACTTCTAATACTAGTAAGTTCGTTGTTATTATTGTTCTTTGGTTTACAAGTTTACTTTATTCGCTTCGCGTTGGGAATAGAGTAATCGTTCTTTAGCATAAGCGTGGTGCTTAGGCTAGGTTCACTTGTAGATGCTCCCTATTCGGCCGGAACCGTGGTAGTAGTGAGGGAAGTGACAATCCCTTTATTACCTTTGTAATCCACTTCCCGTTGGTAGGTAAGGTATGTCCTTTGTGCCCGGTTTAGCATCCTCTGTGGTGTCTATTCCTCGGTACCCCCTTAGAACAGTAGTCTCAAAGCTTGCCATAGGTTAGAAGAAGACCGACGAAGGAGTTCTCTCTATATCGCTTAATTCTCACTTGACTAGCAGCCCGGGGTAGTAGTAAAGATCGGGTTAGTCTATTGCACGTTTTCTCTTAGCGGATAAAAACAAATACGATACTCAGGACTTATCTCCCGGGTGAAGTGCTCACCGATATCCGTGCGCTTGCGGATTATTTCTTTTGATTCTTTCGTGTGCGTATCTAGTGTCAACACCGGCCCGCAAAATGCTCAGGTACTACAACTCCTTGTTGTGAAATACAACGGCTAGGCCTGAACTCGGCACGACTTGTTGTGAAATACAACGACTAGTCCTGCAAAATGCTACCAACATCGGGGACGGTGACCCAAATCTTCGGGGTTTCTTCAGCTTTACACAACTCTGTCTAATGTAGAGCTTGTGGAGGGACAACATGTCAATAGTGGGCTGAGGGTTAAGTTGTATATCTGACATTTTTTCCAACGAGTGTGTTATGGTCCCATTCCAACCGATTTGATCGTTAGTTTGCTATAGTTGTGTTGCTGTTGCCCAGGCCTCCTCGGTTATTGTTGATTCATATACTGTCTAATCTATGCTACTTTTTAATATAATCGATACATTTTCTATCTGATTCCTTTTTTTTAGGAAAAAAAACTTCCCTAATAGTATATATTCGTGCACCAACACACGTGAAGCCAACATGTGTAACTTATAAGAGCATCTCCAACAGTTTGGTAAAAAATGTTTGTCAAATTGTATGATTTAGCAAGTTGCTAAAAGATATAGCAAGTGAAATAATAGGCCATCTCCAATAGTTTGCCAATTCTAGTTACCAATTGAAAGAAAAGAGGCCCACATTCTAACTAAACCCAACTACCGTCGACAGCGCCTCTGCTACTCGATCGCGACTACGTAGGGCGCACCCCTGGCTGTACTCGATCGTGAATGCTTGCATCGGCGTCAGGCAACGACCAAAACAAAGAACGCAGGCATTCTCATGCATCGGCGTCAGGCAACGACCAAAAATAAAGAAGTTGCAGACTGTAATCATCCGGCACGATAGCAGCAGGAGATTTGCCGGCCATCTGCACAAGCTGAGAATATGCAGGTCTCTCCCATCAGCACGATAACAAATCACTGCCGGCCACCATCGTCACAAGCTATCAACAGGACTGCTACAGGAGTAACAGGACCATGCACGTCCATTCTGAATCAAATGAAATATTGTTCAGAAGCACACACAGGAGAGGATCTGACAAACAAAATTTGCAGTCAGCTAGAGATCGACAGAAACACATCGAGGAAGAACATGAAGGACGGGCAGAAACTCACATCTACGCAGGAAGGACAGGCACAAACTGATTTACGCCGGGGATCTCCCACCCGTACCAGTGATCCAGATCACGGGGCCGAACCACAGCGAGACTCGCCATGAACGCCACGACTGCAGCGACGCACGTCGCGGCCGCCCACGACGCCGCCGTGGTGGCGCGCATGGACAAGCCGAGGACGGAGGCACGCGACTTGGTGTAGAGGAGTCTCGGTCGTGGAATCTGGTGAACGTCGAGGCAAGTCAATCTTGACTCCCGACGATGGAGGCGCGCGACTGGAGTATTGGAGGACCGCGACTCTCTATACCGCCGACTCGATATATGAGGACTCCACGACGGAGGCGCGCGACTTGGTGTAGAGGAGTTGGGCTCGATCGGTCGCGCGAGAAGGAGAGAGGAAATTTCCTCCAGCGCGCGGGAAGAGGAAGACGCGGACGCGCTCGAGCGATCGGGAGTGGGATTCGCGTGCGCAATTATACGCGCGCGGCACCGCAATTTGGCAACCTCATAAGTTTGGCAAGTCACTTTGGCAAGCTATTGGAGATTGATTTTTTCTCCTTTTGCCAAATCTTGAAGGATGGCAAGGCATATGAGGAACTGTTGGAGATGCTCTCTCTGGTCATGAAATTGAGGGTCCATGCTGTTGAGAGAGGGACAATGACACAATCACAAATAAAGATGAAAAAATGACCCGAAACGGGATATTACAATAGAGAAAACAAAAATGTCTAGTTTTAAAAATATTTTCACATATTGTGAATGAACAAATAAAAGACGGCCCAAAACTATTTGTCCTGTTCATTCTCAGACTTGATTCTCTATTCGTTCTCTAGTGTGCAAAGCTCATCATAAATTAACCTAATGGTCAAATATATGCACGAGGCCGCTTATTGTGCTAAAGGAAAATTTTAGTTTGCCTAATATGCTCGTGGAAATATATAGCTAGCTCTCCTGCCTTTCCGTGTTAGAGAGAATTAATGCCGGCGCGGATGTACCGGTCGATGTGAACTGCATTCCATTTCTATTTATCCCAACACTTTCCCTTACTGCCACGTTGTGCCGGGCAATTTGCACGCGTAACGATCATTAATTAGTTTATATTCCAAGCCATGCATGTTTTCCACAAGCGATATGATCGCGACGGCGACTCCATCAGCTAGCTACACGCTTGTACCCAGCTTAAATGGGAGTTCCGAATCGCTCTGCAGGTCATTGCAAATTGGCAGAGAACACACAACTGATCAGTGCTGGTGTACTACGCGTTGACAAGTCACAAGCTCGATCGTGACTATAGCTAGCTGTTCAGCTGAGCTTCGATCGTCCCCGATCGGCTGTATAGCCTTATCTTCTGTTAGTTTGCTCATTCGACAATGGCGACGGCAATGACTAAGCCGGCCGCGGGAGGCGCTACGCGCTGCTGCTGGCGCTCTGGGACTCGGAGTACGCCAAGGAGGTGTACGGCGGGTACTACAACGTCTTCGTCTCCGCGCTCGGCAACGACGTCAGCGGTGTGACCGACGAGAGGTGGGACTGCTTCCGGCGTGATCGCCGGCGAGTTCCCGGCGCCGGAGGACCTGGCGTCGTACGACGGCTTCGTGTTGAGCGGCAGCCCGCACGACGCGCACGGCGACGAGCCGTGGATCCGGCGCCTCTGCGCGCTCGTCCGGACCGTGCACGCCATGCGGAAGCGGGTGCTCGGCATCTGCTTCGGGCACCAGCTGCTGTGCCGAGCGCTGGGCGGAAAGGTCGGCAGGGCTCGGAACGGCTGGGACGTCGGCGTGAGGAAGGTGACGTTCGCACCGGACCTCCTGGAGCGCCGCCTAGAGTTCCTCGGAGGTCTCGTCGTCGACGAGCTCCCCCGGAGTGCAGCGCTCGTCGAGGTTCACCAGGACGAAGTGTGGGAGATCCCGCCGACGTCGACGGTGCTGGCCTACTCGGAGAAGACGCGCGTGGAGGTGTTCGCGGTCGGTGAGCACGCGCTGGGCATCCAGGGCCACCCGGAGTACACCGTCGACATCCTTGACAACCTCATCGACCGCCTCACCAACCAGACGGCCATCCGGAGTAGCGTTGGCGAGCAGGCGCGGCGGACGGTCGCGGAGACCGGCGGGCCGGACAGGGCGTTCTGGACGGCGCTCTGCAAGGGTTTTCTCGGAGGGGGACGGGGAGGAGATCGTCCGGTCCAGTTGCGGAACACGACGGCGTCGGAGGTGACCAGCTGCGCCGTCGCTGGCTGCTTCACTGGCGCAGCTGCCATGGTCCAGTTGGCTCGCAGCAACTAGCTAGTTTGCTAGGGCTGGGCGCACCTGAATTATACTTTTTGCTGCAGGATTGCACACTGCACTGCAGTTCGATTTGCTGTTGACTGGAAATAATGTACTGATCTAGTTCTCTGCATTATTGGTTATGTACTTGTACTAACTAGAAGCTACCTTGTTTGCTCAACCATTTGTGCGCCTACATTTGTTAGTACTTAGTACATACATTCTTTTTACCCAAATATTCAGTTATTGCAAATTGACTTATATATATATATGATCTCCATGAATGAAAATGTTGTCTAATCTTTGAATGTCGCTGTAGTTTTAGTCAAGTTAGCTTATACTCCATCCATTTCAAAATGTAAGTCATTCTAAAAATCTTAGATAGTCAAAACATCTCAAGTTTGACCAGAACTTTAGAAAAAAATTACAAAAATTTGTGACATCAAATAGGCATAGTATGAAAATATAATTAATTAACAAATAATCGATTGATACTTAGTTGGCATCCTAATTATTGGGATGGAGTACTATATAGTTGTGTTGTTCACCTTGCTTTTGTTGTTACGGTCACAAATCAATTTGCATGTTCGGTGTTAAGTTCTCATATAAATTCCAGCTCCAAGACCTACAACTAAAGATAAGGAACTTCAAATAATCTTGGAACTAGAGTTGTATCAAACATGACCTAATAATCTATTTGTAATAGGGTCATATGCCCCCCTCTTAAAATCATGGTCTTCAATCACATCATGAACCAATGGCAAAAACAAATATCGTAGGATCATACAATGTGATCGGGTGTTATTGTTGTTGGCTACTACTAAGTCTAGCTTGTCTACCTGCTGCTAAGACATAAATATTAAAAGGGGATAATTGGAGGAAAAATCATTGGTGACAATTTAAATATTTGTGAAGTTTTGGCTAAAATTTAGAAAACTAAATAAAATGGAACCAAAATGTCTAGCATGTATTACATGTCACTATATATAGAACGAAAAAATCGATGAAAGTCAAAATTTCGAACCCTACCTCCTACAACAGAAGTTATTATAGTAGTAGCAGCGCAGAACAGTTACAACAGTAGATGCAACGAGCACAACCAAGATCTTAAAATCACACTACTGACTCGTGATTTTTTAGCAACTATGATCAACACTTACACTTAGACAGGGATATTGCAAAGTGCTGCCAAGTGCCAACTGGTCAAGTTCGTTTTCGCTGGTCTCTCTGTTTGTTGTTAATCTGCCGACACCGTGTCATGTGTGACTCAGCAACCTGATTGCTGAGACCCTATTCCTGAATCCTGATGACGAGCTGACAAGGCCCCTCAGGCAGGCCTCAGCTCCTGCCGTGCATGCACAATTATTTGGGAGGTTTTACTAAAAAAACTAAAAAAAAAAAAAAAAAAAAAAAAAAAAAAAAAAAAAAAAAAAAAAAAAAAAAAACACGAGAGAATTCCGTGCGGGGGCAACCGGCCGGTGGATCTCCACTTCCACTTCGGCGGGGAGCTCGATTAGTTAAGTAAAAGCCACGTGTTTCACAAGGGACTGTGACCCCAGACCGGCTCCTACGCGCTCCCCGGCCGTCCGGTTCCATAAATAGGAGCTGGAATTCTCGCTGGCTCTGCATCGCCATCGATTCCATCGGCCGAGCTCGCAAAGCTCCGTGTGTTACACACTACACTTGTGAAGCTTGAAGCTTGTGTATATTCTATAGCTAGGTGGCTAGCTGTCACTTGCTAGCCGAGTCTCCGCTCGATCCCTCCGCCGTGCTCCCCGATCCGGCGATGACGACGGCGGCGGCGAAGCCAGCAGCGCGGCGGTACGCGCTGCTGCTGGCGCTGTGGGACTCGGACTACGCCAGGAAGGCGTACGGCGGGTACCACAATGTCTTCGTGGCCGCGCTCGGCGGCGACAGCGGCGAGGAAAGCTGGGACTGCTTCCGCGTGATCGGCGGCGAGTTCCCCGCGGCCGAGGACCTGTCGTCGTACGACGCGTTCCTGGTGAGCGGGAGCCCGCGGGACGCGCACGGCGACGAGCCCTGGGTCCGGCGCCTCTGCGCGCTGCTGCGGACGCTCCACGCCATGCGCAAGCGCGTGCTCGGCGTCTGCTTCGGCCACCAGGTGCTGTGCCGCGCGCTGGGCGGCCGGGTGGGCCGCGCGCGGGGTGGATGGGACGTCGGCGTCAGGAAGGTTACCTTCGTGCAGGACCTCGCCGGAGGACTGTTGCCGTTCCTCGACGTCGCCGACGACGAACTTCCCCGGAGCGCCTCCATCATCGAGGTTCACCAGGACGAGGTGCGTGTCGATATTTTGCATTGCTGCATGCGCGGTACGTGTTGATCGATGAGTCGCAATCGCATGTCGCAAGCAACAAAGTAGTGGACTCGCATGCTGCACAATGCCACCTCCAGTGGTACTCTCATACATGGCGTCGATGGCGACATGGCGTGACGTGTGTGGATGTGGTGATCGATCACACAGGTGTGGGAGGTCCCGCCGACGGCGAAAGTGGTGGCCTACTCGGACAAGACGCGGGTGGAGGCGTTCGCGGTCGGGGAGCACGCGCTGGGTATCCAGGGCCACCCGGAGTACACCGTGGACATCCTCCACAACCTCATCGATCGCCTCGTCGACCAGAACGACATCGAGAGGAGCGCTGGCGAGGAGGCGCGGCGGACGGCGGCGGAGTCCGGCGGGCCGGACCGCGCGTTCTGGACCGCGCTCTGCAAGAGCTTCCTCAGGGGAGGAAGCAGAGGAGTAGACGACGACTGTGGCGGCAGCCGGTCCGCCACGACGGTGGCGGCGGCGCCAGAGGTGGCTGGCCGCGTTGTCGTCGCCGCCGCCAGCTGCTTCACCGGCACAGTTCCGATGGTCCAGCTGGCCTGCCGCGCCGGCATCAATTAGTTGGGTAACGATCGTGTCTGGCATGGCCAATTGGCCATGCCCATGCATGCACGCAGTTTCGCTACTGCGAGCACGATCGTTGTTGACGATGGGTGTACTGTACACTGTACTTGTACTAACGGCCGGTGAAGTCAGGTGAACCGGACAAAAGTCGTCTTCTTTCTCCCCCTCCTCTGATGCTGGGTCAGATGGAATTTACCGAGTATATAATGCACCACTACTATTTTTTGCATCCCCAGTTTCCCGTTAATTTGTGGTGTGTGTTTTTTCTTCTTATTATTCTCGTTTTCTTCCGTGGAAAGTTGGCCGATACACATAAGCATCAGCATCAGCAATTTCAACAATAGTTTGGGAGTCAAATGCGAGATGTATTGTGGATTGAACTTAATTTCAGTTTCATGTGACCTGATAGATATAGTAAGCTCAAACATCTCGTGCATAAGGTGGCCACGATATAGCTCGATCTTGACTTGCAAATGGCATCGTTGTATTTGTCCAATACTGATAAATGATGTCTTGGTTTTGTCCTGGGCACAATGCCGACATCTACAAAAATGTCGACGTTGAATGTGAACCATATAGAGTGACAAAGAAACCATGTAGAGTGACAAAGAAGTTTTGGCGTAGAAGAAATGACGATCTTTTCAATAACAAACGAGAATTATTCATGTAAAACTATGTTGGGTGCCAGGGTGCCAGCTTAGCTTCGAGCTGAGAACTACATTGTTGAAAAATTTGGACAGAACAAAACCAAACATTCTCTACGGATACATATATAGTCTACCACTGAAAAGGTAACATTATTTAATCCTAGAAAATGGGAACAAAGCCAAACAATTAGAGCCAAACCCAGTAAACAGGTTTCACCGCAAATTAAGTACACCTATAACCAACTAAGTTGTGCTCATTTCGTGTGTTTGATGGTTTTAACTCTCCTTCTAATAAATTTAATTACTCCGCAAATCCCTGTAGAGTTTCCAAAGAAAAAGGACAAATTTCATTAAGAAAAACCTTGTGTAGCTAGCTGTGAAGCTGAGCAAGAAAAGAAAGCATACAATAAGATTGTGAATAACCTGGACCGGTGGACGCCTCCAAGAACTAATTATATATGTGCCTATTGATGTCTGTCGTCTATGCTCCGACAATTTATAGACTCTATCTTATCGTTGCGTATCAAGCAGGAAAGCGAAGCCACTGAAATGGGCATTGCGCGTATTAGTTAAACGGTTAATCAAGTTTAGTTGGCCAACTTGATTACAGCTTACAAGTGGCTTTCCATTTTTGAGCTTTGGCTTGACATCAGTGTCAGTGTTGTTCATTTCCAGAAAGTTGAGATCCTTACGGGTCAGTAAATGATGGTGTTGTGTAGATCAAATCTTGGAAAATCTAATATAAAACCGACCTCATGAATGGGTGATCAAATGGCTCAATGCCAACTTTTGGCAAGCACGAACCGTGGATTGTTTCAGCCGCAACACCAATACACAGTGTCCTGACAGTTGGACTAGCCACTAACTAGCTAATCGAGTGTTCGTTATATATAGTATTCAATCAGAGATATATTGAGCACGCATCAATTGGTGGCTTGTGATCTACGCGATTAAGAACTTATGTGGTTAGACATACATACACGTCTAGTCGCCAACTTTCACAAAAATATAGGTCCATTTATATTTGTTTAAAAGTTCAAAATATATACATAATTAATCCCTCAACTTATATAAGCCATAAGGCATACATAGGTATCTTATGAGGGCTGTCGATGTATAAATAGGTTTTTTTCAGTCCGAGGAAGTAATAATTAAGGTGCTCCCTCTTTTGCGTATTCGAGAAAAAAAAATAAGGTGCTCCCTCTCCTTTCTGTAAACCATGAAATTATATATAGAAAATAAAGTCTTACTTTCTTATTCTTATCACCATGCCAGTGTACTCAGATTATTGTGACTTGAGAAAGAAGTGTACAAAGTCTCACTTTCTAAGGTTTTCACACTAAACACGCAAAATGAGGGAAAGCGAACTGTAATTCTGTTTTCTTCTCGAGAGCAGTTCAATTTTCTACAAAGTTGGGAATATACCTTTCACCCTCCAGTTACATGAATCACGATAGAAACTGCATTGACGCCTGAAAGCTACTAAACAATCGATCACAAATATCTCCAAAAAATAAGTTGCGGTCCCAAAAAAAGGGGTTATATTGCCCAAGCAGACTTTCCATTTCCCAAACTGCTTTAGCTTTGGTTCGATCATGTGAAATTCAGTGCAACAATCTCAGTGAATTAACACGAGTGAACCATAGCTCTCGCCGGGTATTTCGACGTTGCAGGGCCATTGGATTGGGAGTGGGTCGTTATCAGGTTTAGGTTTGCACTGTATAGTTCCCTGGTTATCAGTGAGAGAGCCAAACGTGTATCTATCAGACTTTCAGGTGTCGTCGATTGGGAGTTGGAATCACAATTTGGATACATGCAATTCATCAGCGAGAGCCAAACGTGTATCTGTCAGCCTTTCAGATGTCGATTGGAAGTTGCAACCATAATTTGGATACATGCAATTCAAGTGGTTTTGGCACTACACCAAAACTATCAGGCCAGGGCCAGCGCCTGCCTTTTGAACAAGCCACGAGGCGCGCAAAGCAGCGGAGGGCAGGGTGCCGGACAGACAGGCCAGTATAACTCATTGCAAGATATGCACACTTCAGGTTCATTATGCTTGAAAACAACAGCACGATTAAATTTCAAAATGGCCGAAACCATGAACTGGATTAACAAGAGAAACGGTAATGGTACAGTGATTCAAGAAGTGAAGGATTTTACATCACCACGAGCTGGTGCTGATTCCCATTGGATACAGCTAATTGCTCTTGACATGAGCACCTACAGGCTATAGCCAATATAACTCCTTAACCTAGTGGGCTTCTCTGGAGACCCAGTATAGTGGTATCACAAGCCCAATATGCCTCAGGATCAGAGCAGGGCCAAGAAATGTGGTGAAATTCACTTTTCCCAAGGTAAGCCTATGTCTCAGTGTTTGAAGTATCGTCTAGTAAAAGCAAAGTTCAACAGAAATTCTGTGCCAGCAAGTTGTGTTGAAACCAACGTGCCAAAATGAGCATCATATGATACTTTGATCACTTAGTTTTTCTTCTCGATGCAATCTCTGCTGCCCATGCTTTTCCCATGTCTGTCTGAAATTTGCCTGCATGGGAATTAGTCTGTTGTGAAGTTGAAGAGATTGAGCACAAGCACATGAGAAAAACATAAAAAGACGTAGGCATGTATCAGTTCATAATAGAAGAAAACCATCATGGATGGTAGTGTCTAGTTTCAACTTATAATAGTTATTCAGGCATTGCTACGTTCTAAATTTCTCATGAATGTTTATCTCAGAAAAACATATTTCAACTGTAAGAATGAAAAACTAACAAGCGGCCATCTCGGCTTAGATGAACTGTTCAGTTTTATGTGCTGGATGCTCAAGAAAATCAAGAAGAACATAACAGAAGGAGAAAATGATAAAGAAATCACACCTGCTGTTGATTGGAAGAATTCTTCAAGGTCTCGTCCTTGCTCTGAAATGTTTCAAACACATAGGCATAAGTGTAATGTTAACCCCATCTCATGATCATCAAGGAGTGTACCAGGTGTTAAGTGTCAGGATATGGATTATATGTATTACTTCTCACACCCAGAAGGCTGTGGAGCAAATTGAATAATGATGTAAGCACAAATAACTCAAAAGAAAATATTTGCTATATTTGGAACGTAAGCTGATGTTAACTATATCAATTTATTTGGTTATTACAACAGGAATGCTTGATAAATGCATTTTAATATTTGTGGTTTGTACTTTAGCTACTGTGCATGGGAAAACAATAGTTCAAATATTCAAGCACCAGTATGAACTCACCCTTTTCGTACTCCAGAGCTTGAAGTATCATCTCAATCTGAAAATATAACAGAGCAACAAAAGATCACAGCATGTAAAGCAAAAGGAAGAAGTTGGATCCACAGGTTAGGGTCATAAATCATAATGATCCTCTACAGTCCTTAAACACCCTGCCAGTTATATGGCATTGCCTGTTAAATGATCACAATAACTACCATCTGATAGCTTCAGACAGATGTTGCCATCACGCCACCAACTTGATGGATTGAAATATGAAACTGTATTTCAAGAAAAAAAAATATGAAACTGTACCTTGTCAAAATCTTTGACAACCTTTGCTTCCAAAGACGCATTAGCCTCATACTCCATCCAAAGTTCACGAATTTCTTGTGCTGCAAAACAACAGCATGCAGATAAACACAAGTATTTAGTATATATAACGTGTCGAAGATCACATGAACTGTTTAGTCTGGTATGTACAGAGAACATCCTTCATCCAGCATGAAGAACTGTTTCCAAAAAGGCTGCTGAGATTTGACTTTTTTTATTTCTAAAAGGTTTACTTCACATGTAAGCAAGGATGCCGGCCCTCTCCAATATTTATTATGATTACTGTTTTGAATAATGAAAATACAAGCAGAACACTAGATTTCTATGTTGTGGAACTCTCAGAGAAAAAATGTTAGATGCTGTGATAGCCATGTGAGCATAATAAAAGAAGGATCCATAATGCTTCAAGGTAGAAAATCATTAGAGATGGAGTAATATTATCACCATTCATGTTTTTGCCTTAAAGAAACTACAATTTCATGTTCGAACAAGCATAGAAATCAAGGTTTGCTGAACATAAACTCTTAGGTTTTGGCTTCTACAGAAGCATTCCTTATCTTTACACCATCCATTTCAAAATGTAGGGTGTACTAGGATTCGAAAAATTTAATGAAACTAGTCATCATATTTCTATATCTAGTGCATAAAAGATACATTGATAGACTCATATTTCAGTATTTCACATGTCTTTTAGTGAAACATTGGTTTTGTAGCGATTGATAGTATATTCATATATTGTAAGAAAAATTATTGGACAAAGCATATCTTTGAAAGAAATTCTCAAACCTAGAACACCTTACAAAAAAAAAAAGAGAAGTATAGAGAACAGTTCTCTGAAAAGAGTCTGAGAATGATTTTAAGTTATCAAGAGTTTGCTTGACACCTAAGGGATGTGAATGCTCTCAGAATTGTTCAAGGGTTATCTAAACTATGTATCAAAAAATAAGAACACAAGCTGCCCACTGGATAATAACAGACGAATACCTTTTCAAGGGAAAAATAAATATAGTAATATTACCTGCATATTATTCTTTTTTCCCTAGGAACTATAGCAATATGAACACATACTGGAACCACTAAATCAAAACTATTGTGTAACCTAAAAAGCTGTTGCCAGTTTGCAATAGCATCGCATTCATTTCATATAACTAAAATAATATGAAGAGACAATTTGTGGTAACAGCATCAGATGCCTAATTACCTACAGCATAAAAAGGTAATGTATTACAATTGCGAGTTTTGGTATTCACCTCTTGAACCACCACCAAGCACCTCGCACATATGATCCAATGCTTCTTTTTCCATGCGGCTCTTCTCTTCCTTGGGTACATTATCAGATGGGGTGATATCACCAACAATTGCTGGAGCACGAAAAGGCAAAAGTTGAAATGAGTCAACTGAACCTGCATGCTCATGGGCAATTAGTGCCAGCAAGAGGCTAGCTGGCTTAGGAACAACTGCCCCTCATTTGTTCATTCTCACTGATTTTTTTTTAAGCTGATGAGTGCCATATTGTATGCTTCTGAGACAATACAATGAAATACTGTGAACGAAAATAGGAAAATCAGCACATAGTTTAAGTTTCACAACTTGACTAGACCTACAGCAGAGGCCAAACAAGCAACTCATGATGGCATGAGTACTTGAAAGCACATCCTACATTCTTACTACAGGTATTTGGTGGTCTAGTTACCATCTACCATCCCAGGTAGTAATAAGCTGGCACATTCACAATTTACACCCCTCGTCTCACACAAAGCCCCCAAACTTCAGTGAAGACTTCTAGACCGAAGTCTTTAGAGACCATACCTTCTGCAATGTCGTGCACAATCGCCATCTTGACACACCTGTAATTGAAGGGAGAAATAAACAGAGTATGAAAACAGAACCGCAACAAGGTCAAATACTGCGGAGCGAGAGACTTGAGAGCAAACGTTGAGGGTCACCTGTCGCGGTCGACGCCGGGTAGATCGGCGGCGACGAGCGCCATGACGCCCATCCGGTACATGTGGTCGGCCACCGACTCGGACGCCTGCACCCCGCGCTTCACCCAGCCCGCCCTCTTGGTCGTCTGCAATCACATCCACCGTCACACACATCCCCATCCAACCAAGCCGGCCCGCGGAAATGCGAGGCGATTGAACAGCGGCGCCGGCGCTCACCTTGAGGCGGTAGCAGAGCGTGAGGAAGTCGATGGCGCTGGACGCCGACGGGGCCGGTGCCGGGGCCGGGGCCGGGGCCGGGGCCCCGGCGTCGCCCGACGCGGCGGGGGTCGGGGAGGACGAGGAGGAGGACATGGCGGCGGCGAGGCGGTGCGGGAGCGCGCGGCTGGCCGGGGCGAAGGGGAAGAACGGGTGCTGCGGCGGGGGCTTGGCGGCGGCGAGCAGCGTGGTGGCGCAGAGGGAGGAGAGGGAAAGCGCTCGGCTCCCTCCACCCATCGGTTTTAGCTGAGGCCGGAGCAGGCGGAGGAGCGGTGGGCAGCGCAGGCTGCGCGGATGCCGGGGTGGTCGCTCGCGGAACCGGCGCGTGCCCGCCCGCGCACCCCGTGGCCCAGCTTGCGCGGCGGGCGGATCACGTGGGGTTCTCTCGCTCGCCTAATTTGGGCCCCAGCCCCCAGCGCACGGGGATCGCGTGCCTTTCCTTGCCGAGGGTTTCCTTTCATTTTGGGCTGCCGTTCCCCGTTCCGCGGAGTCGTGCAATGTTACGGTTAGCCCATGGTCGGCCAGGAATGCGGCCCGGCCCGTAGGGACCCAAGTAGAAATAGTGCCGGCCCAACAATTTTTACGCCTTTGGTTAAAAAGTCTACTTTTGATCCCTCAATCATCACGAAAGTTTACTTTTGGTCCCTCAATTTTAAAACCGGACAAAGCACGTCCCTCAACTTTTGAAACAGTACAGATTACGTCCCTCGGGGTTTTTTATGGTGGTTTTGCTACAGTGACAGTGGTTTTGTTTTTATTTTTTTTGGTTGAATCTTTGAAAAATTATAGTAAATCATAAAAATTCAAAAATAAAAAATATAATTTTGTTGGACTCCACATGAGTAGATCTACACAGTAAATATATAATATGGTATGTTTTAGTATAAAGTTTTTGCTATAAAGATTTTCTATTTTTCATAAAAGACAAAATCTTTATAGCAAAAACTTTATACTAAAGCATACCATATTATACATTATTGTATAGATTTACTCATGTGGAGTCCAAAAAAATTATATTTTCCATTTTCTGATTTTCCTATGATTTACTATGATTTTTCAAAGATTCAAATTTAAATAAATAAATAAAAAAGAAAAAACAAAACCACAAACACCAAACCCTGTGTTAGCAAAACCACAAACATCTAAAACCACCTAGGGACGTAATCTGCGCCATTTCAAAAGTTGAGGGACACGTTTTATCTGGTTTTGAAGTTGAGGGACCAAAAGTGAACTTTCGCGATAGTTGAGGGACCAAAACTAGACTTTTTCTGAATTTTGACCCAGCTCATCCCGTCGAGAACTAGTATGGCGACAAGGGATCGGGGTCGGTTCGTTTGGTTCATCAAAGATTGAATTTGGATAGTAGAGTGACCGTGGGGATCTAGATTCTAATCTACTAATAAATAGTATAATCTTACATTCGGATAAGTGTAACAAGCACAGTGAGGACCCAACAGATTGTGGGGAAATTTGGGCCAGCTGGAAGATAAAATAGGGGCCCAATGGCCACGAAGGCGGCCATGGGCCGGGGACGCCCTAGGCGCGCCGGGAGAGGAAGGGGGGTTGCAACCCCCCAAGCCGCCGTGTATCGGTCATCCGTTAGGTTTTCTAAATTGGGCCACCTATAATTGGAAGAATAGAATAAGATGAAGGGGAGAATTGTAAAAGAGATCCATGATGAGGATTTTCTAGTTAGCTTAGGATTGAGTCGCTCGGATTATAAATAGAAGGTGTAAATCCTTGAGATCAAGGCAATAAAGAAAGAGTAAGAGTCAAACCTAATCTTCTCTCTCTTCTCTCACCACTGCCGCCCCCTCCCTCCCTGCGCGCTACCACAACCACCGCCGCCCCTCCCGGGCCTCCACTTGTTCCCCGACGTTAGCCCCATTATAATAAGGGTCCCGACGTTAGCCCCATTAGGGTTCATTATACAAGCAAATTTTATAAAATGCCCATAGTTTCAACTTTTCTCATACATGAATTTTAAGTCGTTCTAGCTTTTTTAAATACAATAGTAGACTCAATGTATCTGGCATAGTGTATGTACATCTAGATTCATAAGTAAAAGCTATGTAAAAAATATACTATTTTTCTATAATCAACTTCCATTTTAACAAGACTACTCATAATTAGTATTGGTATATTGTGCATAAAAAACTAGTTTTTATACGGCGCAAACATAACACTATGTATATCCACTTGAAAAACAATATAACAACTTAAAATATGCTTCTTAGAAACATAATAAAATGTGTTTTAAGGAAAACAAATTCACACAAGTCTAGTGTATGTTGAAACTATGTTGATAGACTTGGGATTATGTTAAACTAGAAGCACAGGCGCGGCCTTGCCGCGCCATACTTGATAGGGCTAGTAGTTCATTTTTTTTACTTCTGTCACCTCCTTGAAACAGTGTGAGATGTTATGTATGGTAATGTCAGGTTTTATATTAAGACTTGAGTAACTTTGTCGTAACAATTTTTTTCTGCACATGTTTTAAATAGATGTTAAGAAAGGATAATCGATGTGAATCCTGACCTTCTAAAAAAACTGAGACCATGAGTTTCAGTAGAATTGATTGATTTAAATTGAAGCGCCTCGCCCATTTGTAATGTGCGCCAATGGATTAATCAGGTTTTGTGGGACTTGAGAAATGTTACTTTATAAGAGTATGAATTTATAGGTCATAGTGCTACGAGTTGCATTGTGTATTGGATTCTGGCAATTGTAAATCTGAGAAATGTTACTTTATCAAAGTATAAATTTATAGGTCATAGTATTACGAGTTGCATTGTATATTGGATTCTGGCAATTGTAAACTTTCTTTTATTGTGCTTATTGTTTCTCAGCAGCAATGCAACATTCGTATCTTTATCTGTTTATTTAGCAAGCATAAAGATAACTATAAAATGAAGCAATTTTGTATAGTAACGGGAGCAAGATAAATTTGGTACTAAAATATGTGGTATTATGTGTTTACTTGATGGATGTACAAAATTTGTTTTGTCATTTTTATTTTTTTACATAGATATTTATCAATTTTCAGCCTATATTTAAAGAAAAAAAGAAAGTCCTAAGGGGACAAACACTTTGCATCTAGATCCCTGTACTTTTCCTTATTTTCAAGGTGCTCTGATATTGTCAAAACCGTTCATATGGATCAGGAGATTTTGCATTGGGAACCCTGAAAAAACTTCTATTCTCTTTTCATCATCCACGAGCGTATGTAGAGTAGAGCAGGGGACGCACCGATTCCGGCCGATTTGGTTTGCGTGGTTGCCGACAATGACGATGGATGGCTTTGTGGGCAGCGGGGTGCTTGGGTAAACCTGCAGGTTGGCTTACCCTTGGTGTGGGCGGGTCGTGGCCACCAAGCCACGCTCGCAGGCGGCTCAGCAGAGCAGAGTACGCACGCAGAGTGAGGACGCCAGCGTCGATCTGGCGCCACCACCTGCTGGCCGCGCGCGCACGGCAGCAGGGGGAACGGTGACGAGGTAGGCGAAGGTAGAAGCCGTCGAGGTGAGCCTCAGGCACTGGGCGCAGCGTTGGCCTGCGAGGCGGACCAGGGATGAGCGAGTTCTCTACCATTCGAGTGGAGGCGGCGACATGGCGCGACCCGAGGAGAGAATGGTGGCGGCGACTTTGTCTCGCGATGCAAGGCTCTGGAATCGCCAGTTAAGTAGGAGGCGATGGGGCAACTTTCGTACGTAAAGATTGGTTTAATAACAAAAGAGTAAAAGGAGTTTAAAACCATGAATTATACAACATTTATTATTATTTTAAAGATAAAACATATACTATCCAAGATCGACAAAGTACAAGCACAACTATACACTAATGGTATATAAAAATAAGAGTAAAATAGTACTAATAATAATTTGTCTTCATAGACCAATAACCAATAACCTACAACATATGCCACCGTTAATGCTTCGAGATTTGTCCATCCACATTATCAAATACAAAAGCATCACATGCCATAACACCTGACCATAATATATAACAAATCTCATTTATAAAGCCATCTAAGAAGAAAACAGAAAGATCTAAGAAATATTTGAAAAACAATACATAATGCACAAATGATTTCTAATAGATAGTCCACCAAATCAACTCAGTGAACTCTTTTATGGTTAAAACGTACTACACCTATTTCCTATCGTTACAAGCATCATCTAGATAACAGATGAAATTAACTTTCGCTTCACTGCTATTGTTGTTGCAGACATCCCTCCGCTCCTTTTGACTCTGACAAACAACATAACACAAATAAATCAGTTACAACTAAAAGTCTAAAAGAAGTGTTACTAAAGTAGCATAGTAGTATTATATATATTTACCCTTTGCTTTAAGCCTCTCAACTTCGTCTTGGGTAGCAAGAAGCCTATAATGATAGATATTAGTGAGATGGTTCTAAAATACCTTACTAGTCATAATAATAACTCATTTGAAAAAACCAAAGACTTACATCTGCTCTAAACTACTAATACGTTCTAATAACTCCTTTTCTCTTGACGTTGCTCCTTCAATCTGCCTCAACAAAATATTTGAACCAAATTTTCAATGTGAAATGCAAGATTGAGACAACTATGACATTTATACTAATATACAAACATCAAGATATTATTAAATGGATTCTCAAAACTTGTAGCAAGACATGGATGCAATCTCATGCAAAAACTTTGCAAATTCTTCTAGAGTTTTTGTTGCTCCAATGCATACAAAAGTTGGGTCACACGAAGCATAGTTGAACCATTGAAAATATGAATGATGATAGGTATGATTATGAGATTAATAACATGTCATCACTTTGTGAGTGCATACTCTTGAATACCAAATTAACTAAGATAAGATTAGTAATCTCCAATGAATTTTTTTATTTTGCATAAAAAATGTAAGCTAGTATGGAACACGAGAAAAATAAGTTTTAGAAGACTATACTAGTTACTTAGCTTAAAGGCCTAATCATTGATAACCAAAGATATCATGGGTACAACAATATACAATATAAAAGGAAACAACTATGATAAGAAATAAAATATTTAAGTTTATAGGATTGTACCTTGCTATAATCATGTATCACCTTAAAACGACCCTTTTGAAAAGCCGTTTTCTCTAAATATTCATCAACATCCTTGCAATTAGAAACTGCCCAATATACACAACATTATTTGTCTTATTGTATATGGCAACTAAATTTAATCTCATATATCTCTAATCAACACAATAAAATAAACAAATATATAGATATAAATAAATAATAAATTCCAATAAAAACATATATTATATGTTATGGTACATTGAGGTTGTTTGTATATATAACTATGTGTGATTTTACTTTGAGGGTGAAGAATTTAAAACGTGCCTGCTCTTGTCAGTTGCTTAGCAGGTGATATGGAATGAATTTCAAATGACTCACTGCGCACAAGGCCATTAGGACTTCCTTTATCAAGCTGTTTCACACTGATAGAGGCAATTTACGTTAGGAAAAAAATATAGGTCTAACTATAGCTAAGATGAAATAATTTATTTTTGTACAACTAAATCAAACATACACATATAAATAATAAACCCTTTGATAAATAAGAATATGTTTGTTGCAAGAACAAATAGAAATGTACTTGTTTATATATACATAAACAAATTATATATGATACAATAATGTACAAGTAAAAATATTAGTATAATTAATAATAACATGCACAACATCGAGATATCTAAATAAAACCAACCTTTGAGATAAAGACATCGGACTTGTAGAATTTGATTTTCCTGAGCTGTCATCACCAACATTCTGCAAATGCATCTTCATTTGTCACTAAATACATTATATTGTCTAGTAATAATAATTCACTATGAAACACTTAAAATTATAATACCATTCTATCATCATTTATAGTGTGAGTTTGTACTCTAATATCTTTTAACTGGGTAGTTTCATCAACAATATCAAGTTCGAATAGAAAACGCAAAAAGTCTTCAGCTTCATTCTCATCGGGGTACTGCAATTAAACAAAAGTTTAGTCACATGAAAATAAAAAATACATATATAATATCAAAACTTTACTTAGTGACTATGCTCGTACCAATGCCGCTTGTGCTTTTAAGTCTGCAATATCAAAATTCCACTCACTAACACCTCTTCTATACTCTTCCTGTTACATCATAGTCTTAAAGTGAGAATTGTACTTATGAGATTGTCACATCATCCATGGATGGATCATAAATAATTAGTAAGCATTTACTTAGCAGATCTCACTTCACTATGTACTATATTTAGTTCAAAGCATAAGTATTGAATGACAGTTACTAGAATTTCAAGTGAAAACCACAAATATATTACAATATTAAAATAACATGAGCGTGCTTTTACCTGTGATGCTTTCTCTTTGCAGTTATCAAGAGGTTTTTTATCTGCTTGTAACTTTGCTTCGTTTTCCTGTTTATAATATATATTGTATTACTCACAACCTACAAAATCATATTTATATAAAAAAACATAAACATTATTTTTACCTTTATGAACTGCATCCGCTCAGCTAATGATGGCAATTTATTTAGCATACATTTCACAGCATTATTATGGTCTGACCTTGCTCTTCTAAAAAATGGGTGCTTTAATAGTTTTTTTGCCGGTGGCCTCTTTGTTGGGTCTTTAATGAGACAAGTGGCAATCATGCTCTTAAAAGACTGCAAAATAAGACAAGAAATGAATCAATAGTTGTCACACATAACTAATTGCCTGTTAAATATTTTAAAACCATACATCTGAAAACTTCTTCTCCTTTGTATTATGAAGTGATGGAGGGGCATGTTGCAACGTCATGAGAAAAACCTACATGGAATTTCATAATAAACCTCACTTAAGCACATATTTATGATGGAACAATATAAATCAAAGCAATACCTTTGCTGGAGGTTGGCTAGAAAATGGTGCATGGCCAATAGCAAGTTCAAGTGCAGTAATGCCAAACGACCAAATATCAGCCCTGCAATTGTTTTAGGATAAAGAAAAAGTTAGCAAATATACTTAACTGTTACCAGTGACAATAACAAAGTAACACGGTATACTTGAAATCATAATCCTTTTGCTCCATAACTTCAGGGGCCATCCTTCAAAGGAAAAAAAAAACAAAGGGAAGAGCAACGTTAGTATGTAAGAAAATATGAAATGCATTATACTATAACTGAATGATTTATATGTTGCTATATTTTGCTACCAACAAGGCGTCCCAACAAGTGTCTTCCTTTTGCCATGTCTATTAATTATTGAGTCATAAAGGCTGGCGGTAACTCCAAAATCCGATAGCTTGACTCCTTTATCTTGGTCAAGCAATATGTTTCCGGCCTTTGTTCATGCATGATGAAACAAATAAAATGCCTTGTTATTATAAAATTATACATATACATACAAATCAAATACCTTCCTATTTTAATTAGTTAACTTATGCATAATCGTAGTGAGGCAATGACAACTTAAAGGATCCATACCTTTACATCCCGATGTATGTGTCCATTCTCATGAAGGTATTCTAAACCTTTCAGCGTTTCACGCAGCACAAATGCGATGAAGTTCTCGTCGTCAAAACCTTTGGGATATGATGACTTCATCAAGTGGTAGCACGAACCTCCAGCCATGTAGGGCATTACGATCCACAAGGCTTCACCTTCAGTAAAGGAGCAGTACGCACTAAGAAGGTTTGGATGGTCAATCATAATCATGGTCTTCACTTCCTCTGAGGCATTGTTCTGCAAACAAAATAAAGTAAAGTAAACCAAGTTATATAACATATGCTTGCTGAGTAGCTTGCCTTTTAGAAAATAATAAAAAAAAATCTGACTTATGTGACCAGTGACCGAGCAAGTCTTAAAATGTTGTCAGCTTATTTACTGATAAAAAAAAGACTGTTGAGTACTAGCTACCTACCCATTTTATTTTTCTCTTTTCAAGTGTAATACGTACAGTTCTTAACCTCATGTGTGAATATACTGATGAGGAATCTAAACTTTTATTAATAATTTAGCCATATATCCCAAACCTCGTCATAGATAGGTACACACCTGTGTGACTACAAGAACTGAAGTTAGATATGATGTGTTTGAAACCTACGCTAGCATAACAGAAAAAGAACAGAACAATAAAATTTTTTCATGGATATGCTGTGGGTGCGGGTAGCTTGATTATTCAGTCGGTTTCAATACTGTTATTATATTATACTGTATGTAATCAACGACTGATAGTCAGTTTCAATACTATTATTATATTATACTGTAATCGACGACTACTGATAATGAGTAACAAGACATACCACGTCGGACTCGGTGCGGTGCGCCATATTCATGATCTTGACGGCGACGACCTCGCCGCCCAGCGGCAGGCAGCGCGCCCGGCGTACCACGGCGGTGGCGCCATCCCCGACGGGCTCGAGCAGCTCGTAGTCCGCGGCGCGGATGGGGAACTCCCGCTTCCTGCCCCTCGGCGCCAAAAGCCCGCTCTTCTTCCCCTTCCACATATCGGACCCCAACCCTTAGGAGCCGAAGAAGGCGTCAGCGAGATGAGAATGGCCGGATCAATCGGTGGGGATGGCACGCACGATTAATTCCTCAAGGCGAAGAAGCTGGGCTGGTCGGGCGCGCGGTGATGAGGGGGGAGGCGGCCGGTGGGGATCGGAGGGAGCGAGCGAGGGATCTGTAGGCAGAGGCAGGGTAGATCGTGATCCGCGAGGCTTTAGGCGGCGAGGGATCTGTGCGCGCGTGCGTGCTTTCCCGTGAGCGAAACGAGGCCTGAGGACGACGAGGAAGCGGTGGCCGTTGCGGCCCAGCGTGATATTTATATCGTCGTACGTATCGGCCCGGGCGCCGCGCGGACGGGGGCTTTCTGTTGGAGATCGGCAACGATCGGGTAACGACGGCTCGGTCGAACAAAAGGCTCTCTCCACCACTTTGGAGTTTTGGATTGACATGTTCACATATCCTCTGTGATCGACCCGGCCGGGCGGCCCGTGGCCAGCAAGCGGCAATGATCGAAAGCAGATCGCGATCACGGCGGAGCAATTAGGAGGAATCGGAAGATTGGATCCGGCCGGTCGTCCGCGCGGTAAATTAAGTAACAAATCGTACGTATTAGCCTAGTCAACATTCATCACGTTATGAATCTCGTATCAGTTTCGAGTACACGTACACTGCGTATATGCACGTACACACGATCTAGAGCATGACAGGAGAGAAATACGACTACTATACTAGTGAATTGTTGCCGAGATTGCATTTGGCCATTTTGGCCATAATAATAAGTGGCTTCTTTTAATATCTCCGGTCTTGTGGATGCGATCTAATTAACGCATTGAGAAAAATATCATCACGGAACTGAACGTGGATCACAGGATCTCAAATCCCGGCGCGTGATGGATGATACGATCGGCTACAAAGATGTGAGCCCTGCCGAGAACCATGTGATGCGCAACCATAGGTTACTATACCCTCGCATTATGTATGCACTGTACCAAAGGCGCAAGAAGATGCAAAGCGGCAGTCTACGTGAGGAGGTTGGAGTTCTCTCCGCATTTTACATCCACTCGTGACCGTTTCCTCCTGTCTCTCTTAAATACTTGCATAGATTCTTCCTTTTAGGAGAGTGTACTGTTCTGATCAGCCTCATTACATGATCTGGTTTGGACAGGCTCATGTCATGTTATATGTACAAATCTGTGTTCGTTTCTTGCATCTGACATTATCTTTGTCGTCTTTGATACTACTATACACAAAGAGAATATATACGACGATATAAATATGAGGGATAAACCGGATCTAGGTACACAAATATTTTTTTTGAATTAATGCAGAGTAAAAGGCAACAACAACATACTTACAAATTGTTTAAGACACTTTAATAAAATACTTTAAAGTATAAAATCTCTCATATTAAGAGCATAGTGCATGTGTTTCATTTGGCCAAAAAGAAAAATTATATTAACTATCTATTTGTATTTTACTATTTTACTTTGAGTTCATTAAAATATTTTAATAAAACAAAATTTGAACTCATCTAATATCAGAAATCCAAATGGGGAACTTTATGTGTGACAAAAGATCAATGAGGTCTTGGGACTTCGAAACCTTATTAAATTATAAAATGAATGTTGCTTAAGCAAGTGAAGTGGTTCTTCAAAGTTTATAAATGAGGATGGTGTTTGGCAAGAACTTCTTAAGGAGAAGTATTTGAAAGACAAAACTATTGGTGAAGTGTATTAGAAACCTGGAGATTTTGAAAAGATAAACGATATATTGGTCTACTTTTGTTCTTCATAATGGTACTTCTACACAGTTTTTGAGAAGGTAAGTGCTTAGGCTATTGCACATTAAAACAACAATTTTGATCTTTGCATAATAGTGCTAGGAAGAAACATGCAACCCCTTCTCAAGTCTTTAGTAGTGTACGTTCAAATATATCATTCCACGGAGTTTTGGTTGGCCACAAATTAAATAAGTAAAGTGATGGTGAAACTTGCATTTGTACGACTTAACGATCAACCGATACATTAGAATGGAATCTTACAAAGCATGATGTTTTTACATTACAATCAATGTATAAAAATGGTAACTATGTGCCTACAGATAAACATATGTGGAAGTAGCATTGATAAATACAAGGTTCAATATAAATATGTGCTCAATATCCAAAAATGTATCCTACTCTTTGTCCCATGTACAATTGAAAATATGTATACTCCCTCCATTCTAAAATACAAGTCCTTTTAATTTGTTTTTTTTTTGTATGTTTTATTTTGCTATGCATTTAGATATAATACTATGTCTAGATACATAGTATAATAGATAAACAAAAAAAATCAAAAACAACTTATAATTCGAAATGGAGAGAGTATGTACCACCTTTTTTTTTAAAGGGAGAACCATTCGTTTGTGATTAGCAGGTTACAGAAATGCACCATGAGTGGTGTTTTGTGTATATCTACATGCTTTGTAGATTTCAGAAGTATCGGATAGCAGTTTCCGTTGTAGTCTAGCTGGTTAGGATACTCGGCTCTCACCCGAGAGACCCGGGTTCGAGTCCCGGCAACGGAATTTTTTGCCATTTCTTTTGCGTTTGCGCACTTGTTCTGATGAGAAAATGGGAAACGCGCAGCTTGGGTTGGACCAGGATTCCAGAAAAGGCATCATCGGGTGTGCCCAGTAGCAGAGAGGATGGGCCGCCATATGTGTTATATGGGCTGTTCGGGCTTTTAGGTCCAAAAAAAAAAGTGTTCTAAAATGGTTTGACTAAACACAACGCTAAAATGGCATACTTTTATTCTGACAAAATTAATCTCTTGACAAATTTTACACGAAATTGAATCATCGTCGCCCGAGCATTATGGAACAAGGCAACAAAAAAACTCATTGGGCAACCAATGTGTCTTTGTTAAAAAAATTTTAGGGTCAATAGAGGGGAGAGACCAATGTGTCTTTGTTGAAAAAGATTAGGGTCAATAGAGGGGAGAGAGAAAACCTTAAGTCCTTAAAGCTCTATTTGGGGGTAGATATTCAAACGAAGGAATTGAATTGGGGTAGAATAGCAAATCTGAGTGGAAAAGGAAGTGGCCGCAATGCCATTATTGTTATATTCGGATGTGTATATCATTGGCAGTTGCAATCAAAAGGCAGTCCCCAATTCAGCACATGAAAGCACAAGCCATGCTAATCTTTTGAAATTGACGAAGTCACCCCTGTATGCATAGGCTGGTGAATTGGATATACTGTTGGCTGATTGACAAACAAACAGGGTGGCACTGCAACTAGCCAGTCACACTCACATAGCGCGCCCAAACACAAAGTCAGCCATTGATCACCTGACAAGCGCGTCGATCGGCCATCCGATTTCTTATTCTGATGAATGAGGATTTACATCATCATATCAGCGTTTAATTTGACACAAACACAAGATGCCATCGTCGTCAAGGACTAATTTTAACCCATTTGCCACGGTGAATTTTTATAAATAATAACCCGTCGATCCTGCCGTCAGATCGTCGATGCACGCGCGCGTGTGCTACATTTTGTTGTGGCGTCGTCATCCGATTGGACAATGGTACAAGAATAGCCACGGTATTGGGCACCTGGACCAAAACGAAACGGCTGGATGAGAACAAGATCGAGATGGTCACACCGGCGTCAGGCCGTGCTTGAGCGCGGCGTTCCAGACGACGTCGATGCGGTCGACGTCGATGGCGCCGACCTCGTGGTGTTCCCACCCCTCGAGGAAGTGCACGACGCCGCCGGCGTGGCACGCGTGCACCACCCCGCGCGCCATGGTGTACTCGCAGGAACCCAGCCCCTGCACGTCCTTGGGGAGCCGCATGGCGGCCAGCTTGCCGTAGGTGCAGTCCCGGCGGAAGCCGATGATGGGCGGCACCACGAACTGGTGGAAGTGCGTCCCCGCTGGCGCCCACCGCTGCTCACGCGGCGACAGCCACTTCCCCACGATCCACGTCTTGCAGTTTTGTGCTGCTTGGTACTTGGTCACCTGCACCAGGTACTGCTGGTGCTCCAATGGCGCCTCCCGCTGGATCTTCAGGAACCTCTCCGACGACGTAGTGAACATCTGAGATTCAGAGAGGTGGTTACCAGCGCGAAACACAGGTGATTATATGGATGCTGAGTATTAAAGTACACGTGGTACTATGTATATGTTACCAGGACTCTGATCTTCTTCCTGCAGAGGTAGAGCGCGATGGCCCTGCCGAGCTTGGAGGTGGCGCCGGTCATGAACACCTCCTTGACGTTGCTGGGGATCTCGTTCAGGATCACGGCCGCCGTCAGCGTGTTGCCGTGCACCACCCTCACGCGCAGGTCCGGGTGCTTGTTCACGAACAGGGTGCCGCCTCCGTTCAGCGCCTCGTTCTGATACAGACAGAGAGACAGACACGGTACGAAAATGAGATGCTTTGGAGGTAAAAACTGTGTCCAAGCTCCGGCGCTCCAAGATTCAAACATGGAAATTAACTCGCGGTAGATTGGAATTTGTTGAGATGGTCGTCCCTACTAAAAAAAACTGTTGCCTGTGCCCAGAGCAGAGCACTGCCCGCGTTGGCCATGCCCTCATATGGGCGAGCACTGCGACACAGAGTCGCAGTGGCAGGAGTCAGGCCGGTGCCCGCTGCCGGAGGCCGGGGCGGGCCGGCACGCCCCGTACCATCTACAGGTGCGTCAGTCGACGACGCCCCTCTGATTGGCGGGCAGGGATCTACGGCTCGGCGCACACGCGGCACGCCGAGCAGGCCAGGCATAGCATAGCAGGACCGCCTTGCGATTGGATTCCCATGCCATCCATCACGGACTCGAGCCAAACAGTAGTGTACATGCATGACCCACGGCGGGCCGCACTGCTGCCACGCGCGCCTCCCGCGATCTGGCCGGCCGGCAGCCCGGCCCGGTGGCGTCCGCGGCGGGCGGTGCCGGTGCGCGACAGGGACCGCGCGCCGGCGGCAGGCGCCATCGCATTCCCTTGTGGCCCTCCGCGCCAGTCGCCGCCCGCCGAGATCTCCATATCATTGACGCACGCATGACCGAGGTCTGAGGTCCATCCTCATCGTCGCCATCAATGGGGTTGTCACCTGCGCCCGGCGACGCAACCACCCACCTGTCCCTTACGGGCCACCATGGGTTTCGTCGCGTCCTTGAGCATGGCGTGGCCGTCTCTCTCGCAGTCGCCGGTCGCCGGACGCCGGCCCTTCATCCTTCAATTCAATGCGCCCACATGCATTGATGCATGCATCCCCGTCGAGTAGTTGGTCGATGGACGATGGATGCCAGCACCAGTGATCGCTGCAACCAGTGCTGTACACGTACTGCAATACTTGCCCACACTACGGCTCAACGAGTAGTATGACGCAACACGTGATGGGCGACAGAGTGCGGCCGGGACGCCGGGTCATCGCGCGCGCGAGTCGCATGATCAATCAAAGCGCGACGAAAAACGAAGCAGGCAGATGGGACACAGCTATACGCTACGCAGGTCATACGTGTACTCCTATATTATGCATGATTGGGTGCAACCTGTAATAAACGAGGGCTAAGCATGGCTAGCTGAGCTGAGCTGGACGATCGACTGACCTTGTTGAGTGCGGCGAGGCTGAGCACCTTGACGCCCATCCTGTCGGCTCGCAAGATGGCCAGCTCGATCTGGTGGTTGATGCCCTTCTTCGCCGCCGGCAGGAAGTACTGCAAAGCACACAACATTCAATTCCGGTGGCCACGAACGCAATGGACATTCAATTCTCTCACAACAAATAAGCATCGTTCGACTTATCAGCCGAGCAAACCCTACCTGGAAGCCATAGCGTGGCACGCTCCAGGTCTGGTGGAGCTGGCCGCGGAGGCAGTAGAAGCTGACGACGAAGGTCTTGGAGACACACCACTGGAGGAGCATGAAGCTGAAGGCGAGCGGCCAGAACGGGAGCAGGATAAGGCGGTTGGTGAACGGGGTGGAGCTCAGCGACCGCAGCGCGAACGGCACGTGCATCGACGACATGATGTCCACCACGTGCGCCAGGAACACGAAGCCCGGCGTCCCCAGCGCGCCGCCGCCGGGCTCGCCGTCGTAGGCGGCCCGCTGCAGCGGCCACGCCCGCGCGTCCAGCGTCCCGCCCAGCCAGTCCAGCGCCGGCATGAACAGGCAGAAGTTGCCCCGGCGCTCCCGGTGGTGCAGGCTCAGGTACCTGGTGGTAGTTGCGTACAGCAATCGCTCGTCACCATCAGGTTGGTAGGTGGTCACTCATAGCAAAATCCATGGCGAAAATTATGATGATGATGACTGCCGCGAGAGAAATAAATGACACTTTGCAATGCAACTATGCAAGCCATTGATTCCAGTTCCTTATCAAGTTTGGGTGTCCCCCACAGCTTCATTGATTTCGGCCAGGTTTAGTCCTTTTCCTAGAATCCTAGCTACACTGTTACTAGTATGGCATCCAACATGATGTTTCTTTGTCTGTAATGTCATCGTCATTGGAGATAACACTGTTTATAATATTATCTATAAATTTTTAAAATTGATCCAAACTTAAGATTAAATTTCGCCTCGAAGGAGGTAGTCTCCTTAAATTAAACCTTTCGGTACTGTAGTGTACGAGTACTCACGAAGGTGTGTAGAGGATGTATCTGAGCAGCGGGAACGCGTCGAACACCCTGGGCGACACGACCTCGACGTTGCTGTATCCCATGGCGCGGAGGTAGTCGAACGCGAGGGCGTGCACGTAGACCAAGCCTATGGACCCGGCCCCCATCAGAAACGCCCCTGCCAGCGGGACCCCCATCACCAGCGTCAGCAGCAGGGCCTCCAGCGGCGTCCCGAACCCGGCTGCGAGCAAGCAACAAATGCACCAACGGTACACGAGCAAAAGTACGTATACTCCCATTAATACCGTACTGTACACCGATCATCGTCATAATGACGACGAGACGAAGAAGGGTGTAGAAATACGAATACGTATACGATCGACACCGTATTCGTACCTGTCAAGGGCTGGGTGGCGACGCCGGAGGAGTGGTGCGCGGCGTGGTAGCGGGCGAAGAGCGGGGCGCGGTGGAGGGCCCGGTGGGCCAGGTAGAAGACCGGCTCTGAGAAGCCCACATGCAGGAGCAGGGCGACGGCCCACCCGCGGGTGTCCCACAGGCAGAGCTGCCGCAGGCCCGGGAGCAGTGGGCTGTTGACGACCGTGGCCCCGATGAGCGTTTGCAGCAGCAGAAAGTTGTCCCTGCGGGGGGGGTGAGGGGGGCCCACATGGTCAGGCACAGTCACTGACACGCCTCACAACCCGTCTCCGGGCTCCATGCAGTCCGGACAAATACAGGACTACGGTATATAAAAAAGTTACCGAGTTACTGTGCTAAGAATTACATCAACCAATGATATGCAGAGTTGCAGACTGGTAGTGCTAGCACTGTGCTTTTGTTTATTGATGTGCAGACAGCTTTGATGATAGAGCAAGTACTGCTACAGTAAATTACTCTTTTACCTAAATATGGTGACATGAAAATTGAGAGAGAAAGTGCACTTATGGAATAAAAATGAAAATAATATATTTTGGGGCCTTCGAACTCTAAAAATCAAACTGAATGTTTGATTAGATGCTAGTACTAGAGTCGTACTAGAAGCTACTACTCCTACTAGCTCAACTGCAATAGCCGTAGTCTTTGCCATCAATACAAAGTGTGCCCGGCGGCCCATCCACACATTTTGGATGACTCCAACAAGGCTGTTTGGTGCCGCAAGAACTGAAGATGCCCATGCAGCTCAGACAGAGACTGGTAATAACGGGTGCAGTCTAGCTAGCTATACACATACAACTCACCAGTCCCACTCGGCGTCGATCTGGCGGAAGTCGACGCCGTCGGCGACGACGCGGCGGCGGCGGGTGAAGAAGAGCATGTTGCCGTAGGTGAACCAGAACTGGTACGTGAGCCCGCGCACGACGAAGAGAAGCGCTAGGTGCACCCACCAGGAGCTCAGCGCCAGCTCAAGCGGCAGGGGCGACGACCCCTGCTCCCGCCATTCTTGCACCACCTTCCACACCAGAGGCCCCAGCAGCGCGTACTGCATATATACATATATGCACAAACATGCATGTCAACAAAGAACTACTGTAGATCGAAACAAACAGGATTGGTTGCAAATATAGAAGATGGATGCATATATGTGCACAAAGGTGAAGGGAAGGAGAGGAAAATGGGAGAATCGAGCGTTGTTGTTTGCATGCCTTGTAGTCGCCGAGGCTTGTCCATGGCCAGGAAGAGAGGGGAGCAGCCATGGATTCTGGCTCAGGCCTTTAGAGACGAAAGACGCAACACGGTGCACTGGATGTCAATAGTACGGGAGGAAGCCAGCCGGGAGAGAGAGAGAGAGAGAGACACACACGTACACCTCTCGTGGCGGTTCTCTTGGTCTCTCCTAGCCTTTGTGTATACTCCCGGCCGGACGCCACTCTGCCTACTTATAAGCAGAGGAGGAGAGGTGGTGGTGCTGGTGGCAGCAGTGGGCCATTGGGCCGGCCAAAACAAAGACGGTCAGCGGGGCCAGCTCGCAGTCGCACAACGCAAAAAAAAATCTTAAAGGCGGCGATGGACATGTATCCGGCGCCGGAATTCCTCTGCCATTATTCGACCAGCAGTAGCAGTAGCAGCAGGAGGGGTATTAAGTATTAACCATGGTTAGCTGTTGTATTAATGATACTGTATTGTAAGAGCAAGTTTAATAATTTAGTTAGCTAAAGACTGTAACATAATGCCATGTCATATTCAGCCAACAATACTGCAACCAACTAGTATTATAGGTGGGCTATTTGAGTGACTCAAAGGGTGAGATAAATATTCAATAATTGCACAATTAAGTATACCAGATTGGGCAAGAGAAAGCAAGTTAACCTTTTCTTCTCGTAACAAGTGCTGTAGTCGACGAAGAACTTACCGCCCGCTCTCCCGTCTCTCTCTTGATGTGGCAGCTTTTGTCTGGCGTGGATGCCTTACCGCGGGCTCAAAAACGCTCATAATACTTGCTCTAAGAGTAAGTATTATAGTGGACTGCAAGAAGGCTAAATGCCGAGGTCGAAGAGAGAAGAGATGGGAGAGAAGAGAGATGGACTGCAAGCTTACAGCCTGCTTCGACACAAGAACCAATGCAATTTGTGAGAGAGATAAGTGGGCCATATGTTTATTGGGAAAAGCAAAGCATAATATGAGTAGGCTGAGAGGTGGGCTGTAAGAATCTATGCACCCAGCAGGCGGCTGTATTATAATACTTGCAAAGAACCTAGAATGATGGGCGGAGAATAGCAGCTTGAGCTCCCTTCAAACTCCTAGGGGAGTGTTTCCAATTTTTTCTCTTTTATATTTTTCTTTAGCTTTTTGCAGGCCATCGGCCAACTCTTGTAATTAAACTTGTATTCTTCTTAATGCAATGATACGCAATGCTCTAGAAAAAAAACATATTATATTATAAGAGTATTTTAGCACTACAGCTAGCAGGGAGTATCCAACATGGTTGGTGTCCATCACCACTCAGTCATGATCAGGTTGTTACTTGTTAGCCGTTGAAGGTCTGGTCGTCAGGTTGCTCATGGCAGGGAAAAAGGAAGTCAAACGTTGTTGGGTGTAACTGATATCCTACAGTACACACATGCACATTTAGAAACCGATCGATTACCGATGGGTGCACCGCAGTGCAGCCATGAGCCATGATGGCTCGGTTAGTTGGCGAGTGGCAGGCGGCCGGCCGACCGACGGTGCCGCGTCCTTGTCCGGCGACGTACGCACGCACGCGGTGGTTGCAGCTCGATCGACGACAAGACCGGGAACTCCAATGCGCATCGAAGGAACCGTAAAGGTGTCTCGTCGTGGATGCCGTTTCTGACCAAGACCGGTGGTGGTGGAAACCGCCGGGATCAGGATCACCAGCAGCGTCGTCTGCCGACTGCCGGGCGGCGCGGGATGGTTGTTGCGTGGTGCTGGGCGATTTGGCTGGTTGCCGCAGGCGGGCGGGCAGTTGGCTACTTGGCCGGATGGGTCGCGGTGCCCGTGCCCGTGCTGCGCGCGCCTGCCGACGGTGGTAGCCGCATATGGCGTGCACCTGCGATGTCTGGCCCTGAATGAATGGAGGAGGAAAGCCGGAAAGGACGGTGGCGTCCGATCGTAGCGGCGAGCGCGCGGGAGATCGGCCGGCCGGCGTCGTCGTCTGCGGCCGTGTACAGTGCTAGCTATAGCTCCGCGGATCGGACCGCGTGAATAGTTACGTAACGTACGCGCCTGTGTGTGTTATTGCGGTACGCTATAATGTCAGATCATGCATGCATATATGATGCGGCAGCCCGGCGCGCGCACATGTGAGCCGCCACATGTCTGTCGAGCTCATCCAGACGTCGAGTCCCTCCAATCCACACTACCCCGGCCCCTCATCTCAGCCTGTCTGCAGCCTGCAGCAGGGCCGGGCCGGATCCAACGCCGGGGAAACGTATAGCCTGCAGCCATGTACCCTCCGTGGCTCCGTCCGTCCCGGTTTCCCGACCCCGGCGTGAATGTTCTACATTGTAGTCAGTAGTCGAGCAGAGTCAGTAGTCGAGCATGGAGTGTCCAACCGCGATTTGGCAAACGCGGAACACAATACAACCAACCGGCGTTCGTGGAACTGGCCGGAACAGCGGAGCGGAGCCACGGGTCAGGTCAACAAACGCTGCCACCGCCGCGACCGCGCGATCGCGCGTCGCCGTGCCGCCCCTGGTGCCGAGATCGGGATGGGCCGCGCGGTTATTAATGCGGGGGGCAGGCCGGCCGGCCGCGCGCGGGCTCCCCACCGGCCACCGGCCAGATCGCGCACCGTTCCACCGGCCCCCGGCGCGCGCGCGCCCGTGGACGGCGGTGGACGCGACGAGAGCGCCGGTCGTCATCTGCGACTGCGACCACACGCCGCCGTGCGGCCGGACGACCCGGCCGGCCGTCGGGTCTTGGCAAATATTCTCATGCATGACGCGTGATGATGCGTGCAGTGCATGCAGCTCTCCCGCTGCAGGCCGGACGCCGAGCTAACTCGCCTTCTCGTCGTCGTCGGTCCTGATGATGCGTAGTAGTACGTGTACATACACACCGTTGTAGTATGCAGTGGAGTACTTGACTGGCCTTGCTTTTGGCTTAATCAGATACAGTGTAATTAAGAAGACGATCGAAAAGCGAGTTTTAATCTGCGAATTAAATCGAGTAAGTATTCGTCGTCCCCTCCGTGCCAAATGAGTTGTTCGTTCGTTCCACCATTCGTCGTCAGTCGTCACACGCATGTAGGTTGGCCTGCCTGCACGTACAACGTAGTAGTCTTTCGTGTACACACTGCGAACCAAGCCACGTTTACCTCCTCGATCCATCCCCAATCACTACTCAGACTCATTGGCAAACTGTCTACAGTACACTATAAATGTGCGTGTGCTTTGCGTAACACGGTACGGCATGTCAGCGCGCATGTGGTCCGCGCGCACTCGATGTATATATATGTGGAGTACGTGGTACTCCTATTTTCCCCTATTTTACATAGTACGTGCATGCATCCGTCCTCGCGCTGTCGCTGCGTAGTTGGTCGCGTGACCGTACCGGGCGTTTCTTTGCGATAAGTCCTTTGCGCGCGCGCTCGTACCGTGCTACGTACGTGTAGCTTTGGTTTGCAGTGCAGTTACAAGGCCTCCTGGCCTCAAGAGAGGAATTACGGTTACGGCCTCGGCTTGGGTGACTAAACTGTACGTGTGGTTGGTAATAACTCGATAAAGGCATACGGTATGTGCTCATCATCAATCAAATCTTCTAATTACGGAATTCTTGACGAGGACAGCACGAGACTTGGGTGAAACGAGGATGAGTTCTGTCTTTTTTAGCCTACCATCGACAAGTAGCGTTTTTTTTGTTTCGTTTCAAAAAAAAAAAAAAAAAACTAGAGGGTTTTTCGACCCATCATGAAGACACTCAGCCAGAATAGCCCATATATACGAGTGCCCCAATCCTTAAAGGCCCAATTTTAGATGCATTTATGGAATTGTTGGGCCGCAATGTTAGACCTATTAGATTGGGCCGAGATGATACCACTCCTCAGCTAAACATGTCAACCTTTTTCCCGCAAAAGGCCCATAATATGAAGCTTACACTACGTAGAGAAAGGAGCTAATTGTTTATTTAGCTCTAAAAAAAGTTTAGTTACTTATTTGGTTCTATATTTTTCAAAATTGTCTATTTGGTCTCAAAATGAAAGTTTGTTACTTATTTGATCTTCTGTTAGCTTAGAGCTTTTAACGGTGTTAAGTGGCCTATAAAAAGACCATTTTGCCCTTGCGTTAAAAAAAAATTGAGTCTTGCCGAGCTGTTTCATTTGCTAAAAAGTACTTCTGATTCGGTCTGATCCCACAAAAAAAAAAGTATGGATAAATACACTCATTCTGTACTTTCGCATTGATATATATGTATACTTTCCTAGCATGAATGAATACTCTGAACACATGATGGACATACGCATGTCCGACTGCACCATTCGGATAGCTAGCTTGCTAACGGAACTATGGAACTAACACGTCCGCACCTAGACGTCTCTCGTTACCTGCGGCACAGCTCGGCATTTAACACAGGGGCAAAATGGACTTTTTATGGATCACTTAACACCGCTAAGAGTTTTAAACTAACAGCAGGCCAAATAAGTAACAAAATTTTATTTTAAGTCTAAATAGACAACTTTTTAAAAATAGTACCAAATAAATAACCCACCTTTTTTTAAGGTCAAATAAGCAACTTTCCCTAAAGAAAGCGGTAATGCTTGTTTACGGACGTTCGAACCATAGAACGTGTGTCGTTGGGCCATCGGACCAACCGCGCGGCCCACAAGAGCCCCCGCGCGTGGCACCAACAGACTGATCTCCTCACATGCAACCCCCAGGTGGGCCACCACGCACTCTCCCATCCACTCATTTCTCCCATCCCATCTTATTCTCTCCGTCATTCTCTCCTTCCCCACGAGCGGCGTCGGTGATTTTTGCCTGGAGCGGCGGCGACTCCGTCCTCCCCGGGTGTGGCGGCGGGTCTCGTGCCTCCCGGGCGCGGCGGCGGCTCCGCCTCCCCGGCGTGGGGGCTCGCCTCCCGAGGTGGCTTCCTCCACCCGGGTCTCCGTGCCACCCGATGCCTCGGCGTGGAGGGCGGAGTTCGGCGGTCCCGGTGGTGCGCGTGAGGCGCTCCCCGTCCCCGTGGTGTGGTTCGCCGAGCCGACGGCACCATGTGCGGGGATGGCGATCGCGCTGTGCCCTAGCAAAGATCGGCGGTGCCGACGAGGCGAGCGGCTCGGCAAGAATCGCGCCACGCCGCGCTCGACCGGCCGGATGCCGGCGCACGACCAACGCACTCCGCTGCCATGCGCCGCTCACCCCCGAGATCGCTGCGGCCCCGGACCCGTGGGTCACCGCCGGCAAGGTAGGACAGAGGACCTTCAGATCCGAGGTCTCCTCCTCACCCTTCTTCTCTCTCTCTCTCTGCTCTTTTCTCCTTTTGTTTCTTTTTCCAAGTTTCTTTTGTTTCATTTTGTTGTTCGTGCTAGTTTCAACAAAGCACAAATGTTCTTGTTTCATCTTTTGTTTTCAGATTTGTTTCATTTCTTTTTCGGTGTTTCTTCTTCCCCTAACGTTATGTTTCTTCTTGTGTTATTCTTTTGTTTTAGACGAAGTTCAATCATCTTTTGTTTTCGATTTGTTTCATTTCTTTTTCAGTGTTTCTTCTTCCCTAATGTTATGTTTCTTTTTGTGTTATTCTTTTGTTTCGTGAAGTTTAAGGATGTTTCGGTGTAGAATGTTTCGGTGTTCAGTATATGTTTTAGTTTTTTTTTTCATTTTTTGCGCCTCCCCCATGTTTCGTAGTTCAATTTGAGGCATGGTGGAGACTGCGGTGTGTTTCATTTTCATCTCGTCTTTTGTTTCATTTTTCTCTAATTTTTGTTTCATTTTTTTTGTGTGTGTTTCGTTGTGTTTTCAGTGCTTTGCAAGTTTCGCTTCGGGGCGCGGCGCGCGAAGTGGCCGGCGCGCATGCCGGGGGGCACGGAGTGGGGCGGCGCGCATGCCGCAGGGTTGGGTGCGGGAGGGGGGACTGTGTGGTGCGGTGCTCGGACGGGGCCGTGACTCCGTGAGGTGGGCCGGGCCTGCTAGCACTGGCGTTCTACGATAGAACGTTCTATCGCTAGCAGGTCCGTAAAGAAAGAGAGGAAAGGCTAACGATCTTCCGTCCAAATCAGGTCCAATGTGACCCAAAACAGAAATCCTGCTGTATGGGCTGAAAACATGCGATGTTGACAAAGGACATAGGTTTGTTAACCAGTCGGCCCACCGGCCCAGCAGGGCCTTATACACTCCTTTTTTTTTTTAATCAACGGCCCTATACAACTCTCGATTCTCAGTTCTCACTGATTTCACCCTACCTATCTATTTTGTCAAAAACAAAAAATCTATTTCTATTGCACTGATTTTTGATATTCGGCGTAGCACGGCAACTTGGACGTGCAGGTGTGTGCAATGCAACCAGCCAAATGAATCAATAAGCCCAGTTCCTGAAGCTCACCTTGGTCCCTCTTCCTCACCGGCCTTTCTTGGCATCTTGCCACTGCCATCGTTTTTGTAAGGGAATGAAGCACCAGTTCCTTTCATTCTCGATCGATCTCCTATAGTATGGAAACACAGCATCACAATCTTCTTTCTCTTGACATAATTGACTTATAATTTGGAACGAAAGAAGTAGAAGTACATGCGGAGTTCTCAGTCCCTCACTCTCAGCGTTAAACTAGTGTATCAGTTCACTAACATGTAGCAAGTAACAGCAATAAAAATGCAGGTGATATGATGCACTTGGTTCTCTTTCGACATCCCGCTGAATCAGATAGTTCCAATTGTAACCATTTTTTATAAGAAATGAGAGATAGTTACGGCTGTTGGTAGTTATTTTCTTAATTTCGTTGACCAATATAATATAATAAGGAATTCAGCTGTTTGGAGCACAAGTTATGTCAAAAGCAGAAGCAGATATTTCTAGTGGTGCTGGAAAGGTTGTCTTCCGATTTTTATTACTTTATTAGGTTTCATTTCAGGTAGACATACTTTGATTTCACGAGTATAATAAGTCTCTGAAGCATTTTATTATATATAAAGGTTAAAAGACAAGGGATGGAGCACACGATATGTTAGCCCTTCGCATCAAATTTGAAGTACATTTTCATATTCAAAGATTGATTCAAGAATCAAGGCCAGGAATCCTCCTTGCAGTATATATCATATATATTGGTATCTCTGCCTCAATTGACAACAAATGCACAAATGCTAACACCAAAGCTTTACCATCGATCGGCACAAGGTTACTGCCTTACAAGTTATACAGTCCTCTCTGTCTGAATCCTATCTGCAGACTACAAGATATTCCAGATCTACACTTCATCATTTCCAGGCTACAATCTATCAACCAATGTTCTTTTGCTGCAAATTCAACTGTCCTTTCAAAGACCTCTTCATGCTGCGGGGCAAAAAACACAAACACATAAAAAATTTCCTGTAAGATACAGATATATGATGGGTGTTAAAAAGTAGGATTCTTTAACGTGCTTTCATAGCCTTATAGATCGCCTTTCTGTCAGTCCAATGAAAAGAAAAACACAACAAAACAAAACCCCAGAAAACTAACCTGGTACACAAGATCTCATCAACCTCGTTGCACCGCATTTGAGATGCGCCTGAGGACGTCGACTTGCGCGTGCAGATGAGCAACGTAGTCCACAGCCTCATGAAGCAGCGAGATCTCATCGAGCAGCTCGCCGCCAGGTATCATCTTCCTCAGCACCTTGGTCCTCTTCCTCACCAGCCTCCTCGCAATCTCCCTGCTACCGATCATCGCCGACGTCGTCCTTGCACGCGACGAGGCACCGGTGTCAGCTCTCGATCTCCGCCTCGCGTGTAGACACCGCCTCACGATCTTCTTGCAGTACACGCGCGTGTTCTTCTTCCCCGGCGACGAACTCGAAGCCAAGACGGCCTGCGGCCACCGCGCTCCGCTGCCGCGGGCGGTCGCCATGGCGATGTCGGCCGACGACTTGATGGCGCACTTCCTCTGCTGGAGACTCACCAGGGCGGCGCCACCAGAGGCAGAGGACGATGAGATGCAGAATTCTCTGCAGGCTTGGAGGCTCAGGATGATGTTCTTGAGGAAGCCTTGCTGGAAGGCCTTGGTATTGGGGCCTCGCATGGCGTTGATTGAGCTGGAAAAGTAAGAACTAGGTAGGAAGCAATGGAGAATGTGTGTGTTTGAGATATATAGAGAGAGTGTGGATGTATATATATCTGATCGATCTCCATGAGTGAGGAATGGAGTTGCATCTTGCATGTGGTGTGAGCTAGCATGCATTCCCACCATCTTGTGGTCCTCATGGCAGATAAGCTAGCATGCATCCTCTTCTCTCGCTTTTCCTGGTCATGGCACATGCTCCATTGTTGTACAGTTGCATGCGACTGATCCAAGGTCTCATTTTGAAGGGTCTGAAGTTAACAGGTAGGAGTACTAGCTAAAAACAGTGTGTACTAGCTATTAGCTGTATAGGTGGTTAGCAGAAAAGAAAACAGTACAGTGTGTAACGGAATAGGAGAACTTTCCAACAAAAGTCCTTAACTCCTAACAAAGTAGCGCAACTCTGCAAGGATGATATTCTACAATACCAATATGCATGCCACAAGCGCAGCAGGACACCAAGAGAAGATTTTTCAATCCATAATTGATACTTCCTTGTAATTTTTGTGCTCTCTTTTTTTTTTTAGGGAATAGGAGGGGTGTGAACCCCTACTGGATTTTATTAAAAAAAAAAACAGAGTATAAAATACAAAAAGATTACAAGCTCCTCTTTGGGAGAATCAGGATACAAAGAAAGAAATAAAGAAAATAAGAAAGATTACACGAAAGCTTCTAGCCATGAAGACATATTTGACTTTAAATCTTCTTTTGCTCTTAGGATAACCCGAGCAAATTCTTTCTTGAAGATCATGGGCGGTGTGCATGCCGGAGTAGAAGTTTGTGCTTTCTCTTGTGGGTTTGCATTTCTTAGTCATAGTAGAAGTTTTTAAACTAGTTGTAATCATTTTTTTTACCTTTTCTTCGTCTAATAAAAATATGGCAAGGCTCTTGTCTGCTGTCTTTCTAAAAACAATTGAAAACTCAGAATTAAGCATGCGCATTAGGGACTGCAAATTAAGTGCAAGGTATATAGTGTTGTGTCGTGTAATTCCATTGATTTTCTAATGCACACTCCATATGCATATATATATATGTTATAATATGTATGTACCTCACATGTCACATGATCATCTGAAAGTACAATCACAAGTACAAATGTACAATGCAAGGCAAATAGTACTTAAATAGTTGTGAATATCAACAGCTAGTTATTTTATTTGAGAGAGATCGACCTTGCGTATTGAAAAGAAGATGGAGCGAGAGAAAGAGAGAGAGAGGCCTGGCCGGAGTGGGGCCCGCGCCGGGCTCCCCAGTCCCCGTGAGCATGAACATGAGGTGAAATTTTTGCATTTTGGTACTTTTTGGAAACATTTTTTACAAATGACCCCCTGGCAAAATTTTGTCTAAAAATGACCCGTTTTCTAGGCGTGCGATGCAATGACGGGGATGGGGCTCGGCGTGCGGTCGATCCACGCCGAGCTCCTCGCCACGTCGGCCACGACCACGTCGCCGCCCGACGGTTTGACGGACCGGGTCCCGCAGGTCGGCGTCATGTCAGCGCACGCCGACCTGCAGAAGCTCGGCGTCAGATGACCACACGCCGAGGTCTCGGCTATGTTGTGGCCTCGGCGTTAGTAGTAATACTTCTTATTAATAGTAATACTTTTTATTACTAGTAATTGGAGAAACAATATAGCAACGATAACATTACATCGAACAATTTTTTTATCCGTAATTTAGAGTAAATACTTTTATTAGTAGTAATATTTTTTATTACTAGTAACAATTTTCTTCTGCTAAATTTAACAATAAATTTTCTTCCGCAATTAACTTGTGTGCGCTCGTATAACAATAAATTTTCTTCTACAATTAAACGTAATTTTTCTTCTGCAATTAACATGTTCGTGTAAATTTTCTTCCGCCTTGTGTCTAATTATTTTTTCTCTAAATTCAGTGTAATTAGTACAATATAAGTAGTACTCCTATATTACTAATCAGACAATTTAGAAGTAATATTTCTTGTTAGTAGTAATAGACTAATACTTCTTATTAGTACTAAAATCCGGCACCGACTACAATAGTAACACAATTATTAACCGAACAAATTATGCCTTGCATGCAACCATTAAAACAAGGTCCTACATGCAACCGAACAAAGCTGTCTATGCATATCAAAATAGTAACGAATCATCCAAAATAGTAACCGAACAAATTATCCAAAATAGTAACGAATCATCCAAAATAGTAACGAATCATCCAAAATAGTAACCGAACAAATTATGCCTAGTGCATCCAAAGACAGCGAGATTTGAATAATCCAAATACATGGAGATTTGAACATGGCGTGTCTATGCATATCAAAATAGTAACGAATCACTGCTAGCTGGACTCCAAAATCATAAAACAAAATCGAAATACAATCTGAAGAGAAAATCTCCAAAGTCATCATTGCTAGCTGGACTTCCATGCTCCCCTCGTCTCACAGAAAAACTATGGAAGATTTTGAAGAGGCCGCCACCACCATATCTCCGCTTTTGGAGCCGAGCCCGATGTGATCTCGTCCGGTTGGTGTCGAGGAAGGAGCTCGGCTGGTGAAGGTCGGTGTGGCCGCTGTTGGTGAAGGGGACCCGCCACCGGATGCGGGCACCCCACCGCCGCCGCCACCGGGCCGAGGTCATTCCGGACCTCGTGCGCGGCCAGGGATGGGACGCGAGGATGCCGCCTCCTCCATGGTCCGATGCGCCGCGGCCGGCGGATGGGTGAAGCGGCGCCTAGGTGAGAGCAGGGAGGGGCGCGTAGGTCGCCTTCGGGATGCTGTCGTCGCCTGGGTCGCGTGGAGGATCGGAGCATCTCCATGGCCGTCGCGAGGATGCACCTCTAGTTCGGTGCAGCAATCACGGAGAGCGCCATGCCCGCATGACGGACCACGCCGCCGCATGGCCGCTTCCCGCACGATGGCCCCAGGTAGCGGCGCATCCCGCACGGACGGCACCCCGCGGCGGATCGAGAACCATTGCATGGCCGCGTTCCCACGTCCATCTTCTCTCGACCGCTGGTTATGAAAGACACACTTTGCATGCCTCCATGTGGTGTGGACGAACATCACGAAGGCTGTAGGTCTGCATCTCGGCGTGTGGTCATCTGACGCCGAGGCCACAACATAGCCACAACATAGCCGAGACCTCGGCGTGTGGTCATCTGAGGCCGAGCTTCTGCAGGTCGGCATGCGCTGACATGACGCCGACCTGCGGGACTCGGTCCGTCAAACCGTCGCCGGCGGCCGTGGTCGTCGGCGACGTGGCAGAGCTCGGCGTGGACTGACCGCACGCCGAGCCCCATACCTCGGCGTCATTGCATCGCACGCCTGGAAAACGGGTCATTTTTAGACAAAATTTTGCCAGGGAGTCATTTGTAAAAAATGTTTCCAAAAAGTACTAAAATGCAAAAATTTCACGAACATGAGAAGAATCGGCGGCAAGGCGCACATGGCGGCACATGCTGCGTCGCCCCGAGTTGGCAACCTTGCGAGTTATGAAGCGAGAACGTAGATTCGTTGGCACGCATGTTATGTGCTGTGCTGCCGCCGTCCCTCCCATCACGCACGCATGCATGCCTGCATGTTCAGCGATCTCTGTTATTTTGTCAGCGCGGTAGCATGCATGTTCAGCTTGCCGAGTTTCAGAAACTTGCAGCTAGCTACCTGCATGCCCATGCTCAGATCTTACGGTAAATCCACGACACCTCCAGTGGATGCATTTGGAAAATGTATGGGACCTAATTACAGCGTCAGATCGATCGATCAGTCTGTAACGTAACTGACGTGCAGATGGAAGTAGGCTGTCCAAGTGCTTACATACAGAGATGAAACAACAAACAAACCTAAGGCATGCTTCAAATATCCATCTATAATATGTACCTCATTAACACTTATTAGTCACGTGTAACTGAAAGAAACCTAGAGATTCAGATACCTGTCTCTATCTGTAACTCACATGTATGCGTCAATGAAAAAAACTAGAGCTTACCTTTTATTGGCAGCCGTCGCGCGTCCGTCAGCATATGCATGGCAGTGGTGGTGGCTCACACTAGTACAGGAATGACTTTTGCTCCCGGTTGGCAACCCCCTTTACTCCCGGTTGTTCAACCGGGAGCACGAATTCGGGAGTAAAGGGTTCAGAACCGGGAGTAAAGGGGGACTTTTACTCCCGGTTGATAACACCAACCGGGAGTAAAGATGTAGCTGGGCCCGCGATCTGATAAACACCTTTACTCCCTGTTGGTATTACCAACCGGAGTAAAGGTCCCCTTTTTATTTTTTTCTTTTTCTTTTTCATTTCCATTCATAATTCATTTTGATTTTAAAATAGGTTTTCGTATATGATTTTTGGCCTACAAATAAAGTTTGGTTTCGAGCAATGTATGCAAGTAACCCAACTAAGAAGAAAGTACATACAAACAATTTGTGCACCATATATAATACAAGCTTGCATTGCATATTTTCATCATGTCCACCCTTTGGATCCGATAACAAGTTGTCATTACCCATTACATTCAAAATAAAGTTATAATGACCCTATTTTTTTGGAAGCCATGGTTTATCGGGGTTAAAGTAGAACTCGCCGCCGGGCTTTAAGACCTTTTCATTAAGAAATTCTGCTATCGTCTCTTGCATTGCTTTGAGATGGTGTATTTGCACGATCTTTTGTTACAAATATCTAGTCTACAATTTGAGTAAAAAAAATATTAGTATATATATCAAAAATAATGATAAATCAAGAAAATGTAGTAGATAAATCAAGAAAAATAGTAGTATTTAGATACGTACTTTTGCTTCCTCTATACAGCTTCTTTTTTAGCACAACCTCATGATATTGCAAACATAGTATCCACAGAGATTGGTCCCTTGTGCCTGCCACAAAATCCACTTTAGAAGAAAACAAATTCAGTATCTGACCTGGTATAGGTAAATTGACACATATAGGAAGCAACATAGGGAAATTGAACTAATAGAGCAATATAGTACTTACTTGAAGTTTAATTACATGCAATGGTGCTTTGCGTTGTGTCATATTGTGTTTCTGAATGATTTTTTTCCAAACAATGCCCAATAAAATTACAAATATTTGGACTATTAATTAAACATATTGTGACCTATTGTCAATTAGTAGAAAGAATCACTTACAAACAATAGCAGCTTATTCAAGTCCTTTCAAGTCATGAATAGCACTCTCCCATCTCAAATCTGCATACATATACAGAAACTGTTTCCTTTTGTCAGTTTAAGGAACATGACTTATATACCAATCAAAAGAGTAATCAATCTGATCACAAATGGGCACACTTTATACTTTGACAAATATCTTTCAAGTCTGATGGCATTGTTCAAGTGAATCTAAGCAATACAAAAGTCCGATGACATTGCTCTAAGATTATTCAAACATCCATGACATTGTTTCTTATAAATTTCACAGCAATCTGACTACCTATTGTCTGAAAATGGAAGACATCATCATTCAGCCATAGTGTATACTGTTTTAGGGCACCAAATCTCACTCCGTTTCTAAGATTATTCAAACATCCATGACCGTGGCTCTATTTCTAAGATTATTCAATCATCATTGCTATTGGACCCATACTGAATCAAAGTCACGCTGTGAACATACACTGAATTGAGGTCGGCGACGTAGCAGGGCGGAGGGCACAGCACGCCGGCGTGGTGAAGTCTGGCAGCAGCAGCACGGCACGATGAGGAGGGACGCGGTAGAGTTCGGCGCGGTGGACTCCGGTTGGGGTAGCCTGACGGCGTCGTGGTGTGCCCGGTCCGGCGTGTGGTGGGGGAGCTCGGCGGAGGCAGGTGGAGTCCGGCGTAGGGGGAGCAGCGGCACGTGTGGTGGGGGAGCGCTAGTTAGGGAGCAGAGGCGGCGCGTGGTGGTGGAGCCCGACGACGACGTGGTTGGGGAGGAGCGGCGCGTGGAGTCCCAGCGGCGGCGCTCGTGGGTGAGGACCGCCCGACCCCGATGTATGGCGTGGAGTCCGGCCGGCGCAGAGGGGGGAGCAGCGGCGTGGAGTCCCGGCGGCGCTGCGATGGCGGATCTGCTTCGGGAGGCGCCCGCGGAGGAGAATCCGGCCAACCGCCGGCGGCGCTGCGATGGCGGATCTGCTTCGGGAGGCGCCCTCCGCCAGTCGCCCGCGTCGGCCCGTGGAGCCCCGGTGGCGTGCTCGGTGGAGCAGCGGCGTGGAGTCCGGGTGGAGCAGCGTCGGCCTGTGGAGCAGCGGGGAAGCGGCGGCGGAGCGCGCGAGGGAGGCGGATGACGGCGCGTCGGCGGATGTAGCAGATCGACGACAGACATGGAGAAATGAGGAAGGAGATGGAAAGATCGGCTGCTGAGTATTAAATCAGGGACATTTACTCCCGGTTCCCACCGCGCACCGGGATTAAAAACCCTTTACTCCCGGATTCTATTTCTAACCGGGAGTAAAGGTTAGCGTTTCTGGCGGGCCGCGAAAAAACACACGAAATCTAGGGTCATTTTGGCTTCCCGCCATTTCCAAAGCAGTATTTTCATTTTTGTATTTCTTTTTGTTTATAATGGGTAAAGTACTATTATTTGTGCAGAAAATAACATATTACTTGCAAATTTGTGAAAAAATAATTATAGTTCCTTTTGCTATATTGCAGACATGAAAACTATGTAACCTAAAATATTTTATTTTTTCTTTTAAATACTGAACATAATATAAATAATAATCTTTATTTCATTAATGCAAAAATATAGTCTTTAAGTAATATCATTGAATCTATTGTTTTTAGACAGGAAATTTTTTCTAACATCATTTGTATGTCAAACTTTTCGTTGGACTTAGTTCAACATATAATTACTTGGTGAAGTCGTGCGGAAATTCAATTAAACTGTAAAAGGTACCAAACCAATTTGTAAAAATCTCACACTTGGTATTGGCTTCACATAGGGAATTTGCTAGTCTAAGAAAAAAAACATTAAACCAATACAACAATTGGATCTCGAATCCTTACGAACACAGGTGTATAGGCATGGTTCAATGAGAGGTTTCATATACCTTTGTGAAGCAGGTGCACTCCGCATTTGTCGAAATGGTTTGAGATTTTGTGGGCAGTCATTTACACCGAAAATATGGCCCCATACAAGATATTAGTTTTTTTATCATTGTTTTTAATATTACATTTTTCTTCCTGCTATGTGAGCCAAAATATGGTGAATTATAGATCGAAAATAATCGAACTATGATAGCAACCTCCACAAATATTTGCCTCCTAGGGCACATGACACCATGTGGAAAATTGTGGCATCATTCTGGATCTTTTCTGTGGTGGACTCAGTTCAACATAGAATTACTTACTGAAGTCGCACGAAAATTTATTTAAATTGTAAAAAGTACCAAACCAACTCGTAAAAATCTCAAACTTAGCAGTTGCTTCACATAGGACATTTTCAAGCCTGAGAAAAAGTTTGACACCAATACGACACTTGGACCTTAGAATCCCTAAGAACATGTATAGACATTGTTTGATAAAACGTTCTATATACCTTTGTGAAGCATGTGCACTCCATATTTGTCAAAATAGATTGATATTTTTTAGTATCCATTTATAACTAAAATATGGCCCCACACAAGATCTTAGCTTTTTATGATCATTGTTTTTATTATTATAATTTTTTCGTGCTACGTGAGCCAAAATATGGTGAATTATAGATCGAAAATAATAGAATTATACAACAACCACCACAAATATTTGCCTCCTAGGGCACAGGAGACCATGTGTAAAATTGTGGCACCATTCCGGATCTTTTCTAGGGTGGACTCAGTTCAACATAGAATTACCTAGTGAAGTCGTACGAAAATTCAATTAAATTGTAAAAAGTACCAAACCAACCCAGAAAAATCTCAAACTTGGCGGTTACTTCACACAGGACATTTGCAAGCCTAAGAAAAAGTTTGAGACCAATACGACACTTGGACCTTAGAATCCCTAAGAACCCGGGTGTATAGACATGGCTCGATAAAAGGTTCTAAATACCTTTCGAAGCACGTGCACTTCGCATTTGTCAAAATAGCTTGATATTTTTTTTGGTAGCCATTTACACCCAAAATATTTCCCCACACAAGATATTATATTTTTATGATCATTATTTTCATTATTACATTTTTTCATGCTACGTGAGACAAAATATGGTGAATTATACATCGAAAATAATGGAATTATGCAGCAACCTCCACAAATATTTGTGTCCCAGGGCACATGAAACCATGTGGAAAATTTTGGCACCATTACGCATCTTTTCGGGGGTGGACTCAGTTCAACATAGAATTACCTGGTGAAGTCGCGCGTAAATTCAATTAAACTAGAAGAAGTAGCAAACCAATTCAGAAAAATCTAAAATTTGGCGGTTGCTTCACACAGGGAATTTGAAAGTCTGAGAAAAAGTTTCGGACCAATGTGTAGTTTCAGACCAATGTTTATTCTTGCCAATAAACTCTGATCGTAGGAACTGCTTGTGTCTCAATATACGGATGCACCAGTGTGTTATTTTGTAGAACTGTATAGTGTGCTTTATTGAAATAATCATCCCCCATACCAATATATATTTTCTTTCCTAGTGTCCCCTTTCCACTTAGTCTCCTCTCGTGTTGTGATTCAGGCACATATATATTCAGTTATGTTAATTACACAATATGCATGCATGATAATGGATTAATTTACGTAAGCCTCTAAATAATTTACATCTCCTCTCTTCACTCATTTTTGTAATTAAACTATTGTAAATTACTCCTTTACTAAATAAAAGATAATAAATAATAAAAATACAATTCTATTATAAATATTTAAGCCATGAAATATAGGATGAAGATGGGAAGAGAAAGAAGATGATGACCATGTGAAGAATTGATGGAGGCGACGAAGAAATTGATGAAGAAGAGAGCTCCAAATGGCTCTTGCTCGGTCAGAATAATCCTGGGCACTTTATATATAGAGAAACATTTAGTCCCGGTTGTGCTTGAGAACACGGTCTAAAAGTGTATTTTTACTCCGGGTTGGAGACACCAACCGGAGTAAAAAGCCTCGCACCTTTACTCCCACATCTCCAACCGGAGTAATCTTGTCTACCTTTACTCCCGGTTGGAGACACCAACCGAGAGTAAAGGTCCTCGCATTACGAACTCCCAGCTCCATGTGGACCTTTACTCCCGGTTTGAGACACCAACCGGGAGTAAAGTCCCTTTACTCCCCCGGTTTCAATAAATGGCGAGAGTAAATTGAAAAATGACGCCGGGAGTATAAGTCTGTTCTCTACTAGTGTCAGCAAGCCAGAGTGTGCATGAGAAAGCGAGAGGGGGGACGTGGTTACCCCACATGACGGCCACATGGGTTTCTCTCCAAACTCGGAGCACGCACATGCTGCTTTCCGGCACGCTTGCATTGCATTCATCTATAGCGCACCGCCACAGTGTGTACTTCAGAGTTCAGACTACACACAGCCTAGCTATTCCTATTCCTTGGACACCCACAATTTCAGGTGTCTTTCGTCCTCCTCTATTGCCTCTGTGAATACTTACTTTTTCTGGTTTTGGTATCACATTGCCTGTGTGCTGCTTGCTGTGCTTTTGCATTGGGTCCCTGACATTATGGAGCACCCATGTGAGCTTTTGTTTCGTTTGTTTGGAGTGAGATCGGAGGCTAATAAAGGTATATGCCGCTAGATTGGAGTATCACATGATCCAATTCGCAGCAAAAGGTGTGGAATTCAATGAGATTGTTGTGATTGCTGGGTGTGTTCTCTCTCTCTTTTTTTTAGAAAAAAATGCTCTTGCTCAGTGGGATACGGTACCCTAATGAAGTAGCAGATCGGTGAATTGGGCTCCGGCCAACCCGGATCGTGGCCCATGATTGGCAGAGGCGCATATATACAGGGAAACAACGATCTGCCTGGTTGCTTTTCAGGTTTACAAGTATTCATTCAGGTTTGGAGGCAGTCGTCTAATTTGTTCTTCCTGAAATAACGAAACGATGGGCCTTTCAGGAAGGGTATTATGGGCCTCGTGGAATCCACAGCTGCCCTTCACATATGGGCTTTACGGGCCTGACTGCTTTTAGCGCGTGCCTGATGTGATGCCTGGAGCCAGGGGACGAGTAGCTGCCTGGGCCGGTCCTCCAAGCAACCAAGCCGCCGAGGTGGACATGAACATGGCCCAATGCAGCAGTTTCTGTTGTTGTCAAAAAAAAAAAGCATCAGTTTTTTTTTCTTTTTTGCGAATCATCTTCAGCACACGCTAAAGCAAACGTATGGATCAGCAAACGATCGCTGATTAGTATTTTTTTTTACAACAAGATCGCTGAAATTGAGTTGGCTAGTTGCCGACTTGCCGTAGCCAATCTCAAAAAAAAAAAAAAAAAAAAAAAAAAAAAAAAAAAAAAAAGACTTGCCGTAGCCGGTGGAGCCAGCCCGCCAGTCATCTGTAGCACGTGATACGACTATACGAGCAAACACGCCGCAACGCTACGGCAGACTTCCTGATTGGTGTCTCCGCAGGAGAAGGTGTGAATGTGACCGCACATTTTGATTTTTTAAATCACAAAAAATGTACAGTAATTGTAGCTTTGAACAAAATTGTTTTTCTTAAATTTGGCTGAATTTATATAAAATACTATCAAAATTTATGCTTTCGAATTATTTTATAATGGAAGAACATATACTGTATTATCAATTAAGAAACTATCAACTCTTAGTTCTATTTTCTCGGGATCAATACCATACTGCTGATGAAGCGAAATTAAACAGTACACCTGTGACCAAACTTGATTTCAATTTGGGAGAAGCCGGACGCGGGACTGTTGAGACGGCCAACGACTCGAATTTAAACAGTGTACTCCTGATAATGACAGGTTTCAGACTGATTGCGCTAGTAACAGAGGAATGGAGGGAGTATTATATTTTTAAACCCGTACCAATCCGATAGCGATGTGTTGGACCGGAGCAGCCTTGGTAAATGATCCCCGTCCGTGGCGCGACGCATTCACGCAGAGCCGTGATGCGATGGTATTCTTGAGTGCTAGACGACGAGGGGGACGGCCTTGGAAGTTTTAAATTTTTTACTAATATCGATCCTTGTCAAATTTATTTTCAAAACTAACATCATCCATTTTTTTCTCAAGTCAACTTCGAGAGGATCGGAACAATCCTCAACTGCGTTGCATTCCATAAATATCTAGTGGAGACCTCTAGTTGGTGAAAGGGTTTAGCGCCAATTCAAATACAAATAGTCTCATCCATTTTTTTTCTCAAGTCAACTTCGAGAGGATCGGAACAATCCTCACCTGCGTTGCATTCCATGAATATCTAATGGGAGACCTCTAGTTGGTGAAAGAGCTTAGCGCCAATTCAAATACAAATAGTCTATAGAAGTACAGTGAGGGAGATATTACAACACCAAACGACGAAAAATGAGAATTAGGGTGAGAGAGCATTGAGTCAAAGAACACAGACAATAGCGGTGAAATGTGTCACCTATATGCGCATATGGGCTCCAACCAGTGTCCACCAACGCTAAATAGGGAAAGGAAGCCACAAAGGGGCAGATCGTTGGTGGAAGAATGAGGAGATCCATAGAGACAATGAGACGAAACACACTAGATATTTAGAGGACAGTAGACCAAAGCGTTGCTGAAGAGCACCTAGCACCAAACGGTGTGTGCAGAAGCCAACTGATAGGAGGGTAAAGGGGTAGGTAGATCAACAAAAAGAAAGGGTGAGAGAGCAACAAGAGGGATACAAAGGTCGTGTCGGACGCGACTGAGAACAACAGTCGATACCATCAAAAAGGGGGCAATGATGTCCATGGACGCCATCATCGACGACAAAAGCACCAAGCTCGTAAGGCCTTTTGCCCTGGGACATGCCCAGCGCAAGCGTCGAGCTCTGAATGGCCTTCGCGGAAGAGGCAAGAGGAAGCAATAACGAAGCCTCTAGGGAGGAATATGACGACAAATGTGCCATCGATGTTAGCCCGGAGCAACAGCTAGGAAGGGTTTAAACCTGTATTCCAAATGCCATGAGAAGTCCATTATGAACTCAACACTTCGTGATATTAGAAATTGAAATGCACAACGGCGCCTCAAGGGAGGTAGATGACGCCGATGGCGCCATCGTTGTTGGCCTGGCGTAACCGCTAGGCAAGGCTTTCACATGGATTCCATATACTTACGGGAGACGTGCTTTGTCGAGTGAGTAGAGTGAGTAGTAGTGCAGAATCCTCAACAATGCCTCCATAAAGAGGAATGACACCAGGGCGCCACCATCGTCGGATCAGAACAAACTGGAAAGGCTTTCGTCCAGCAAACCTCATCCATTTTTATAGAAAATAGGGTTTGAAACAAAATTAAATAGCTCCAAGATAAAATTACCCCTCATAATGGTTAAGACTTTCACATTTGCTTGCGTATTGCGTGGGTTTTTTCTTTTATAATAATCCTAGAGCTAGAAGTTGTGCACACTAAACTGGCTTTCATATATATTCACCAAACACATGGTTTGCACTTATCTCCGCTGCTGGTTTCGAGTGTCCCTATCTACTCCTATCTTAAATTAACACGACCAGGAAGTTAGATGACACACGTTTCCAGCCGAAGCAGTCCCTTTCAAGTTTTCGGTAGAACAGAACCGGGGAAAGCGATTTGCACCTGTACATCATTAAGAAACGGTTTCGATGGTTAATTTCGAGCGAATTTCACGATCTCGACACGTAGTATGTTCCCTCTTTATTGAGAAAGCAATACTTATTACTAATCGAGACATCTGAAAAGCAGGATTAGTACAAAAGAGGAACAACAGAGGAAAGCGGCACGTTTGACTTTGGTTCATCTGTACAGTGTAGAGTGTACTATTCTCCGTACGTATTTCCTCGTGTTGTTTTGCTCTGCCGGCGGCTCCCTTGGCGTGTGGCCGTGTGCCGTCCCTGCCGGCTTACGTAAACCAGATCGAGAGCCATCTCTCCCACTCGACACCGGCCGGACCTTCGCACTCGGCCACTCGTTCACAAGCATGGCTGGATGCAGAGAGACGCGATACGACTGGCCGTGAGCGACCACGAGCAGCACAGATGCTGGGTCCCCGGCGCGGCGCACGCACACCCACGCAGTCCAGTCCCTGACTCCCTGCAGAGTCCCAGACGCTGGCCTGTCTGCAGAGTCCCAGACCTGTGACCTGTCTCCGCGTGGTTCGCGTGCAAAAAAAATGGATACAGCAGCAGTAGCAGATAGTTTTGGTCGTCTCTTCGCGGCCGCCGACGCCGACGGAGACATTCTCCAGCAGTCGTATACGGAGTACAAGCGAATCGTGCAACGGGATATGAGCGGTTGTATCAAGATTTGCCAGTATATACTCATCAGAATAATAGCCACGCCGTAGAGTACTAGCTAATAAAGAAACAGCTTATATTTCCTGATGAATCATTGTCAAACCGGTGATGACAAGAGGGCGGCTAAGTTACGTACATTGTAACAAATACAACGATACGATGATCCCGGAGTTAGCGGGCCACGTTGCCAGTTGTTAAACTATAAATAAACTTCGATAATAGCTATTGACTTGATTATATAAGAACGATTGAGTTATCTGAAGTGACGTAGGCACAATCGCAAGTGATCGCGCATATGATCTCTTCGTGTCTAAATATAATGGTTCTAAATTTGTCTTGACTCGTATTCATCATAGACCAAGCTTGTCTATACTGTAAATTTGATTATAGTACGTTATCATCGGTGCCGGAGCTTTGACTAATCAAAAGTATCAACATATGATAGTCTATGTAATTGACAACTAATCACTTATGAACAGTACTAAAGTTGAGATGCTTTGACATTTTGGAAAAAGTTAGAATGACTTATAATTTGATATGGAAATAGGCTTGATTTCTTGAAGAAGTAACATAATTTTGAGAGTTTGAGTATGACAACCCGTCAGGACACATAGCTTTTTGCGCCTACGTCTTTTCTATAAATTTGATTATACGTTATCATCGGACCTTTGACTAATCAAAAGTATCAACATATGATAGTCTTTGTAATTGACAACTAATCACTTATGAACAGTATTAAAGTTGAGATGCTTTGACATTTTGGAAAAAGTTAGAATGACTTATAATTTGATATGGAAATAGGCTTGATTTCTTGAAGAAGTAACATAATTTTGAGAGTTTGAGTATGACAACCCGTCAGGACACATAGCTTTTTGCGCCTCCGTCTTTAAAAAACATGACAAACAACAAAACATCGACACAAATAAATTATTGAATGTCGCCAGTTTCACCATAATTATCAATGGACAAATCAATACATAAACATATCGGCAATTAACTCCTTGTCGGTTTCAATAAAAAAGTCAGAATGGGAAAAAATTATGAGAATTTAGGGGTGTTTTGGGATATAAAAAATAGAGTGAAAGAAATGGTTTTCTCTTAGTAAATATTAGGTGAAATCCCGTGTATTGCTGCAGGTACTTAGAGATAATATTTTTATTAAATTGGATAGAAAAATTATGGAGTTCAAATTCAAAAATAACACACACCAAGAAAAGAAAGTTATGGGAGCTTATCTAAAAGAGCAATATATACTACGATTGATTTAGTGAACAAGACACATGTAGATTTTTAGTTTGTTTTGCATATATTTTCTTAAACGAATGTCCTTTTGCATGCTAGTGAAAATTCAATGGTGCATGCATGGGCAGGAGTAGATGATGACATAAGTAGATGATGTGGCATAAGGAAATGCTAGAGAAATAGATTAGTAAGTATTATCTTTATAGAAATTTATGAAAATTCAACGGTGCGCATGAGCAGGAGTGGATGATGACATAAGTAGATGATGTGGCATAAAGAAATGCCAGAGAAATAGATTAGTGGGTATTATCTCTATAGGAGTTTAAGATTTAGGATATTAAGATATAAATGTAGATATAGATATTCTGTATTTTCTGAATCATACAGTTAACAGGAGCCACCCTAATAGTTTAAAGTGTCATCCCAATAGTTTAAAGTGTCCTGACATCGTGATCAACCACTGATCATTCCGCTCGTTCGCATGAAGCCTCCTCTTCCCGGTGTCGAATCCGGAGCAAACCGAATGCGACTTACTTTGACTGCTTCTAATGATATAGTAATATATAATACTCCATTAATATTATAATGTCAGATATCCATTTGTCTCCTTTACATAGTCGTCGAGCTCACGGCAACCCGCCAAAGCGCCGAACGCGGCCAAGCTCAAAGATTGGGGAGCCCTTCCAATTCCCGTCTCTCCACCGATCCCCGCCCGCTGAATATTCCATTGCACCCCGCACCGCCGCCCGAGCCACGCCAAGAACGCCGGCCGCCGGCCGCCTCATCCGAATCCAAATGGCCTCGTCCGTTCCATCCGGCGCCGGCGCCGCCGTGCCCGATGAGCCCGAGCTCGCCTTCGCCGCGGGGCGGGGAAGAGAGGGAGAAGGCAATAAGCACGACGAGCGCGCCGCCGGCGTCTCGCGGCAGCGGCAGCGGCAGCAGTGCGCCGGCGCGCGGCTCCTGTCGGTCGCCGTGCAGGCGGCCGTGATGGCGGCGGCGCTGGCAATCTTCCTCCTGTTCGCCGCCGCGTCCGCGCTGCTGCTCCTCGTCCTCGTCCTCGCCGCGCGCGCCTTCCGCCACCACCGCGGCAGCCGCTACCGCGTCCCGTCGCTCGATCCGTCCTCGCCGCCGACGCCGCTCCGCGCGCCGGGGCTCTCGCCCGATGACATCCAACGCCTCCCCAGCTTCGCCTTCCCCGACGGCGACGCCGGCGACGAGACCGGCTCGTCCTCTGCCTCGTGCGCCGTGTGCCTCGAGGCCGCGCGAGCCGGGGAGCGGTGGCGCGCGATGCCGGCGTGCACGCACGCGTTCCACGCCGCCTGCGTCGACCGGTGGCTCGCCAGGACGCCCGTGTGCCCCGTCTGCCGCGCCGCCGTCGCCGTCCCGATGAGCTAATCAAGGCTGCCGCCGCGATCCTGCGCACGGCAGGTTTGGTATCTCCATCGTTCGGTGCTTGACAAAAAAAGGTTCTTTGTCCTGCTCGTGTAGTCATGATCACATAGCTGTTGTACACTTTGTACCACAAAACTTCCTGCTGTTGTAAATTTGTAAAGAGGAGGAATGCAGGGAGAGTAGAAAAAAATGAAACCCATGAAACTTTGACCATCTCAAAGAATTGTACGATGTAAATTTTGCACTAGTTTGAATTCCAAAGCTTCTTCTAGTTTGAATTCCAAAGCTTCTTCTTCTTGGATTGCAATTGCAACGTGTTGCATGATGCATTAGGATAATAGGATGGATTGGTGTGTAACTGCAACTGCAACTGTCCGGGGACCAAAATAATGAGGAAGGGCACTGCTCAACAGTAGGATTGGATTTGATGTGATACTTCCGCTGTACACGTACGTACAACAAATTTTTGTATCCCAACCGATGATTGAATCCTGTTCCTGACCCATTTATTTCCATCTGCTAACTGCTTCTTTTTGTCGTGTCTCCGGTTTGGCCGTGCAGCCATTTATCATGTTCTTGACCCAGATTGTTCCTAACCCATTTATTTCCAACATGAAGATGGCTTTTCAGATCACTGAAAATCATCCTCTTGCAGTCATGTTTACCTTTGCTTTGAACCAGTGGAGACGGTGCAGCCTCGTAGTATCATGCGGACTCCATCTTGAAAGCTTTTTTTTTTCCTGCAGATTGTCTCTGACGGAAGAGATCATTTGAAACTATCAGGGTTTACTGTGCTAATGCTCAGTGATCATTTTTTTTTTCACTCTGAAATGGTCTCTCGTTGTTACAGCACAGCGCACAGCTAATTTTTCCAATTTATAAAGGTTATGTTCACACACACACACACACACACAACCGTTGTTTTGAAGCATTGACTCCCAGCTGCAGACTTCACTGCATCTTCAGTTATTATCTGAACTATGAACCCCACATTATTTATCATTATCTGAAGGTTTCTGGTCCAATGGTCCTACTGTGTACGTCTCACGCAGTCACACGACAATAAGTGTTGTACTTTGTTTATAGTACTGCCTCTAAAAGAAAAGCAACTACAGAAGTCGTTTGGGAAGCAACTATGTAAATTTTGCACTAGTTTGAATTCCAAAGTATATTCTTGGATTGCAATTGCAACGTGTTGCATGATGCACTAGGATGGATAGGTGTGTTGCAAACTGCCTACAACTTCCAGTCCGGGGACCAATGAGGAAGGGTACTGCTCAACAATAGAATTGGATTTGATGTGATACTTCCGCTGTACGTACAACAATTTTTGTATCCGACAGTGATCAGAAAGCTCGAGAAAGCAGAATAGTAACTGATGATTGAATCCTATTCCTGACCCATTTATTTCCAACTCCTAACTGTTTCTTCTTGTCGTGTTTCTGGGTTGGCTGTACCGCTGTACAGCCATTTATCTTCTTGACCCATATTGGTTTGTGATCGCTTTTCAGATCACTGGAATCAACCTCCTGTAATGGAACCTTGCATGTTACATTTATGCTGGTCATGTTTACCTTTGAACCAGTGCAAATGGTGCAGTATCGTAGTAGTAGGAGTATATCATGCGGACTCCATCTTGAAAGAATTTTTTGCAGACAGTCCCTGACGTACAGTAAAAGAGGCTATTTGGGTCCAAACTGTATTTCCGTTTATAATGAATGGAAATGGGGGGTTCCCTCGGTTCGAAAAAAAAAAAGAGGCTATTTGAAACTTTCAGGATTTACTGAGCTAATAATGCCCAGTTATTATTATTTTTCTCACTCTGATGGAGACTAAACTTCGAAATGGTCTCTCCATGTTGCATCACAGCGCACACCGCAACATCGAATTGTCAAAGGTTATCTTCCCACACAACCGTTCTTTTGAAGCATTAACTCCCAGCTGTGGACTTCACTGCAGTTTATCTGAACTCTGAACCCCACGTCATTATCTGAAGGTTTCTGGTACGTCTCATACAGTCACATGACAATAAGTTTTGTACTTTGTTAGTACTTAGTAGTACGTAGTCAGGATCATTTCAAATTTTAAACTATAACCCATGTCAAGAATTTCGGAGAGTCAAAATATTTGATCAAAATTATAGAAAAACTACAAAAATATTGAAGAATCAATGATACTTAGTTGGTATCATAAATTTTATTATTTTATCATATAATTTGATAAAACTTGAGATATATTGACTACACAAAATTGTTGAAATGACTTATAGAGTCTGGGTGATTTTAGCTATTATCTGTTTGCTACCAAAAGTTGTAAATCTATCACATTTGGCTCACTGACACTTTTTTTTACCTAACTTTTAGTTGCTAAAACTTCGGCAAGACAAATATTTTCAACTATTTGTTACTAGTAACAATATATTGGGAAAATGAAGATTTATCTCCAAAACTTACATAGGAGTATGTAGGCTCCTACCTTTTAAACACAGTACCATGGCTAATAAGTTCTAAGTGATAAAGGCTATATGGACAGTGTATTTATGAATGAAATTGACAATTCTATAGGTCATCACTCTTTTCTTTTGAAAAAAAAAACTTGGTGTCAAGATAATTGTGGTAACAACTCGATTCTTCCAGAACTCATTTACGTACATTTTAAGCCATGAAAAACGAAACTAAAATAAGGCACCAGAGTGAACTAAAATAAAGTATGCATATATTTTGTTCTTTCGCGTATGTGTGTCTTCTGTCCTCCGTGCATTGTATCCAAATTGTAGCCGGATCTGCCACGACTTACAACGGTAGGCATAGAATGTGTTCTCAGAAGAAGCCAACAAAAAAAGCGCGAAAAGTAGTTTCAGCTTATATTGGGTTGCAACAAAATATTTGGCTAAAGTAAGGGGAAAAAAACCAATAGTGTCATATATGATTTTTACAAAAAGGAGAGAGCATTACGCAGTGACAACAATATTGCATCCATTTCCTGCATAAGAAAATCAACATCAAAAGAGCTTAGAGTCCAAATGTACTCAAGCACATCTCATAGATGTATATGTGTATTTTTACTCAAAAAAAAAAGATGTATATGTGTATTTATTTTGAGATGGAAGGAGTACTCCATTAATTGTAGCCTCTTGCAAGCGATTGTAGGCAAGGTCATTGTGAAACTCATACTAGAACCCAAAGCCACCGCCTAGTTTGTCATAGGTGCTCCTCTTTCTCCCTCTCTCTTCAGTCATGTACACATAGGGCTCCTTTAGAAACAAGGGAGAGCAAAACCTAGGGATGGAAAATCCTACACTAAGAACTAAGATGATAATTAAAATGGTATTCTCATATACTATCCACCTAGGGAAAAGTTCAGGATCCCAAAGGGATTAGACTTTCTGTGGCAGAACCTCCTAAGTAATGTGGCCCACATGCACTAATCCTCGTCTTAAAAGACCTCAGATTACTATGCATGCGTTCCACACGACTTAACAAGCTCTGTCGGGTGTCCTCGGGAAACCCGAATCATCCACGAATATTCCAAACTGAATCGATCATTACAAGAGACATTGCAGTATTACAACAGTTTTACACAATTAAAATATATCGAGTAAAAGTGCGGAAGTAATACGATAACATAAGTTTACAAATCATTTATACATAAAACTTTACAAATAATAAGTTATGTTGATTCCAACCATAGTAGTGGAATATCATTACTTAACTTTATGATTCACCAAAACGTAGTGCTCTGCCCAGATGATAGATTATCTTCGACGCTTAGGCTTACTTGCCAGAGGATTCAGTATCCAGAGTCTTCTTCTTATTCTTGGATTCCTGGTACTTATGATTGACAGCTTCGAAGTAATAGCAATATCAACTGTCTCGTAAAATGTAGTATTAAGAGTAGCACCAAGTAATCATCATACGGATCTTACTATCCGACCTCAAGAAGTAACCCTTCTTTTTATCATCTGTATCAACATACTCGGGTGCATACTGGGATAAGTGATTAAACTCGCTCACATACTGTACGACGGACATATCACCTTGTTGTAAAGATAAAAATTCTTCCTTCTTAACTTTCATAACACCTTGTGAAACATAATGAGTACGGAAAGCTTCACGAAACTCTTCCCATGTGACATGATGACCAGTGGGCTGTATAGCAACAAGATTTTCCCACCAAGCCACCGCAAACCTCTCACCGCCGAGCTACAAATAGTGGCTTCAACTTCGCACAAGGAATGAGATCAAACTTTTGCCGCATGGTGCGGAGCCAATAATCAGCTTCAAGAGGTTCATCTCGCTTTGGTGAAGATTGGTGGGTGAGTGGTCAACGAAATCAAAATACGTGACCTCATTACCATTATTCCGACCACGATAAACCCGGGTGATATTCGATTCGAGCTAGAATAGTTGTAGCATTGACCAGAGCGGCAAGGGTATCAATCAAATTGGTTGGAACTGGTGGAGGGTTGGAATCATCACCCCCATTTTGAGAAATCCCAGCAGCATCGGATGCTTGGGTATGAACAGGCATCTGTTGAATAACAAGCCAAACTTTAAACTCGAGCTTTCAGCAAAAGATAGGATCAAGATTAAAGAATAGATAGGTGGGATCTGAAGGCTAGCAGGAATAGGATTGTTACCTAACCCAATTCACATTAAGAGGGGAGGTATTTATTAACAGGTTAATTAAGCATGATGCATGAACGGACCTACGTTCTAAGTTTAAAAGACTTTAATGTAACACATACTTAAAAGTAAACTTTTATAAATAGGGCAATATAACATGATATTCCACCATAAACTTTTAAACATGACTAGAGGGCTATAGAAGTGAGCATAGGTAAGAGATAAGCAATTTGGACCAAAATAGTCAAGTTAAATTTTTATTAGATCCAAAACCTTTTGAAGTTTTCACAAAGAATACTACAATAGCTCTAGAATAACGATCCGGCTCTGATACCAGCTATGGCAGAACCTCCTAAGTAATGTGGCCTACATGCACTAATCCTCGTCTTAAAAGACCTCAGATTACTATGCATGCGTTCCACACGACTTAACAAGCTCTGTCGGGTGTCCTCGGAAAACCCGAATCATCCACGAATATTCCAAACTGGATCGATCATTACAAGAGACATTGCAGTATTACTACAGTTTTATACAATTAAAATATATCAGAGTAAAAGTGCGGAAGTAATATGATAACATAAGTTTACAAATCATTTATACATAAAACTTTACAAATAATAAGTTATGTTGATTCCAACCATAGTAGTGGAATATCATTACTTAACTTTATGATTCACCAAAACGTAGTGCTCGCCAGAGCCAAACAAACTACTCGACGTCCTCACTCGACGGACACACACGCAACAAGGGTAGAACAAACCCCGAGTACAAAAGTACTCCGCAAGACTTACCCGACGAAAAGAGGGGAGAAGACTCGGGAATGAAGGCCGATAGGACAAGGTAAGGCTTAGCGAATAATCAAGGTATTTTGCAGAAAAGCACTAAACTAGTTTCAACCTCCAGTTTTACTTTCCAGATTAGTCATTAGGTTCTAAAGTGAGCCTAGTCTAGTTTGAATACAGCAGATCAAGATAATTCACGGAGATCACAATCTTAAACTTCCAACAAATTACTTCAAGTTCCATCAGTTACTACGATGATGGTGCTGGATCAAGACTCCTTTCTCGTGGAGTAACGACGATTCGAACCGCTTAATCAACCCAGCTGAGACTTCCTAGCCACCCGACATATGTAGCACTTAAGCTTGCATATATCAACCAAGACTATGGATCCTCTCAACAAGTACGGGTTCACGCCACCCGAGAATACTGTACGCCTCAACTCCAGGACTCAAGCCCATGAGGGTAACTCATATTCCTGCCATCTCTCCACTCCCAGTGCGTGATTAGCCGCCTTGTCATAGACTAGCCCTAGCCTAGGCTTACCCGCCTTTGGGCATGTGACTAGTACTATTAAAAACTCCATGATCCGAGGGCCAACAACGAACGGTCCTTAACCGACACAGACGGAAACACTACATGGGTTCTCTCTCCCAATGCAAGTTACCCGTCCGGTCTCAGCTTCATTAAAAGATGTAACTGATCCAGACAGAGCGTTACATCAAAACGTCTTTCGATGCAATCCAACCGTCTGATCAAAAGTAGCATTGCTGAGTAATATTAACCTTACCGACAGGGTAAGCACTTCCTTTTGAAAATATTTTTGAAATTCGAACTAAATTAGCAAGGCTAAGCATTGTTACGTATTTTTCAATCAAAACGGTTTCAAGGATGACGTTGGAATAATCAAGGTAGTTAATGCGTCAAGTAGTTGATCACTCAACTCCTAGTACCTAATGCAGCGGTACATAATCAAGTGATAAACTTTTACAAATTCAAGGAATTGTTTGATGGATCCGGGCTTGCCTCGAAAGTCGGTGTAGACGTTCTTCAACGACGTATCGGGAGATGACCAATCACCAAAGATGGATTGACTTCTTCGGGAATTTGAGTTGACTCGACAACAATTCCCACGAAACTAGATCGACCGACTCTCCTCGACCACGGGGACTACACGGGGTAAATAAAATGCTTCAACATTATGAAATATAAAATATGATGCTCGACGAAAGCTAAACAAGATTAAAGACAAGCGCAAACAATTAATTAAAGTGCCGAAGGTCATTAGGGTTGATGACCTAGGGTCTTCACTCAAATCCAAAGTCAAACAAATAATTAATAACTAGGGAAATTAAATCCTAAAACAAAAGTTGTCAATTTTATTTCAAAAATTAATTTTAAGTAGCTTATATCAAAAACAAGTGCACCAATAAATTTTAATGATTTTTGGATAAATAAATAAATTACTAAAAATCGAGAAGACTCATTTTTCAATTAAAAGGGGTAATTTTTGAACATATTAAAAGTACTCAAATTTGGCATTTTGAATTTTTCCTAGATAGAGGACATCATAAGGAACACACACAAAAATTTTCAGGATTTTTGGAGCTACACATGAATTACTATGAATTTTGAAAGAAAAACACATTTTCTGCAATAAAAGAAATGAAAAAGGAATTAGAAAAAGAAAAAGGCCGACTGGGCCAAAACCGGCCTGGTTTGGCCCAACACTGTTGGCAGCCCAGCCCAACAGTAGCAGGCCGGCCCAACATGGCCGACCGAGCTGGGCCGACGGCGGCGGCGAGCTCGCCGGCGATTCCTCGCCGGCGGCGAGGTCCTAAGCGACGCTGTTAGAACCTACGTGATCCTCGCGACGTGGCGCACCTCCTAAGCTAGAAGATGGGGCGGCGGAGCATCGGCCACACCCTCGCCGACGGCCATGGCGGCTCGGCGGAGCGGCGGCGCGACGGGAAGGCTCACCGGAGCTTCCCTGGCGGTGCTAGCGCGTGCGCAAGGCGGTTGCGACGCTGCGAGCGTGATGCGCGTGCCAATTGACGCAGCGCAAGGCCCTAACGGCCTCGGCCTTGCACGCGGCGGCGGCGGGCAACGGCGGCCGGCGGGCACGCACGGCCGGGCTCGACGAGCCGCTCGGGTTCAACCCGAGGGCAAGGGTAGGCGCAGGAGCTCACCACGGGTCAAATGCGCTTGAAGATGGGACGATTGGGCGGTCGGAGATGGGAGCTTGGCGGCGGAAATGGCGTCGGCGGCGGATTCCGGCGGCGAGCCTCGCGTCCGGGCGTGTCCTGTGCACCAAACGTAAGACCAAGGTGCGCACCGTGAGCAGCGCGTCATGGCGAGCATGACTACCCAAGGAATCGAGAAAATGAGATAAGACGGCGACGAACGGCGGCGGCGATGTCGCGGCGGCTCGGCGACCGGACGCGGAGAAGATGATGGCGTGCGGAGAAATTAGCGGGGGCGAGGCGCCATGATCTAGCTTTCTGGATTGGCGAGCTCAAGGCGGACGCAGTGGTGGTTTTTCTTTGGACGAAAAAGGCGCAACGGCGACGGCGAGTGGTGGCGGAGGTGAGCGGCAATGGCGCTGGCGGCGGCCGAGAAGGAGAAAGGATAAGGAGGGAGTGGTTGGCCGGGCCGGAGTTAAGGCGCAAGAGCGGCGGCCGGGAAGGTGACACGGGGCGGAGAAGCTGAGCTCGCCATGCGGCGCGGCGGCGGCGGCCGGGCGGCATGGGTAACGGCGACGAGGAACGAGAGGGGAGATGAAGATGCGACGTCATCCACGGTGACAGCAGAGGAATTTTGCAAATTACTCCAAAAATTTGAACTGTGCTCAAAAATTTCCAAAAAGCAACCCTAGCTAAAATTTCATGCTCTACAATTTTCTCAACTGGACCATTTTCAAATTTTGAAAGAAAAAATGAATTTGAATCAAATTTTGAAAAGGGGACAAAAACCCTAGAATGAAATATTTGAAATTACTTTGGATTTTTCTAAAGAACTTGAAAAACTCCAAAACTATGGAAAACTCAACTTTTCAAACTGCACATTTTCTCCAAAAAGTGTTTTTCCAAAATATGCATAGTTTTTGAATTATGATTTGAATTCCAAAGGGGATAACTATCGGAAAACCGTATTTTCAAATCTGTTTGAAATTCTTTTTGAAAACTTGAAAAACTTTGTTCACCAACATTGTAGGTCTCATCAAGCCCTACAATCTTGCTTTTTGGACCAACCCCAAATTCTTTATAGATTTTGAATTAGGGAAAAGGGGGTAAAACGGAGTTTGTCGGAAATCAGGATTTTGAAACGAAATCGAGTTTGATCTAGCCGACACACCTCTAGGCTATCAAAAGCAATAACAAACATCATCTCAGGAGCACAATCAACCTAGAATATAAACTTATTTTTGTGGATGCATCTCAGGGTTAACCTAAACATGAATGCTTTGCACTAATCATGATGATATGTCAGGTTTTAGGTAATATAACATCAGAGATGTTACACTTTCCAAATCAGACCATAGGAGGCTTTGAGTGCCAACTATAGGTTGGACAAGCTCGCCGCCCCAATTCATTGTTAGGAATATCCTTCTACCATAACCAATGACTACCATTTTGGGAGAGGGGTGTATTCCCTTCATCTAGAGGAGGGCTAAGTTTCAATAATTATCTAAAAAATATGTATTGGATATTAATTAACGCTATAGGGTCATACACACAAAAAAATGGCTAGCATGTTTGGGGCCGCACATGGCTTAGCATGCAATGGAGAGGGTTCAAAACAATGAGGCCAACTAGCAAGTTGGTCGCATGATATAGACACCCGTTCTTCACTTGAAAAGCTTGCGAATACCTGATGTGAAGACCCAATAGGAAGGACACACAACGACTTGCTATAGGATTTGCAAAGCCACTTAGAATACCAATGAATCCCATCGAGAGAGACTAAACAACAGAAGGTTGGAAGAGCTAAATTGGAAAAAGAGGATAGTAGATTAATTTTTGAGTGATTGAACCTCAATTGGTTGTGATCTTCTGTCGTGATCTACACTTTTACCTTGAGATTGAAGGAGTTAGCATCGAGCTCGGATTGAATTGAACCCAAATAGACAAAATCAATTTGGACCAGTTTGTAAAGGGTCACACAGGAAGGCTAGAAAAACTAGCCGGCTAGTTTGGAAAACTAGCTTGGACTTGTTTTGCATACAAGTTCAATTCCTGAGATTGAATGCAACCTCCCCAGAATTTTTTTTCCCTATCAAGAGGATCAAATCTATAATCTGCTGACTCTGAGGTCAGATCATGGAACATCGGAGCATTGGTGAGTGATGAAGGTGCTACTGCCATGATTCTTCAGGCCTTGTTTAGATTGCGAAAATTTTTCAACTTTGCTACCGTAGCACTTTCGTTTGTATTTGACAAATATTATCCAATCATAAATTAATTAGGCTTAAAAGATTGTTCTCATAATTTACAACAAACTGTGTAATTAATTATTTTTTTTTACCTACGCTTAATGCTTCATGTATAGATCCAAAAATTGATGTGATGGGGAGTGATTAAAAGAACTTGAAACTTTGGTGGGATCTAAACAAGGCCTCACTTTGAAAATTTTGAATTCAGTGTAGGGCAACGGCCGTTTGGTCTTTCAGTGTGGCCCATCGTCTTCTATTCTTTTGTTTCTCACCCCCATCGCGTGCAAAACGGCCAAGGGCCCAAGGCTAATTATCCCCCACCTCTCCCATTTCCGTCCCCAAATTTCAAATTCCCGCACGCTCCTCCTCCTCCGCTCCCCAAATCTCGCCTCCTCGCCGAAACCCTACCAGCCGCCGCCGCCATGGGGGGCTCGCACAGCCGCGAGGACCTCCTCTCCGACTCCGACTCCGAGGACGCCGAGTCCCGGGCCTCCGACAACTCCTCCGACTACGGCACGCCGCCCCCGGCCTCCGCCTCCTCCAAGCTGGGCAGCGCCGCGAGGGCGGGGGCGGGGGCGGCGACCCCCGCCTCCATCGACGCCATCGACCGCCACCTCCGCCAGCTCCACCTCAAATACAACGAGCCGATCTCCCCGAACCCTAGCCCCGGCCCCACCCCCACCCCCGGCGCCAGCGCCAACCCCGCCGCGCTCAACGCCGTCAAGCTCTACCTCCACATCGGCGGCTCCTCCCCCTCCGCCAAGTGGATCATCTCCGACCGCCTCGCCGCGGCTTCCTTTGTGCGCGCCGGCGACGACGAGGACGACGACGCGCCCGCGACCGGGCCCTGGTACCTCGCCGTGGGCTCCAAGATCCGGGCCAGGGTCGGGCCCGAGCTGCAGCTCAAGACCTTCCCCGCGCAGCGGCGGGTGGACTTCGTCGCCGACGGCGTGTGGGCGCTCAAGTTCCTCCACGCCGATGGCTTCGCCGACTTCTGCGCGAGGTACCACAGCTGTATGTTTGAGAACAGCTACGGCGTCGCCGCCACGGACGAGGGCCGCGCCAAGGTGTTCGGGAAGGACTTCGCGGCGTGGGCGCGCCCGGAGGACGGCGACGAGTCGATTTGGGAGGACGCCACCGACGGCTCCTCCCCGGGTCCCAAGGGCAGCCCGATGCCTCCGCGCACACCAGTGCTCAAGTCTGTGTTGGAGGATCTGCGGGAGTTTGAGGAGCCCGTTGAGGAAGGGAGTGGAATCAAGAGTCTTGCGCTTGGCGCATTGGACAACAGTTTCCTGGTGGGAGACAAGGGCATTGAGGTTGTGAGGAACTTCCAGCATGGGATTCATGGGAAGGGCATGTCCGTGAAGTTTGCTGGTGGGAGCACAAATTTCTCCACACCGAAAAAGGCTCTTCTGATGCGGGCTGAGACTAACATGCTCCTGATGAGCCCAGCCACGGATGGAAAGCCGCATGCCAAGGGGGTGCACCAGTTTGATATTGAGACAGGGAAGGTAGTTTCAGAGTGGAAGTTTGAGAAGGATGGAGCTGATATCAATATGAGGGATATCACCAATGACAGCAAGGGTGCTCAGCTGGATCCATCCGAGTCCACCTTCTTGGGACTGGATGACAACCGGTTGTGCCGCTGGGATATGAGAGATCGCAGGGGCATTGTCCAGAACTTGGCAAGTGCAACTGAATCGCCAGTATTGCACTGGACTCAGGGACATCAGTTTTCCCGTGGGACAAATTTTCAGTGCTTTGCTTCCACTGGTGATGGCTCAATTGCTGTTGGATCATTAGATGGGAAGATTCGCTTGTATTCTACGAGCTCTATGAGGATGGCAAAGACAGCTTTTCCTGGGTTGGGTTCACCCATTACCCATGTTGATGTGACTTATGACGGAAAATGGATTCTTGGGACAACAGATACTTACCTGATTCTTATATGCACTATCTTCAAAGACAAAGATGGAAAGGAGAAGACCGGGTTCAGTGGGAGGATGGGTAACCGCATTGCTGCACCTAGGCTGCTGAAGCTGAATCCACTGGACTCTCATCTAGCTGGAGAAAATAACAGGTTCAGGGAGGGACGATTCTCTTGGGTGAGTATATATTGCCACTTTTTTAATTATGGAATTTTGTTCAGATTTACTACTGTACTGTACACCATACAGAAATTTATGCACTTTTGCTTGATCAAAACTGATTGTGTTGGTTAAACTGCTATGTTTATTGATCTGTACCTAGTGTAGAAGTGGTTCGATTTTATATTGGTGGCAGATCATGTTATGTTGCTTGCTTTTTGCTTATAATGTTTGGGCTTTTCAATACATGTCTTTTGACGTTCTATAGTTGTGGCCTTGTGCCCTTGTTTCTTGATTGAGTTTGCGGCTGAGATCTCATCTATTATCTGATGACTGGGCAGGTGACTGAAAATGGGAAGCAGGAGCGCCATCTTGTGGCCACGGTGGGGAAGTACAGTGTAGTGTGGAACTTTTTGCAGGTCAAGAACAGCCACCATGATTGTTATCAGTTCCAGGAGGGGCTTAAGAGCTGCTATTGCTACAAGGTCATCCCCAAGGACGAGTCGATTGTGGCCAGTCGCTTCATGCACGACAGGTACTCAGTCAGCGACTCCCCGGAGGCTCCACTGGTGGTGGCCACGCCCATGAAGATAAGTAACTTCAGCATCTCAAGCAGGCACTAGCTCTGTGCTGCTGCTGCTCCCCATCACCATCATTGGTAGGGTCGGTTGATTCCTTCCCGTTGAGGGTGTAATAGCCCACACTGATAGATGAATCTGTTTTCGTTTCCTTTTTCTTGTAGACTTTTAACGGTTAAGCTCTAGTTGGCAAGAAACTTATCTGCTTTATATGCAGTACCTACGGTACTATCAGTCTGTAGTCTGTCGAGTGTAACTACGGTTACTATCAGTACCTATGTGACTGTAGTGAGCAAGAAACTTTATCTGCTTTAATGCAGTATTATTCAGTGTCGTTGTCAGTATATCCTGGGTGTCGTTGATCAGCATTGTTGGATTTGCTTGAGTGGCCTGTCACTTTGGAGTATGGAACTATGGATCTGTCGTGTTGATCTCCAGATTGGCACTGTAACATTATTAATTCCTTGTAGCTTGGTTTCACTCCTGCATTGTCACACTGGTACTTATTTAGTGTTCAGCCATCTATCCGCGTAAGAAAGCAGAACATTTCTTGAGAACAGAAACAGAAGGTATAGGCGCTGCAGAAAGCAGATCATTTCGTGGTTCCACTTGTACCTAGGGAATGGGCCCATGTAGTTATCTGGTTTACACCATGCCCAATGTGCAACTGCTGTGCTTGCACCGTCATGGACTCGTGGCATCATGCTTGGTTGTGGCTGGTAACTTCGTCAGGAATCAGGATGTGTGTGTTTCTGGAACGGGAAATGGATCCTGGTGGAAGAAGGATTGGATAGGTTGCCCAAGCCCAATGGTAGAGACGATGTTGGTGGTGAAGGTGGTGGCGGCATGGCTACCCAGTGCTCGCCCAAGGGCAGCGCACTGCATGTGCATCATCGCGTGCGTGCATCAGACAGGCGAATTTGTATCGTATCGTGCTGCTGCTCACGTTGTGGCACGTATTATCCTATCTCTGTAGTTATATCAGTGCAATTAGCTAGGTAACTAGGTAAAGGTAACTTTAGCTACCGCTCTAATTTGGCTGATGCCATATGCTGAGCACAGTTCTCCTTTCTCCAACAATGGTGACAGCCGCATCAGCAAGTAGTCGCCAAAAGTTAGATAACTTCTTCAATAGTAATTAGAGCTAACAAGTATCTCATAATCATGATGGTGCCCTGACCGCTGAGTGTCAGTTCTCAATGGATCCAGGAACAGAAAGGTAAGCTATTGGACTATCACAGATTCACAGTGAATTCATCGAGACTCGAAGCCTCAGATAAATTTAGTGGTCCGCAGCCTCGTAGCTTCGGCACCTTTTGTACGAAAATTACATATTCAGATTGCTACCGCTGTACTAACGTCAGAAACCTGCAAGTAACCGCGAATTGCAAATTATGAACGATGCCGCACCACAAAGCAATCGAGAAGACATGGTAACCATTCAATTTTATAACCCGCTAATTCACGGAAGCCTATTCGGCATCAAGTACAAAAGATTTCCAGGTCTACCACCACGTCCTCATAAGAAAAGATGAGAGTTCTCCTTGACAACATAATTCCTAAACGGATTGCTTTACTGGTAACATCAGGGCTGAAAAATGGTGCTGCCTCCAAGGTAGTGACGCCATTGTCCACTCCTGCGGCCCCTATCCTGCATCAGAGACAACAAGACAACGTTAGAAATGATCAAGCTGTTTCAAACAGAACAAGAGATTGTTCATTAAAGCAGTCATGGAAGAGAAATTTGAGGCTGCAAGTTTCAGCTGATAATGGTGTCAATCTAGTCACAGAACAAACACATCCATTTTAAAATAGTTAACCAAGATTATGATTACAATGTATATAACCCAGCATCGTTTTATATCATTCGTTGGGAGGAGGAAATAGAAAAATCCATCAAACTCCAGCAACATCATCAGCTCAGTAATGCATAAAACCCCACATTTAGGAAATCACATTCGGGGACCATTATGAAAAACTAGCACTGTAGAATCTAATGTCCATTGTACCAACCACACATAGGAGCAACCAAACCTTGGCTTACAATGGAAAGTTACATATGTCAGTTCTTACTTGTTAAAGGCTTGAGTTTCATATTCCATATTCACATAAATTAGCATTTGCAAAAATATATCTGATAATTATGCAGGATGCCAAAATACAAAACACTTCAGATTTTTTCATTGCCTATCATCAGAAGTTCATATTATATAATCAAACCAAGGATGATCTAAGCGAAAGCCAGACTGTGTAGTCTCTGCATTTCACACAATTGCATTATCACACAGAAATAATGAATAATAAATATCGATTCTACATACAAAGAAATGCTGTCCGAACATATTAACAACTGTCTTCTCTCCGTTTTGTTTAAATAACAAAATACTGTACCAACCAGAGTTAAACTATGCCATACACTGATATAGATGCATCAATTCAATGTCACAGTTTTAAGGGAACAGCTGGTAAAAGCTGATAATTTGGCTTCCAAACTAAGCTTCTAGAATATAGGAAAAAAAAATTGATCATCCATCACAGTAGCATAGCATGAGAGTCCTTGAGGATATTATATCTCACAAGCACTACTAATAGTCACTATACCATTAAAAACAACAGATAAACACCTATGCTGAGTTCCCACCAAGCTAATCTCCGATCTCCAATCACCTAATCGAAATTCCCATACAAACCAATATCGGCAGAACAATTTACACAACAAGATGTAACAGTAACGAATTATCCTAAGCATGTGGCTCGATCCAAGAGATCTACCGAATTGCACACATCCAGTCGAAGCCCAGGGCAGGGGCGAGAGACGTGACTGGGAAGTATACCTGAGGCGAACGGGATCAGCCGGAGCCGACGATGATGTTGTTGATGGGGATGAAGATGAGCTTGACGAAGAACCCGACGAACCCCATGACGACGAAGCCGATCGCGGTCCGCGCGGCGACCTTGGTGAACTCTGCACGAATCAAATCGAAACGAATTGAAGCGCGGCCCGTCAGATCTCGGAGCCAGCAGAACGGGGGCAGGGGGATCTGAGGGTTCAGCAGGTAATTACCCTTGCGGTCGGGCTTGTGGCAGCGCTTGACGAGGCGGATGCTGTCCTTGGCGAAGTCCCGGAGCGGGTCGACCACCGAGTCGACGGCGTCCATGGCGGCGGCGCGGGGCGAGAGAGATCTCGCGGTGGGCGCCCGGTTGCTTGCTTGGAGACGACGAGTCGATGACGCGGTGGTGGCTTTGCGCCTGATTTGCCTTCACGACGCGGAGGCGTCCCTCACTTATGGCTGCCTGGATTTTTTTTTTCTTTGTCGGAATTCGGTTCCGCGTCACACTTGGCGACAACGGCCCATTTGTAGCTGTAGGAGGCCCAGGCAACGGGGATAAATTAAGCCCAATGAACGAAAGGCCGTCCTGGAGTTCTGAAATTTTGCAGCCCAAGGTTCGTTTTCTTTCCGAATTTTCTTTGCTCTCTAATCCTTGAGATTGGTTTATTGTTTATTTTATCAACTATAAATTTTTATTATTCAAATATATGCATCTAATCTCTACAAGATTTGCCTCAATATTTTTAAAAAAACCGTTTCGGCATTGCATTTGTGGAAAAAAATGTACATTAGACAAAAAAATGGGATACACACTATAAAATTATTGAATCTAGTGTGTATTATTCAATAATTTTACACTGTGCATTATTCAATAATTTTGTAGTGTTTAAATTCGAATAATGTTTTGCAATAATTTAATAGTCCAGATGATGTTTTTTTTCAGAAGTCTTATAATTTGGAGTGGAGTCTGTATTAAAAAAAGTAAAAAATAACTTACAAACAGTGTGGTCATTTAATGCCTTGCGGCGGCATCAGATCCTAGAACCACTAGTTTATTCACCAGGAGGTTGCCAAGAAGCACACAAAGAGCCAAAGAGGTTACAACAAATCAGGCAGTACAATGAACATCTCAGATTCCTATTGTCTTTATTCTGATCCTGCACTTCTCGGCACCTGATGCCATGCACAAGGTTTTTTTTTTTTTGCCAACCGAAACCCCCGAACCGCCGGCCTCCGGTAGCGGTTTACCGCTCAGGTTTACCGCAAACCGCCCGGAAACCGCTTGAGTTTGAATTTGAATTCAAACTCGCCTTCGGTTCGGTACCGCTCCGGTTTACCGAGCGGTTTGGAGCGGTAACCGCTCGGTTTGAGCGGTTTTTCAAAATTCAAATTTAATTTTTTTAAAAAAATGCTAAAAAATTTCTAAAAATACTTCATGGTTTATAGAATCTAATGATGTCAAAAATTTTCAAATTTGAGTGCGTTTAGTATATTTTTCGACCTTCATGATTTAATGGGCCTTAATGGGCCGGCTGTATTTTTCTTTTTCTTTTTTTTTCAAACTTCTAAATGTCTAAATAAATACTAAACGAACTCAAATTTGAAAAAAATTTACACCATTGGCTTCTATAAATCATGAACTATTTGTAGGAATTTTTTCAGCATTTTTTTAAAAATTTTAAATTTAAATTTGGGTCAAACCGAACCGGACCAGACCGCCGGTCCGGTAAGTCCGGTTACCGCGGTAAACCGCCCGGTAAAAAAAAACCTTGGCCATGCATATCACCTGAGCACAGCACTTCCACAGATGTGCACTGTTGCTGAGCATCCAGAGTTCCAGAGCAACCTGCACGCTGAGCAGAATCGTCTGCAGCCCACAGGTTGACCTGGAGGCCTAGAGCCCGAAAGCCGAATTCATTGGTATTCCGTGGGCAGTGACTCGACCTGTCGATGCAGACCATTCGGATATTCGGATACTCCACCTGAGACCTGACCACCTGTAACTCTAACTGCTGCTCGATGTCGATCAGCACTTGCAGATCACCGATCTGGTGCATGCATGAATGTATCGCAAGGTACGGTTCTTGTTCTACACATGACCAGAAACAGAAACCATCCTATTTCCTGCAAATTTCCTGTAACTAGGTAAATACCCGTGCGTTGCAGCGGGATAACACAATACCACAATAATTCAAATGTACACATGTGCTTTATATTAAAAGGCGATAATTTTAAGTATCATGTTTCGCGGCATTCATTTGTAACCAATCATCAACATTACATGAGCTTTGAGGAAACATGAATAATTTCAAATTTTTTTTTAAAAAAAAACATCCTTGTAAAGAAAGGAGCTTCTTGGTTAGACTTCAATACTTCCTGTCACAGCAAGGAAGCTCCACTTCACTTGAGATCATCACCAACAAAAATAACCTCTACATCCTGAAGTACATAGACAACGTCACAACAAGACCCCAATGGCATAGATTATATTGCTCTCTGTACAAAAATGAGTTATTTTCGGTGGACACATCAATCATGTCTTTAGTTGACAGAACTCACAATACTCGTAGTGCATGTACTTTTTGGATAATGAAGTATGTTTAATGTGGACAACTCAAAGCATATACCTATCAAAATAGATTTATGTCGAATTAAAACTACGAATAATAATGTCTTAAAAACATTATCATATCGGCATGCAGAAGTTTATGAACTAAAGAAAATATTCATTTATTGAACATGGAATTGAGTCCCCCAAATAAGATATAGTAAAATTCAAGAGCTAAGCTCTATGACATCTTATATCAGATTAGTAACAAAATAATTGGGCAAACAGACTTCAAAGGATGCTTAGCTTATGACCTTGAGCCTTTTCTTCCAGCTGCACCATAAAGACACACATAACTGCCGAAGAGAGAGCAAGCATGCATTGATATGAGAACATGAGACCACCCAAATAAAAACTAAAACTATGTCAGACTTTAGTTTCTCCTTCTCAAGCGCAGGCCAGCTGACGTCATGATGTCTCAGCTCATTTCTAAATATGAAAAGCATTAGCCCCATTAATCAAAGAGACTGAACGGTGTCTGAAAGACTGAATTAAATAACTCTGAAACTTTGAATCCATTGTTGATAGTGAGCGATGGATTAACATCTGTTTGGTGGTGATATATTTGCCATAACAACATAGATACCTCGGAAGAGATCATATCAAACTCTACTATCAGGTTAAGCTATCAACATAGGTAATCTATAAACCCTGACCTCTCTAAATAATGAACAAGTGGGAATTTGCAACAGACTTTGTGGATCCGTAGACTCACATGCTCATACACTTATTTTTTTAAAGCAACATCATGTAGCAATTAGCATAGTAAAAGCATGAACCTCTCAGTAGGTAGCAAAATGAAACAGCCATAAACCTACCTGCACCTGACCTATCAAAAGTTTTTAGTTGATTACTTGGTAAGTTAGAATCAATTATTATTTTTATAACCTTCTCGGGCTAAGGATATTTAGCATGATAATTCAACCTTGTAGCCTACAAACATTTCTATAAGTGCAAAACGCAGGTAAGTCAGCTATAGAAACACCTTCATATGTTGCCATTTATATAGCAGTGTTCCAAACAAGTGCAAGAAGAATGTAATTCAACAATGACTTGAGATGATGCATTCATACATGAAAAAAAATCCTAGTGACTCAGTGTTATCTTCAGATTTTATCAATCCAAACAGTTCTCAACCATTTGTCATATGTGAACATGGTTATATGATTTTGTTTTTATGAACACAAAAAGAAATGTGACAAACATGGCAGTCAAGCAACAAGAGCAAAATGACAGGTTTTTAACCTGACATGACATGACGAACCAGTGAACCAAAACCACAACACAACGACATGCAGGTTTTTGAAAGGGTTTATGCTTCTCTACGATGTCTTGTCAGTTTGGGATTTTGCAATGTTCAGTTGATAAGGAAATATATAGAATTAGTGATTTGCTAAAACCACTCAACAGCCCTCTAAGTTTGCATTTGCATCACCGTCGATTCAACAGAACTGGGAACATGAAAGTTGTACCCTTTTTTCCGAGAGGCCCCCTTAGTCTCTTGGCTTGCATTAGCATCGCTGTCAGAATTATGAACATGAAAGTTGTTGCACTGAGTTTTTGGAGAGCCCCTCTGTTACGGCCTCGCACATTGCTGCGAAGGAGGTACGGGGGATCGATGCGGGGGCGTGGAAGCAATGGCTTGCGGCGAGCGGGCGCCGTGATCGCAGATTGATCTTGGCGACAACGGCGTGACGAGGAACAGTAAACGGGGAAGCGAGAAGCACCGCCAGGCGCCCAAGGGAGATATAATCTCAATCCTGGGCTAACCCCTTTGCATTAACTGATTGGGACTCTTATAGTCCTTACATGACACGATAACTGACTTGCTAACGAACTCTCGATCCTAACAAACTCAATCTCCTGAATATCTTCTAAGAATAAGACTTTAACTTGACTAATCTCCTGATACTCGAACTGAACCGAAACTGGGCAACATGCCCGACTCATGACCATGCCCGACTCATGACCCTAAGATGACTCGGTCTTCACATTTAGCCACTTGCGTTCCTCCTCCTGTAGACGTTGCCAACCATAACATCTCGCCCCTCCTTCGGAAACAGCTCGTCCTCGAGCTGGAACGCTGGGTACGCTGCCTTGAACTCGTCCACCGGCTCCCAAGTGGCGTCAGACACAGGCAAATCAGCCCACTGGATGAGAACTTCCCACACGCCGCGACTGAGCCGGCCGCGGAGTGCCCGTTCAGGCTGATGAAGAGGACGACCATGGCGAAGAGGTGGAAGAACTGGAACCGATGTCGGCGGAGTACCACGGAACGGCTTCAACACACCGACATGGAACACATCGTGGATGCGTGCGCCCTCCGGTAGGTGAAGGCGATAGGCCATGGTGCCCGCCCGTTCTAGCACCCGAAAGGGGCCGGCATACTTGGGCCCCAACTTGCCCTTGCTCCGGGTGCCACGGACCGGGTGTGTCGGAGGAGGCGGAGAAGTACCCGATCCCAACCGAGAACTCAAGCGGCCGGTGCTTGGCATCATAGAAGCGGCGCGCATGCTCCTGCGCTGAAGAAGTCGGCGCGTACTTCGGCAAGGAACTCGTCGCGGCGGAGAGCAAGGCATCGACACTCTCCGTGTGCGCGGACCGGGAGCATAAGGCGGCGGAGTCCGGTGGGCGCGACCATACACCACGACGAACGGAGACGTCTTCAGCGCCGAGTGGTAGGCAGTGTTGTAACAGAATTCCGCCCATGGAAGCCACTCTAGCCAGTCACGGGGACGGTCACCGGTGACACATCTGAGGTACATTGCGATGGTCTTGTTAACGGCCTCCGATTGTCCGTCTGTCTGTGGATGAAAAGCCGTGCTCATCTTCAGTTGCACGCCCGCCTGACGAAAGAGATCGCGCCAGACGTGGCCAGTGAACACCGGGTCACGGTCGCTCACGATCGACTCCGGGAACCCATGGAGACGGACGATGTCGTGGAAGAACGCGCGGGCGACCGACGCCGCCGTGTAGGGGTGCCCCAATGGGATAAAATGGGCGTACTTGGAGAACCGGTCCATGACCGTGAGGATGACGCTCTTGCCATGGACCTTGGGCGGCGCCTCGACAAAGTCCATGGCGATGTCGGCCCGGACGCGGATGGAACAGGCGGTGGTTGGAGCGAGCCGGCCGGATGTAGAGCTTCCGTCTTGTTCCGTGACATGTGGCACACGCGCGGACATAATCATGGACGACCCGGCGGTCATGGTTGATGAAGAACTCGGTGCGGAGCCGCTGGAGCGTCTTACGTACGCCCTCATGGGCGTTGGTGTGGGCGGAAGCGAACGTCCTCGAGCAAGGGCGACGTCGGGGCACGTAGACACGCCCCTTGTGGAGGACGAGGCCGTCCTTCAACGCCCGTCCCGCGCCGCGGCGCCCGTGGCCACCTCGTCACACATGGCCCGCAGCTCCGCCTCCTCGCGAAACTCCCGCCGCAAGTCGTCGAAGAGAGCGGCCGGGGAGTCGAGATAGCCGCGAGGATCGGCTCCTCCTGGGGAAGCGTCGCGAGGAGCGGCACGTCGCCGTCGCGCCGTGACAGCGCGTCCGCCACCACGTTGAGACGCCCCGGCCTGAACTCAATCCTGAAATCATAACCCATTAACTTACTGATCCACTGGTTTTGAGGAATTGTGGAGAGACGTTGATCGAGCAGGAACTTCAAGGCGTAATGATCCGTTCGCACGACGAACGAACGTCCCCACAAGTAGGGGCGCCAATGGCGGACCGCCTGGACGAGTCCAATCAGCTCGCGTTCATACGCGGCGACCTTCAAGTGCCGCGCCGCAAACGGGCGGCTGAAGAACGCGATGGGACCCGCGCCTTGATGTAGAACCGCCCCGAAGCCTGAGCCGGACGCATCGCAGTCCACGAAGAACTCGGTGTCGAAGCCGGGGGAGTGTGTAGCACGGGCGCGGCTGAGAGGGCCGCCTTCAGCGCGGCGAGCGCCGCGTCCTCGGCGTCGGTCCAGGCGAAGGAGTTCTTCCGAAGCAAGCTTGTGAGCGGCGCGGCGAGGGTACCATAGTCCTTGATGAAGCGCCGGTAATAGCCCGCCAAGCCGAGGAACCCGCGCAGACCACGGGCCGAGCGTGGCTGCGGCCATGATTGTACCGCTGTGACCTTGGAGCCATCCATGGCGACGCCGGCATGAGAGATCACGTGCCCCAGGTAGTGGACCGATGGCTCAGCAAAGGAGCATTTGGAGCGCTTCAGATGAAGCTGGTGAGTGCACAGGACGTCCAGCACCGCGCGCAGCTGGAGAAGGTGTTCGGTCCAAGTTCTGCTGTACACGAGTATGTCATCGAAGAAGACCAAGACACACCGGCGAAGGAAGGGTTTGAGCACCATGTTCATGAGGGCCTGGAACGTCGAGGGTGCGTTGGAGAGGCCGAAGGGCATGACCAAGAACTCGAAATGGCCATGATGAGTCCGGAACGCCGTTTTGGCCACGTCATCAGGGTGCACACGAACCTGATGATACCCGGACCGCAGATCGAGCTTTGTGAAGAAGCGAGCACCATGGAGCTCGTCCAACAACTCCTCGACTACAGGGATGGGAAACTTGTCCTTCACTGTGGCGGCGTTAAGAGCACGGTAATCGACGCAAAACCGCCAGGATCCGTCCTGCTTCTTGACAAGGAGGACAGGGGCCGAGAATGGGGAGGTGCTTGGGCGGATCGTGCCTTGCTTGAGCATCTCCTCACATTGCCTCTCGAGCTCATCTTTTTGTAGTTGTGGATAGCGGTAGGGGCGCACCGCCACTGGCTCCGTTGCTGGCTTGAGGTGGATGCGATGATCGCACGCGCGCGGCGGTGGTAGTCCCGTTGGTGGAGCAAACACATCCTCGAATGACTCCAGCAGCCGCTCGAGCAAGGCTGGTTCGGTGCCGCGAACGCCGGAGCCACGGATGGGCTGGAGGAGCAATCCTGCTGCTTCAGAGGGGCGGTCACGTGGTGTACCGAGGCCGCGCCATTGCACCCGACGACCGTTCAGGACGAATGTCATCGTGAGGTTGTCGAAGTTCCACACGATGTCGCCCAAGGTGCGCAGCCAGGCGATCCCCAAGACCATGTCGCAGGAGTCCAAGGGGATCGCGTAGCAGTCGATGGAGAACCGCTCGGCACCCACCCGCATGTCGACGTCGCGGGCGACGCCGCGGCACATGACGCGGTCACCATTGGCCACCGTGACATGCGCGCCGTCACTGTCCGTGAACTGGAGCTCCGCCCGACGCGCGGCTGCCCGGCTGATGAAGTTATGGGTGGAGCCCGAGTCGAGTAGGGCAGTGAGCTCATGTCGCCCCACTTGGACTCAGAGCTGCATCGTCTCCTCCACTCGGATCCCGGTGATCGCCGATAAGGAGATGAGCGGCTTGTCGGGGTCGTAAGCCGGGGCGGCCTCTGGGGCGGCCGGCTCCCCCGCGGGCGTCGCGTCATCCGCCTCGTCGTCATCAGGCTCCTCGACGATGTAGTCATGCGCTTCAAGGTAAAACAAACGGGCGCAAACATGGCCCCGCACGTAAGGCTCATCACAATTATAGCAGAGCCCCATCTTACGTCGCTCCACCATTTGCTCCGGTGAGAGCCGCTTGAAGGTGTTCGGCGGCTTGTTGGCGGCTGACGACGTGCCCTCCGGTGCTGGCAGAGCCGGGAGAGCACTCCGCCGCGCCGGTCGGTTGGGGGCGTGCGCTGGGCGTAGGTGAGCGTTGCGCCGCTCATATGCCCGGGCGAGCCGCATGGCATGCTGAAGATCGCCCGGTTCCTGGAGCTCGACGTCAACCTTGATGTACTCGGGCAGACCCCCGGTGAATAGCTTGGCCTTCTGCAGGGTCGAGAGCTCGCCCGCGTGCGCCGCGCGGGCCTGGAACGCCTCCATGTACGTGTCGACCGATGTACCGAAGGGTAGGCGTGCCAGATCGGCCAGATGGTTGGTGCCGATGGCCGGCCCAAACCTTTGTTGCGTGTACCGGCGAAAATCTGGCCACGCGGGTCGGCCGCCGAGGTCTTGCTCCAGAACGAGGTACCACTGCTGGGCAACCCCCGTGAGGTGGTATGACGCCAACCAAACCTTGTCGGCCTCCGGCGTGAACTGTCCACGGAAGAACTGCTCGCATTTGTTGAGCAAGCCGAGCGGGTCCACCTTGCCATCGTAAGCTTCGAAGGTGAGCTTGTGGTACTTGGGAACGGCGGACGAAGCCCATGGCGCCGGCGCGGGGAACGGCTGCGACGGGGCCATGTGGGCCGTGATCATCGGCAGCGTCTGAGACACTGTGCCGAATCCGGGGATCGGCGACGGGGAGGGTGGGAATTGAATCTGCTGGATCGGCACACCCGTTGTTGGTTGTGCCGGAGTTGGCTGCGGCGCCTGCGGCAGCGTCGGGTTGACGGAGGACGACGAGTCGGTGGCGTGGGTTGTGACGTCGGTGATCACCGGTTGTGACGAGGCCGGCAGCTGAGGCACGCCACCGAACCCGGGCAGCCCGAACTGCGGGTACGACTGACGGCCGTCGATGGCCGACAAGCGCGAGCCCTGGTCCATGAGCTGGTTGTTCATGGCCGACATCTGGAGTTGCATGCCTTGGAACGCCTCGGCAAACTTGGCGAGGGAGTCGGCGATCGAGACGAGCTTTGGCGGCTCATTGGACTGTGGAAGGGCGAAAAGCGCGTTGGATGTGGGCACGAGCGGGAGCGAGGATGGAGGTACAGCGGAGGCAGGAACCCCGGTCGTTGGTACGGCGGGGGTGGCGGTAGCGTCAGCGGTGGTGGTGGGCTGGATTGGCGGCGTAGATGAATTGGTGGTGGTCGACATGATCGGCATTCGTCCTGAACGGTCGCCGGGTGCAATGGCGCGGCCTCGGTACACCACGTGACCGCCCCTCTGAAGCAGCAGGATTGCTCCTCCAGCCCATCCGTGGCTCCGGCGTTCGCAGCACCGAACCAGCCTTGCTCGAGCGGCTGCTGGAGTCATTCGAGGATGTGTTTGCTCCACCAACGGGACTACCACCGCCGCGCGCGTGCGATCATCGCATCCACCTCAAGCCAGCAACGGAGCCAGTGGCGGTGCGCCCCTACCGCTATCCACAACTACAAAAAGATGAGCTCGAGAGGCAATGTGAGGAGATGCTCAAGCAAGGCACGATCCGCCCAAGCACCTCCCCATTCTCGGCCCCTGTCCTCCTTGTCAAGAAGCGGGACGGATCCCCGGCGGTTTTGCGTCGATTACCGTGCTCTTAACGCCGCCACAGTGAAGGACAAGTTTCCCATCCCTGTAGTCGAGGAGTTGTTGGACGAGCTCCATGGTGCTCGCTTCTTCACAAAGCTCGATCTGCGGTTCGGGTATCATCAGGTTCGTGTGCACCCTGACGACGTGGCCAAAACGGCGTTCCGGACTCATCATGGCCATTTCGAGTTCTTGGTCATGCCCTTCGGCCTCTCCAACGCACCCTCGATGTTCCAGGCCCTCATGAACATGGTGCTCAAACCCTTCCTTCGCCGGTGTGTCTTGGTCTTCTTCGATGACATACTCGTGTACAGCAGAACTTGGACCGAACACCTTCTCCAGCTGCGCGCGGTGCTGGACGTCCTGCGCACTCACCAGCTTCATCTGAAGCGCTCCAAATGCTCCTTTGCTGAGCCATCGGTCCACTACCTGGGGCACGTGATCTCTCATGCCGGCGTCGCCATGGATGGCTCCAAGGTCACAGCGGTACAATCATGGCCGCAGCCACGCTCGGCCCGTGGTCTGCGCGGGTTCCTCGGCTTGGCGGGCTATTACCGGCGCTTCATCAAGGACTATGGTACCCTCGCCGCGCCGCTCACAAGCTTGCTTCGGAAGAACTCCTTCGCCTGGACCGACGCCGAGGACGCGGCGTTCGCCGCGCTGAAGGCGGCCCTCTCAGCCGCGCCCGTGCTACACCTCCCCAGCTTCGACACCGAGTTCTTCGTGGACTGCGATGCGTCCGGCTCAGGCTTCGGGGCGGTTTTACATCAAGGCGCGGGTCCCATCGCGTTCTTCAGCCGCCCGTTTGCGGCGCGGCACTTGAAGGTCGCCGCGTATGAACGCGAGCTGATTGGACTCGTCCGGGCGGTCCGCCATTGGCGCCCCTACTTGTGGGGACGTTCGTTCGTCGTGCGAACGGATCATTACGCCTTGAAGTTCCTGCTCGATCAACGTCTCTCCACAATTCCTCAAAACCAGTGGATCAGTAAGTTAATGGGTTATGATTTCAGGATTGAGTTCAGGCCGGGGCGTCTCAACGTGGTGGCGGACGCGCTGTCACGGCGCGACGGCGACGTGCCGCTCCTCGCGACGCTTCCCCAGGAGGAGCCGATCCTCGCGGCTATCTAGACTCCCTAGTTCGCTCTCTTCGACGACTTGCGGCGGGAGTTTCGCGAGGAGGCGGAGCTGCGGGCCATGTGTGACGAGGTGGCCACGGGCGCTCGCGGCGCGGACTGGGCGTTGAAGGACGGTCTCGTCCTCCACAAGGGGCGTGTCTACGTGCCCCCGACGTCGCCCTTGCTCGAGGACGTTCTGCTCCTCGCCCACACCAACGCCCATGAGGGCGTACAGAAGACGCTCCAGCGGCTCCGCACCGAGTTCTTCATCAACCATGACCGCCGGGTCGTCCATGATTATGTCCGCGCGTGTGCCACATGTCAGCGGAACAAGACGGAAGCTCTACATCCGGCCGGTCTGCTCCAACCACTGCCCGTTCCATCCCGCGTCTGGGCCGACATCGCCATGGACTTTGTCGAGGCGCTGCCCAAGGTCCATGGCAAGAGCATCATCCTCACGGTCGTGGACCGGTTCTCCAAGTACGCCCATTTTATCCCATTGGGGCACCCTGTGGAGGTATAAACTCCATATACCCTCACGGCCTAGTTTGGGCCGACACGCTATCACCAGGCCGGCCCATCAAGCTTCAAGACCGATCGGCTCAGGCTGGTCGGACGGCCCTAAAACAGCCGATTCCCGAAGACCGACAAGAAGGACAAGACCTAGCCGAGATAGGAAAGTTTAGACTTGTAAAGTATATAAACTTAGTACCGAGATAGGCTAGTTCCGACTTGTAACCTTGCTCCCCGCGATATATAAGGAGAGCAAGGACCCCGTGCGAGGGGGAGAATCGGCATAACGCACGAACTCATACATCCACATCATAATCGAAACAGAGAGCGGACTAGGGTTTTACGCATCCTTGCGGCCCGAACCAGGGGTAAACCTCGTGTGATTGCTCCCTGTTTACGTCTTGCTCGCAATCTCGTGCGCCTTCCGCCAATCCATTACCGGTCGGGGCATACCCACGGTCGGACTATCGCCGATATTTCGTCGACAGTGGCGCGCCCGGGTAGGGGTGCGCACCGAGATTTCACGTCGATCAAGATGGTTTCCTTCCCGGCTTCCATGACCTTCGGCCGGCCTCACCTTCACCGTTGGGACGATGACCTGGACAACCGCTCCGACACCTCATACATCGAGGGTCCGCCCTCGATCCTAGCTCCACTAAGCAATGAAGGTACAAATCCTTTGCCTCCTCGCACGAGGCATCATCATCAAAGCTCGAGTTATCGAACTCCACCTTTTCTTCTAGGCACCAATCAACCACCGACGAAAATTGGGCCGATCTGTTCGAAGCAACTCATGATCAACAGGGATAGGCTCATGGAGTTTTTGCTCGGTTTGGATCTATCCAGTTAAATCAAAGCAAGAATCACCTACTATCCTTCAACAGACCAAGCGCCAACAAAACGCCCAACAAAAATCATCGGATCGCAAGATCCTAGATCCAAGGGCTGCATCACCGTTCCCATACGGGTTGCCGAACACCGCCGACCTATTCAGCCACCAACTTTTAGCGAGATTACCTCAAAGGCTACAACCGGATCCCCGATCCGCGTTCGGATATGATTGGCTACGCTTTCGACGCACCCGCGTGGACATATCGTCAATCATGTGCGCCTCGAAGAAGTCACGGATGACCAATCTCCGGAAAAACACGTGACGTTACTCCGGACACGCCCGGACTCGACGATTACTACAATATCTTAGAACTCTCGGGATCCGCCCATACGATGGTCTACTCCGACAACGAAGAAGAGGTACAATCTGCAAACAACGGTACCAAGCGTATCGACACTACTCCGGATCTACAACTCACCGTGTTCCGACCCGAGAGGAACATGAGGAAATTCATCGAGAGATCCATAACCCGGCCAAATCCACTCAAGAGTTACAAGAATTCCCATCTTTCCCTCCCGGCCTAGGGAACGCGGTATGTCATGTTAGTGACAACGAGGTCACCATCAATGGAGAAACCGACGAACAAAGGCAACAGCGAGAGGGTCGAAACGCAGCCCGGGAACAACGGAGGCAAAACGAAGCCGCAATCCGAGGCAAATGCCGACCAAGATCGTATGGTCGGACGACGCGGGGTTTTCGGCAAAATCTTGCGATGATTTCGACCTTGTAAACGAAAGACAGTTCACACAACCCCAAGTGCTAATCGCGGTTGCTATTGACCGCCTCAAGACGGCCAACATTCCTCAAACTCCCCAAATTGAGGAAGCAATTGATTTTCTAGTAGCCGCTAAAGCTCAAGTGAACCATATGAGAGAACAAGCGCGCCCAGCCGCATCTCTCAGAAGCCACCGGCCGCGTAGTTTCTTCAGCAATCAAATACCAGACTCTAGAGAGGGAGGTGCTAACAACAACAACTACGAAGACGATGGAGAGAGTTGTGGGAACTTTCCTCACAACAGATTTCACCGAGACACAATGATAGAAGACAGATCAACCACGAGACAACGAGATTATGGTCAACCCTTCAATCACCATCATGATGAACAATATGACGACAATGACCTCCGAGCGGTCATCAACAACCGATACCGAGCTCGCATGGATGCCTCGGGACCAAAGCCTTATTCGGCTACCCTACGAGAGGTAGTCCGGCCCAAAAGTTTCGGGATACCGAGACATCAAAACGTACGATGGCAAGGTCGACCCGAGAACATTGGATCCTCTTATACGAAGTAGCCGTACGAGCGCGGGAGGGGATGAACACGTCATGGCCAATTACCTCCCTATCGTACTCGACAGTGGGCCGAATAATTGGTTATTACGACAACGAGAGGGGTCGATTCACAAACGTGGCCTCAACTGCGACATCTCTTCATCGAGAACTACAAGAATAACATGCCGGCAGCACACTAAGTACGATCTAGCAAAGATCGTCGATTACCCGAATGAACCACTACGTCACTACATACGACGCTTCTCGAAGTCCGGACGACAATTCCGGACATTTCGGCGCCGAAGTCGTATCCCTTTTCGTACGGGGATTACGACAACCCGAAAATATTGATCTACGAAAAGAACTTTTGAGAAGACAACCCACTACAACCGACGAGATGTTCGAGAATAGCCCGTGAATTCGCTCGCGTTGACGATGCCATGCAACAATTGCCCGAAACCGGACAAGGATACGAAAACTTCGAAGAAACGATGACGAGAAAGAGATTTGCAACACAAAGACATGCGCGAAACGACGACGTGACAATAACCGTCGCAATGAACAACGACGCAACAATCGCATACAAAACAATTATAGCGAGACACGAGATCAACGCGTCCATTCGGTACCACCTAGCGAGAAAAAAAAGCGAGACTTCGATCCGAATATGAGAAGATTCTAGGCCGGGACTGCCCTAAACACCCGGGGAAAAGGGCATACTATGGGCGAGTGTCGCGGATTCACAAGCAATTTTCGTAGGGCGCCGCCAAGAAACGAGATTAATAAAACAAAGTAAGGAAAAACGGCCCGAACGTAAGGACAAGGCCGAGGAAGAAGAAGAAGACGGCGACAAAGATCCTCGGCATCGGTTCAACGAGCCCACCAAACACTTGTCGGCTATGATTTTTGGCGGCAAAGTTGGTCTCGAAAACTCGCGGGACAAAAAGTTACTAAAAAGGAGGATCATGGCAATCGCTAAGTCCGATGGACCAAATACGGACATTAAAGCTCCAAACAGTCGGAACAACCAAGAACCTTTAACGAGAGCCGACATGTGGGCAAATATACCGAGATGCCGGCGATTCCCTTTGGTACTCGACCCGATCGTTAATCATATACGTATGGAAAGAGTACTCATAGATGGCGGCGAGTGCTTTAAACATTCTATTCCTAAAAGCGTTTCGCGAGCTAGGTTTAAAAATCGAAGATCTCGAACCTTACGACTCACCATTCTCGGGAGTCATGCCGTGCAAACCTTCAATGCCATTGGGAAAAATAACTCTACCCGTTCGATTTCGAACAAGACAACACTTCGAGAAAAGACTACGTCGCTTCATTGTAGCCGACTTGAAGGCGTTTACCACGCCATACTCGGTCGACCAGGGGATCGCAAAGTTCATGGCTGTCCCTCACTACGGATATCTAGTGTTAAAAATGCCAACATCAAAGGGCATTCTTTCTCTCGAGGCAATGTGCTTATGGCTCACGATCATGAAAACAAACGCCTACGCAGCCGGCCGAATTAGCGTACCTCAAAGCCCATATGGAACAAACATGCCTTGAAGCAAAACAGATACCCGAAGCCGACCTTCGGATCCCGAATCAAGCGAACAAAAAGGTCAGCCAACAAAAGCAATGACACAAAGAAGATCGAGCTCATCCCCGGAGATAAGGAGAAAACTGCTCTTATAGGAGCCAATTTAGACGATAAATAGGAAGACGCGCTCGTCCAATTCCTACGGGACAACATAAGCATATTCGCTTGGAAACCAGCAGACATGCCAGGCGTCCCAAGGGAAAAGGTCGAGCACTTCCTTAATGTCTCAGAAACCGCCAAACCAATCAAACAAAGATTACGACGGTTTGCTCGCGACGAAAAGGAGGTGATTAGGGTAGAAGTGTTAAAGCTATTAGCAAATGGTTTTATAAAAGAAGTGTATCATCCCGACCGGCTATCCAATCCAGTTCTTGTACAAAAGAAAAATGGCGAATGGAGAATGTGTGTTGATTATACCGATCTCAACAAACACGCCCTAAAGACCCCTTCAAACTACCTCGTATCGACGAAGTAGTTGACTCAACCACAGTGCGAACCGTTGTCCTTTTTAGATTGCTATTCAGGGTATCACCAAATAGCCCTAGCAACTCACGATCAAATAAAAACATCATTCATCACGCCTTTCGGCGCATACTGCTATACGACCATGTCGTTTGGCCTCAAAAATGCTGGTGCAACATACCAACGCACTATCCAAGAGTGTCTTCAAAAAGAAATTTCCGACCAGCTGGTCGAAGCATACGTAGACGACGTAGTCGTAAAAACAAAGGAGAGCGGATCCTTAGTTTCAAACCTAGAGCGAACCTTCGTCGCTTTAAACAAATTTCAGTGGAAATTAAACCCACGACGAAATGCATATTCGGAGTACCATCGGGGATACTACTCGGCAACGTAGTTAGCCAAGATGGCATTAAACCAAACCCCGAAAAAGTTAATGCGGTCTTAAAAATGACGCAACCCAAAAGTATAAAAGATATCCGAAACTTATTGGATGCATGGCGGCTTTAAGCCGCTTCATATCAAGACTTGGCGAAAAAGGCCTCCCCTTTTTCAAACTATTAAAGGCCAAGCAAAAATTTGAATGGACAAGCGAAGCGACAAAGCCTTCTTCGAACTCAAGACATATTTAACATCGCCACCGGTGCTAACGGCACCTAAAGATGACGAAGAATTATTGCTATACATTGCGGCTACCGATCGCGTGGTGGTCACGACAAGAATAGTCGTCGAAAGACAAGAAGAGGGACATACATATGGCGTACAAAGACCAGATCTACTACATCGAAAGTATTAAACGACTCGAAACAGAGATACCCACACGTACAAAAACTTTTGTACGGGATCCTAATAACGAAACGAAAGCTGCTACACTACTTTGACACATATCCGATCACAATAGTAACAGAACATGCTGTTGGCGACATTCTTCGCAATAAAGACGCCAGTGGTCGGATCGTCAAATGGGCAATAGAGCTCAGCCCATACACACTAAAATTTCAAAGCCGTACAACCATCAAATCCCAAGCCTTGGTTGATTTCCTAGTAGAATGGACGGACATGTCCCTACCACCATTTCAAAACGAAGCCGAACGATGGGAAATGTTCTTTGATGGCTCCCTTAAAATAAAAGGAGCAGGAGCAGGCGTCGTGTTCAAAGCACCAAGCGGTGATACCCTAAGATACGTACTGCGTATCCATTTTAAAGCTTCAAATAACGCGGCCGAATACGAAGCTGCACTTCACGGCCTCAAGATAGCCATAGAATTGGGTATAAAAAGGCTCCTCGTCTTTGGAGACTCTAATTTAGTTGTCCAGCAAATCAACAAAGAATGGGACTGCACTAATGAAAAAATGGAGGCATACGTGGCAGAGATAAGGAAGCTAGAAAATAAATTCTATGGCTTGGAATTCACCTATATACCAAGAGAAAAGAACAAACTTGCGGACCAATTATCTAAATTGGGATCCGATAGAGCAAAAATGCCACCCGACGTATTTGTTCAAGATCTACTATTACCTTCTCGTCACACGGAGGTAGCACAGAACCACCACAAAAAGAAACAGATCCATCGACGGCAAAACCAAAATAGATAATATTCAAAGCAAAGCATACTAATGGCTCACCTCCGACCAAGAAAACGGTATCATTGCTTTAATCCGACCAAAGACCTTTCGGAATAAGTGCTCCAAGAACAAGATCGAGCAAAAAATCTATAGATAACTCCAAAGTTATTTATCCAAAGAAAAGAAAGCGACAAGATCCCTCAACTACAAAGGGATGTAACGAGCAAATACCATCAGTGGAACCTTTGGAACAAACAAAGGAGACAAAGCCGACCGAGAATTCCCTTTATTCGGTATCTCATTGACGAGGACACACCGACGTATAAAACGGAAAAACAACGTCTCATAAGACGCGGTAAACATTATGTCCTAGTCGATGGGCAACTTATGTGCAAAAATGCAAGCGCGAAGTCTTGCAAAAATGCATTTCTTTCGAAGAAGGAGCGTAACTACTACTACGTATTCATGAAGGGATGTGTGGAAATCATGCCGCATCAAAAACACCGGTCGGGAAAGGTATTCCGAGCGAGGTTTTTGGCCAACCGCACTAGCCGATGCTAAGAAACTAGTTCAGCATTGTAAAGGTTGCCAATTCTTCGCTAAACAAATTCATGTCCCCGCACATGAGCTTCAAACAATACCCGGCCGCATGGCCCTTTTCATGCTTTGGGGACTAGACATGATAGGACCATTCAAAAAAGCCCCGGCGGCTATCAATTTGTCTATGTACTTATAGACAAATTTTCAAAATGGATAGAATATAAGCCCTTAGTCAAGGCAAATGCTCAAAAGGCCGTCGAATTCCTAACGTACGTCGTACATCGTTTCGGCGTACCCAACACCATTATAACAGATTTAGGATCCACATTTACAGGTGGTGAATTTTGGGATTTTTGCGAAGACTTAGGAACAAAAGTAAAATATGTATCAGTGGCCCACCCTCGAGCCAATGGTCAAGTAGAAAGAGCAAATGGGATGATCATAGACGCCCTACGAAAAAGGCTATACCGAGATAACGATACCCATCCAGGAAGATGGTATCATGAATTACCTGCCGTGATATGGGGACTTCGAACTCAACCAAGCAGAAATACCGGCGTCTCGCCTTATTTCATGATATTTGGTGCTGAAGCGGTTTTACCGAGATGAAGTGGCATTTGGCTCACCAAGAACAAAAACTATGACGAGGAAGCCACAAATGAAGTCGAAAAACTATCATCGATTCGGAGAAGAGCGCAACTTGGAAACACTCCCAAGAACGGCTAAATATCTAGCGTCTCTACGGCGCTATTACAACAGAATGTAAAAGAAAGACGGTTTGTGGTCGGAGACCTCGTCCTCAAAAGAATTCGAAAAAGACGACCTCCACAAATTGTCATCTCATTGGGAAGGACCTTTCCTAGTCAAAGCGATCACAAGACCAACGACTTATAAACCGTGTACTCTAGACGATCCACCTAGAGATTTGCCAAACTCTTGGCACATAGAACACTTAATTAAATTCTATGCCTAGCACACAAGGCAATTGTAATTGTTCCTAGACATGCAACAAAAGTACTACCATTTGTATCAAAGAACACCGAGATATTGTTACAAAACGGTGCAAAGCACCACGAGTTTAATACCACAAATTAATTTCAAATTATTGTTCGTGCACAAGATCTATCTTGTCGGCAATAACACGAGCGGTGCCCGCAAGCATTTTGCAAGTCTCTCGAGCTTTTCGGAGAAGTATCTCGGGCCTCCCGACTCCAAGCGCTTGAAATCTGCCCGAGGAAAGTGAGATTGCGCAAGAGCTAGAACACTTGATGCAACAAAGCGACTCCCCTTCCCGACAAACTCCTTGAGCAAACGCCATGAACGGCGGCACCGATCCACAACAAATTCGGGAACGAGAAGGGGATTTGCCGGCCTCACTTCACCCCGCGCAAGTACAAATAATCGAGGGTTGCAATCCATTCGCCATGGACAAGTAGCGCTCGTCGCTTCTTGGTTATCATTTTTTTAACACGCCAAATTGTGCCATATGACGCTCATGCGTTTCTACATAAGCACAACTTATAAGATACGATAAGAGCCAAACAACAACAAGATAAAAAAAAAGGAGGAGAAAACGCACCTCGTGCCTCCTTTTCCAAGCGCTCAATCTCTCGTACGAGCTTTCTTCTCCGCTCCCGGTCGGATGAGCAATTTCGGTGGCCTTCGGGGCTTTTTCACTCTCCAAATCTACAAAGTACACAATCGGGTAATGACATATTCTCGTCAAAACCACAGGTAACAAGAATGAGTAAAACAAACCTCTTTTTGCTCCTGAAGGGCCGCAACTTTTTTCAACAGGGAATCTTTCTCAAGTTCCCAAAGCTTTTCACGACCTTCGTGAACACGGATCTGCCGCTCCAAATCTTCATTTTGCTTCCGCAGAAGACCGTTTTCACACATGGTCGGTTTGAACTGCTCTATGCAGAGATGACGCTTTTCAGCAATATCTTCAACCACCTGCAAAAAGGATCCTTCACAACATGACAGAATGGGTAAAATAGAAAAAGCCACTAAGACAAGTACTAACCTTAATACGAGCCCGAAGATCAGCAAACACTTGCTCAAAACCATTAGAAATGGCACCCCTGGTAACATTCTCAAAAATGTGCCATTCACCATTGTCATCCCGACGAGCTACATAGTCTGCGGCTACCGGGAATATGGGCACCGGAAAAGTTCCCCCCGATCTCTTCCATTATCTCGGGGTGATCATTTGCCGATGCACCGGGTCTAAAACTACCCAAGCGCATATTCGATTTTGATCACTTTCAGAGATGAGGCCAGGGAAGAATCTAGCGCTAAACCTGGCAAAGACGGCTGAGCATCCTCGAGAGGAGGCCATAATGTTGATACCCGCATAACCACTACGGGTTCAAGAACGACATTTGCAAGAACTATCCTTGGATCCTCAACAAGATCGGCCCGAGGTGGCACAACTTCGGGAACAGGTTTCTTGATCCATGACTACATTGGCGGCGGGAGTTACAACTTCGGGAACGGCTTCTTGGCTCACCAAAGCGGTCCCAGCTTCCACCAAGGGCTCCCCGCCCAAATCTTCAACAATAGGAGTCCCGGCAACAACAAATTTTTTCGAAATAATCAAGAGAATTCAAGGTATAGCAAAGGTACAGGCCAAGAAGTTCATATACTCACGGTTCGGATTGCTCAAAGTGAAGGTTGAAAAAATCGGCATATCGGTCTCCACGTTACGAATGTAGAAGACCCAATAACAACATCGGCCTCGGTATCACGAGGCAATACAAAGCCAGAGGCATTCGATCCTCTAAACCCTCAACCAAACTACCAGGTTGACCATCATCAGCCAAAAGCCCAGTCCTAATAATTGGCATAATAGGTTGATTCCCAGAATCAACAGCCAATTGAGGAGGTACACGGGGAGGAGTACAACTCCGACCACCACTCCTTTCGACGCAAACGCTTGCGTCGAGCAAATTCAGCAATGGACAATTTATCTTCGGAATCGATTCGAAATCGATGACTCCACAACCCGACGATAACGGCGTTTTTGACCACTAGAAGCACAAGGTCAAGCGATAGAGAACCCCGTCGAACACCCGAACGTTTCTTTTTCTTCTCATACGCAACCTTCCGCTTTCCGGCCTTTAAATTGATCATCAACGGGCTCTGCGGCGTCATCATCGGCTTCCATTCTCAATTCCCCGATCAAATCCGGTGCGCTGGTATTGCAAAGCTTCTCCGGCGGGAAGATCATCAAGAGGGACGCGAGACACATAAATATGACGACCCTATACATATAACCGAATTTTGCATCAAAACAATCAAACCGCAAAGCACGAAATAAGAGGATAAAAGATAAAGAAACATACCGGGGAGGTGGTTGTCTCCAATCAAATGGCCTTCTTACGGGCTTAGGGATATGAGTATCATCCCCTCGTTTAAACATCTTCATGAGCCTCAAAGAGATATCATCGCGAAATTTGCTCGGAGTCTCACGAGAAGGGTCGTCCTCTCCACGATATTCCCAAAGGAAGTTGAATCTCTCCTTAAGAGGCCGAATACGGCGAGAGATAAAAACAGCTGCCACCGTAAAACCATTCGGGCCCTTTAAATTCATCATCGCCGAATTTCATTCACTTCAATCATCTCGGTAGTGTTTGGCTTATCCGACCGAAGTGATTGGGTTCGGAATTTGAGTAATATCACAAGGAACAGGCCTTCCCTGTTCATTGTCATTTACATAGAACCATTTCTTGAACCAATCCTTCACATTATCGTGTGTGTAAACGATAACCAGCGACCGCATCCCGTCACGGAGCGAAATGTAACATGCCCCAGCCTCTTGGACCGCCACCCAAATTCCTCTCCTCTTCAACTCATAAAAATGTCTCAAGACATTGAAATTTGGGGGAATGGCAAGATACAACTCACAATACGCAACAAAAAGAGCGATTGTCATAATAGAGTTCGGCCGGAGATTGCGATTGATATCTTCCAAAGGATGCGAGTTCTACCAAAAAAGTATGGATCGGAATACCCAAACCCCCGATAAAATAATCTTCGAATACAACTATTTCACCATCATAGGGACGGGAACGCCTCACCTCGTAGCGGCACACGCCACACTCCAAGGAGCCGCCGGCGGAATCATACCGCCATCCGCCAAAGCATTCGAGACGCCGCCGTCGATTGAGTGGGCGACCACATGAGCTTCATTTGCTTCTCATATTCCTTCGCTCCTTTTTCTCCTTCCTCTTCTCTCGTTGCGAGATTGACGCTTCTTCCCCATGATCTTCGGGCGGAAGGATGCGGTTGTTTCGGACTAACCCTAGACACGAAGCACGGGAGCAGAAGGATGCGGTTGCAAAAACGGCAGGCAAAATGAGAGCGAATAGTCCAAATGACGGCGGCACCAGAAGTTTTTAACCACACTAGGGTTTTTTACCCTTAATGGGCCAGAGAAACTGGGCCGCCTCCAAAGAAAAAAAGGTTTTTTTTGGTCGTTCCCTCTCTCCATTTAAATTCATTTCTTTTTACGACGCACGGCCTACCGGACAACCCGAAAGCCGGCCCGGTAAAGCAAAGCTACGATGGCCATTTAAGTCTGTCTTCTAGCTATAGTCTTAAAAACAGCCTCGCTAACAAGACCGGGTTCACGGCAAAGAAAGCTGTTCCAACCCGTAACAAAGTTGCGGTATAGCATAAACAATTCAACCCACACAATCCGACACTGAAATGGGATTTTTTTCGCCAATGATACCGGTTATTTCGGCACACAAATAGCAAAGCTATTTTCATGGGTTTAGATTCAAAACCATGGTCTCACACCGCCACGGGACCGAGTTAAGTAGCAAAGCTGCCTTAACTTAATCATGACAAAGTCATGGCATGGTTCAAACCGACCGGCCCAAATGAAATTTGGCCTGCTCGGTCTCACTCAAAGAGTGGTCGGAAACACATAAAGCATGATATAATGATCGCTTGTCTTCTTTTTTAGACCACGACATAACGTGTTCCACCTCATCTCGGCTCGGGGACTACGTGGGCCCACGTCACCCGAGAGGTGACATGGGCTAGATCCTTCTTTTAGAGCTTGCCGCAACATATACTATCTTACGGCAACCTCGGGGACTACGTGGCCCACGTCATTTGCATGACTCGGCCGATCCTTTCTCTCTACAAAGAGTTTAGTTTCAAAACTAAGCTAAGGCAACGACCAATGACGACAGATACCATGTGATGGCGGGCATCACACACTAACGTGGGCCCACGTCTCCGCATTTGGGGCCCTTTCAAAATTCTTTTTCTTTTCGAGCATCATAAATCTTTCGGTCAAAACCGAAAACGTCAACCAAGTGTAAGCAAAGTGTGGTCGGAAGCATTAGACGGTCCTCCACCATGCTCGGACTATATGTCGAACGTGTGTCCGACCACCCTTTCTCACTCAACCAAGCAAGACGGTGTTTTTTCCCTCAAGATCCATGATGCTCGGGGACTAGCCGTGGAGGTATAAACTCCATATACCCTCACGGCCTAGTTTGGGCCGACACGCTATCACCAGGCCGGCCCATCAAGCTTCAAGACCGATCGGCTCGGCCGGGTCGGACAGCCTAAAACAGCCGATTCCCGAAGACCGACAAGAAGGACAAGACCTAGCCGAGATAGGAAAGTTTAGACTTGTAAAGTATATAAACTTAGTACCCGAGATAGGCTAGTTCCGACTTGTAACCTTGCTCCCCGCGATATATAAGGAGAGCAAGGACCTCCGTGCCGAGGGGAGAATCGGCATAACGCACGAACTCATACATCCACATCATAATCGAAACGAGAGCGGGACTAGGGTTTTACGCATCCTTGCGGCTCCGAACCCGGGTAAACCTCGTGTGATTGCTCCCCTTTGTTTACGTCTTGCTCGCAATCTCGTGCGCCTTCCGCCAATCCATTACCGGTCAGGGCATACCCCTGGTCGGACTATCGCCGATATTTCGTCGACACACCCCTACACGGCGGCGTCGGTCGCCCGCGCGTTCTTCCACGACATCGTCCGTCTCCATGGGTTCCCGGAGTCGATCGTGAGCGACCGTGACCCGGTGTTCACTGGCCACGTCTGGCGCGATCTCTTTCGTCAGGCGGGCGTGCAACTGAAGATGAGCACGGCTTTTCATCCACAGACAGACGGACAATCGGAGGCCGTTAACAAGACCATCGCAATGTACCTCAGATGTGTCACCGGTGACCGTCCCCGTGACTGGCTAGAGTGGCTTCCATGGGCGGAATTCTGTTACAACACTGCCTACCACTCGGCGCTGAAGACGTCTCCGTTCGTCGTGGTGTATGGTCGCGCCCCACCGGACCTGCTGCCTTATGCTCCCGGTCAGGCGCACACGGAGAGTGTCGATGCCTTGCTCTCCAGTCGCGACGAGTTCCTTGCCGAAGTACGCGCCAGACTTCTTCAGGCGCAGGAGCATGCGCGCCGCTTCTATGATGCCAAGCACCGGCCGCTTGAGTTCTCGGTTGGGGACTGGGTACTTCTCCGCCTCCTCCGACACACCCAGTCCGTGGCACCCGGGAGCAAGGGCAAGTTGGGGCCCAAGTATGCTGGCCCCTTTCAGGTGCTAGAACGGGTGGGCACCATGGCCTATCGCCTTCACCTACCGGAGGGCGCACGCATCCACGATGTGTTCCATGTCGGTGTGTTGAAGCCGTTCCGTGGTACTCCGCCGACATCGGTTCCAGTTCTTCCACCTCTTCGCCATGGTCGTCCTCTTCATCAGCCTGAACGGGCACTCCGCGGCCGGCTCAGTCGCGGCGTGTGGGAAGTTCTCATCCAGTGGGCTGATTTGCCTGTGTCTGACGCCACTTGGGAGCCGGTGGACGAGTTCAAGGCGGCGTACCCGGCGTTCCGGCTCGAGGACGAGCTGTTTCCGGGAGGGGCGAGATGTTATGGTTGGCAACGTCTACACGAGGAGGAACGCAAGTGGCTAAACGTGAAGACCGAGTCATCTTAGGGTCATGAGTCGGGCATGGTCATGAGTCGGGCATGTTGCCCGGTTTCGGTTCGGTTCGAGTATCGGGAGATTAGTCAAGTTAAAGTCTTATTCTTAGGAGATATTCAGGAGATTGAGTTTGTTAGGATCGAGAGTTCGTTAGCAAGTCAGTTATCGTGTCATGTAAGGACTATAAGAGTCCCAATTAGTTAATGCAAAGGGGTTAGCCCAGGATTGAGATTATATCTCCCTTGGGCGCCTGGCGGTGCTTCTCGCTTCCCCGTTTACTGTTCCTCGTCACGCCGTTGTCGCCAAGATCAATCTGCGATCACGGCGCCCGCTCGCCGCAAGCCATTGCTTCCACGCCCCCGCATCGATCCCCCGTACCTCCTTCGCAGCAAGGTGCGAGGCCACCGTTTCGTCAACTCTCTCTCTTTCATCCATGCAGCCCCAACAACGTCCATAACACCCTCCAGGGTTCTTTGCCTTCTCATGGGGAGAGTCCCTCCTAGGTTCTTTACATTCTCGTGGGCAGTCTTGGATGTATCCACTGCATCCACACCCTAACCTCTAAGCAGACCACATTGCTGAATACCTTATGTCCACGAGCAACAACTCACGATACCAATGAAGACTGCATTTCACCGTTTACTCACGAGCAGCTCTGCAGCTCCAATCATGACTTCATCACACCATTTACTCACAAACATCTAAACTATTAATTCAGTTATTGTTTTGGTGCCTTGACTTTCTAGATTTCCATACATCATGAGGTAGGACCTGAATATATTGTATGACAGATAATGAGTATAGTTCTGGTGCCTTTACTACCGTATTGTATGATAGATGCATTTCACGCTAACCAAATTTCGCAGTTTCTAGTTTCGCAGTTTCTAGTACCATCAAGATAACGAGTATATTATTAGTTATTAGTATGGTCAATGGAAACCAGGCCCTTGTTTAGTTGGCCTACAAAAGGCTAGAAATTTGACTCTCTCTCCATCACATCAATTTTTAGCCGCTTGCATGGAGCATTAAATGTATGTAAAAAAATAACTAATTGCACACTTTAGTTGTACATCACGAGACGAATCTTTTGAGCCTAGTTGGTACACGATTGGACAATATTTATCAAATAAGACAAAAGAGTTACTATTCATCAGAGTCAAATTTTTAGCCATCTAAACAAGGCCCAGATGCAATTTGGTCTAAAATGCCAGTAGTATGCTGCACGGCCATTCAGATCTGATGGAGAGAGGGGATGACGACAGAACTCACCTTGAGGCTATAAGCTGTTGCCTGGCACCGGAGACGTCCGTGGCGTCGCAATTCGCGAATCCTAGTTCGGCGGGCCTTGGTTAGTGGCGTGGACGCGAGGTTGACTTCTCCACCATGCAGGTGAATCAATGCCAGACTGTGGGGGCGCCGACGGCGGCGGCACGGGGACTGCCTGGGACCGGTGGGTGATGAGCAATTGCCATTGGTGAAGTGGAGCGCACGGCCCTTGTGGCGTCGAGGCGACGGAGTGGAGGGCAGGTGCCCTTCCGATGGAGGCGGCGTGTTCGACGCCGAGGAACGGAGATGCTGCGACGTAGAACAGCGCGAGTCCGTCACGGCGGCGCACAGGGCTCGGCAGCGACGCGGTCGCAGGCGTTGCGTGCGGCGGCGGGGGCAGGGATTCACGAAAGGGAGGGCAGTTGCCGTGATTTCAGAATGCCGGGCGGGATTTTTTTTCGGGAGAGCTTCACCACGGCCGGGCGGTATCCTTTCGGAGGGCGGCTTCACCACGGCCTGGCTGACGGGTCCGTTCCACATTTATTGTGGTAGAGAATAAACACCGGCGTACGTCTCGGATTAGACTAATTGTTACTTGGCTGCATCGACTGCTGCGAGCAGAATCGTCATATCGTCGTTCAGTGCGCCAGTGTCTCATCGCTTGGGCCGGCCGGGCGTCATTCCGGTCACAGTGACGCTACAGCGGCTGCCCCGTCGGCGAGCAGAGCAAAGCAAGCTTACGGTAATGGAGCATCGGATATGAGCCCCTTTTCACCGTGTCTGCCCCTGTGTTTTTTTTATCGACTGGGACGAAAAAACCGGCCGCCTCCGGACGCGGTTTACCGGCCGGTAAGGGCGGTAACCGGCCGGATACCGCTCGAATTCAAATTTGAATTCAAATTTGAGTACCTACTAGTGATTTGCGCGCGCCCATGCGCGCGTCGAGTGGCCCATGTAAATATTTGTTTAAGATATAAGGATATGTAATGAATAGTAGTGCATATTTCACATTGAAGCATGGATATGTTCATAATACACCATTAATACATACAGATAGGACGCAAGTACATAATGTTACATCAAAGAGTCTAATGCCATTTACTAAACGGAAATAGCCTCTGGGGATGGTCTAACACATAACACAAGCAGCAGCAAAAGTCACCAGCCAAGAAAAGTCACCAGCCGATACGTAGGTTGGAGGTGCCAGCTTCGATCCAACCTGAAGCTACGGGAGGGACAACAGTCTACGTAGTATGTGCCTGGAGCGATACAAGCACATAACAATATTTATTTAGCACTTAAACGGTTTGGATTCAGAGATAACTAACAGGATTTTGCTCCGGACAAGCTCATTCAGAGATCAGACATGACTTACAATCATCCCAGCATGTCATTGCAAGCATGGTTTAAGAAGTACGTAGCTGCATCTAGTCATGTACCTCTGAACAGGAAAGGAGGATCCTGAAAGTATTCATTTGCCGACTGCCCAGGCAGGCACCTCCTTGCTGCTGGCTGCTCAGCTCAAACGTGAACATGGCTCATAAGGTTGCCCATGTAAACTTTACATGCTCATACATTGCCCTGACCTAGAGGCACACCACCTTAGCTGCTCACCAAGATGCCTTAGCTACACGCCTGAATTGAAGATTGGAATTTCCAAACCTGCTTGGATCATCAGAGAACAACTGGATTAGTATCACAGTTCACGCAATACTGACTAAATTTTTATATAAGTAACATAGGTGCTCACCATCTCATTTATTTCATTTATATTTGCCTTAGCTACACACCTGAATTGAAGACTGGAATTTCCCACAGAACAATTGGATTAGTTCACAGTTCATTCAATACTGAATAAATTTTGGTATAAGTAACTTGGGTGCTCACCATCTCATCTATTTCATTTATATATAGAGAGAGATAGGATTATTATAGAGATAGGATTATTGTCCAAAAATCATCATAGGCCAAGCATCCCTAGAATGATATGTAGGTTCAGCACATCATATTTGTATACCAGAAACTTGAAATATGTTGATTTGTAAAATACAAGCTTGAAGTGACACTAATTTTTAATCTGACTATTGAATAAGAGCCCAAGGGCAATCTAGGGTTGTAACATGTTATATGTACCTAACAATGAAAATCTAGCATTTTGATCCAGATATTTATTGTTTCTGTTCCTACAAGCTTAGGATAAGAAAAAATATGCTACACACCTGAATCAGAGATTTAAATCAGCAAACTTGCTTGAGATTAATATCACAGTTCACTCAAACCTGACAAATTTTGGTACAATCAACATAGGTGAGCTCACCATCTCATCTATTCATTTTATAAAGACATGATTATTGTCCAAATACCATCCACACACCAAGCATCCTGTAATAATATGTAAGCTCAGTACATCATATTTGTATAATGGAATATTATTGAAATATTATCTAAGGGTGTAACATGACTTAGCTATAATGAATTTGACAACATAAATTTAGCATTTTTATCCAACTATTCACTGTTTCTTCAGAGTAAAAGCTGCTAGATCATATACACGCCAAGCATACTACTTTACAATCCTAGATGGACACCTTGAGGAAATCAAGTAAAAAAGCAGAAGCGACACTTGAATGCATACCTGGTAGCACCTTTTCAGCTATTTAAAAATTTATTGTAATCTGAAAAAAAATATTGATATTAGCGTTTACACACTGGGCTGAAACAAATAAATTAAAGCAAAATCTAACAATATTAGATTCAGTAGGACAACAGCCACTGGACATGCAAAAGTTAAGAACTAAATATGACCCATCTTGCAAACCGGCTGTGAGGAGAATATACTTGAGATAGAGTGAATTGGCATTTTAACATACTAAAATGAAGAAAAATAAACTGCAAAGCGACATGCACATTTCACATAGGATATATAACACCGGTTCGTTATGACATTGGACAACCAGAAAATGGTTTGGAAAACAGGCAACTCATGTAAAAATATTTGTAAACTTGGAGTTTGGCGAAGTTAGCAGAGAACAAAAAAGGGTGTCACCATGAAAAAAAATTCTAGATCATCTCTAGCAGTTTTTTTACCTGTAAATTAATACTTTGATAGGGGCCAATGCTGAAAAGAAAGCGTTCCATGTGGCTGATCCAACCAAAACATTCTAGATCATATCTTCAGCAGTTCAAGTCCCCTAATCTGAAAGGGGGCAACAAATAACTTAGGGCAGTGCATACACCATGATTACAGCGGATCTAGTTAGCAAGGACTGTTAGCAGTACATTCTCAAAATTTAATAATGGGAAGCCATTTGCTTGGCATCACTACCTATACAGTCATAAAGAAAACAGCACCAGTATCTAAAAGCATTGGCTCACCACTGAATGATTTAAAAGATGTGTTTGTGCTTTCCCAGAAAAGGAATCTCCATGCGCGTGTATCACTGCCTGCATTGAGAGAGATGGTAAATACACTAAAGGATTATGTTGGCTCAAAATATAAGCAGAATTTTCGGCGGCTTGTAAATAAACCTGAGGAAAGTACCATATTCCACCTAGATAATGATAGTGCCCCTAAACCTTCCGAAAATCTGAGACAGAGCTAACCAACGCATACATTGCAGACCACGAGGCCATATGCAGAGAAGGATAAGGAGCCAAGGAGGACGATGGTGTGATAACTGACCTGGGCGATGTCAAACGTAGCTGCTGATGACGGCCTCACCAGCAGCGCCCACGGATCTGGTGCGTAGATCGATGGATCCGTGCACGGAGTCACCAGATCGAGTTGCAGGGTCACCAGAGTGGCCTCCTGCTAGAAGCTGTCCATGGGATTCGAGACAAAGAGGGATGGGAGTCGTGGAGCCGTCCGCAATATCACCGGAGCAGCCACCGCAGAGTCCCACCCACGCCAGTGCGCCACTGAGCCAACCCACATCAATCCACGACAATCACAGAAAAGAGGATGTAGCTATGAACAAAAAAAGAACGGAATAGCAACCAAGAGCGAGGTGGTACCAGCAGGATGGGGCAGTGGAGAGATGAGCAGACAGTCAAGGGCGAGGTGGTACCAGCGAGACCTGCCTGCATCGCGTGGCCGGCGCAGCGGCTACCCCATGCCTCTCCACCATGTCTTCATTGTCGTCGTTGCCGCCATTGGCCTTGAAGGCTTCACTCTCAGTGCTCCCCACAGATCCGGTGGGAGAACAAACAGATCCAGACTTGGAGGCCTTGGATCCGTCCGTGGAGCCTCAAGCTGGTGCGCCGCCTTGCCGTCCTCCGAGGCTCGCCACTTCCATCGACGGGACCTGCCCGAGCCCATCGCTGGGCAGTGCCCACCCACCCGGTCGTGTCGGGGGTGCACACTCGACCCGCTCCAGCGCCCGCCGCCGACCTAGACTGCGCCGCGCGCCGAGGTGCGCGCTCGTCCCGCGTCGCCGCTGCTGGAGGCACCCGCGTCTGGACTTGTCCGCACCGGCGGCCTCCACGCCTGGCGTCGGTGAGGGGGGCAGGAGGCGCCTTGTCGGCCGCGCCGCTCCGGTCAGGGCGGGCTCGCCGCCGCGGGGAGGGACGCTCGCGGCGCTGCCGCCGCGCCAGGGAGGGCCGCGCCGCCGCCGCGCGGGGAGGGCCGCTGCGGCGTCGCCGCGCCGGGCGGGCGGCGCTCGTCGCGCCGCCATCGCTCCGCGTCGGGGAGCTGCTCGCCGCCGGGCCGGGCCGCGCCCGCGCCCGCGCCGCGGGGGAGAGGGGAGAAAGAGAGACGAGAGGGAGGGAGAGGGAGGGAGAGGAAGGGGGCGGGGGCCGGGGGCGCGGGAGCCGTCGGCGTGGACGAGAGGAGGCGAGGAGGAAGGAGAGGCGGCTGCGGAGAGGAGAGTGAGAGCGGGGTTAGGGTTTGGGAAGCCGGTATATATTTGGCGCGGAGGAGGCAGGACAACCGTCGATTGCGAAATCTGACGGCCAGAAATATTTTGAGCGACGTGGACAGTCTGGGAGCACGTTTTGGCCACAAGCAGTTTTGTTTTTTAATAACCTTGGTTTTTTTTACCGCCGGTAAGTCCGGTTTTACCGCCCGGTTTGAGCGATTTGAGCGGTTTTTTTAAATTCAAATTTATTTTTTTGAAAAAAAAAATGTTAAAAAAATTCCTAAAACCGGTTTACCGCCCGGTAAGTCCGGTTTACCGCCCGGTAAGTCGGTTTACCGCTCGGTTTGAGCGGTTTTTTTAAAATTTGAATTTTTCCAGCATTTTTTTTTTAAATTGAAATTTGAATTTGGGACTTACCAGGCCGGTCCAAACCGAAACCGGACCGGCCCGGTAAGTCCGGTAACCGCGGTTTACCGCGGTAAACCGGGCGGTAAAAAAACGATCCCTCGCCCTCTTGCTTTTGGATTGGGCATCTTCGCTGCGCCTTTTGGCCTTTTGCATTGCGGCGTTGAGCTTATCCCGGACCGGCAGTGCAGCGGGTAGGCCTCTGCTGCCGGATTAGCTCCGGTGGCCGGCACACTCATGCATGCCATGCCAGTGCCAGTGGGACACTACGTACACAGTGTACACTGGGTCATCAGGTGATCCGAGCTGCCGCAGCTGCTAATCCTGGTATGCTATGCACAACAACTCTCTATGATGATTGGATCGTAATCCGGATTCCCGAATGGTTGGTAAATCATGCATGGGATTGGAAAGGATTACTGACAGCGCAGGCTAGTTAACGTCGTCGTCCCTTTGATTTGTCTCTTCCACCGACTGGTTGATGCTGCCGATAATGACATGGACGCTAGGTGATTCAGGTCAATCACACGCTGGTTGATGCTGCAGATAATGACATGGTCGCTAGGTGATTCAGGTCAATCACACGCTGAAACAGCCAGAGATTAACCTGAAAATCAGATATGATGTTCCCGAAGTCAAACATGGGTGACAGTGTGAGTGTGTGACACTAACGGCTATCCGCCACAGTATGATCTGCTGCATTTTTGTTTAAGAAGAAAGACCTTTTTACGCACGCAGGTCGAGAAAAATCTCCAAACCATATCCGACCTTGACAAGAGGCACCACCGAGGGGCTCTAACCAATTGGGCTAGAGATGCTCTTGGCTGTGCTAACCACTCATGAATGCTGATTTTTCCTTTAATTCAAAAGAGTATTTGTCTCACGTGCGTTACCGTTGACGCACGTGAGGATACTTGTGTGTAACGCGAGAGCGAAATCTCTTGACTGATGCACCCGTGTCGTATCCGTACAAGTCCATTGATCCGCGGTACTGAGCAACCATGGTACTCAAAGGATTTCTAAAAAAAAACAGGTACTCAAAGGGGACCGATCAAGCTAACCCTGCGAGCTATTAATTGCGTCTCATCTACTCCTAGCCCGGTCATCAGGAAGAAAGAAAGGACATGCAAGGGCTTGAGCGATAACAGGGACTGATGGCGATCGCCCACCCAAATGCAATGCAAGGTCTGTCGCCGATTCAGCCGTGTCCGCCCGGAGAAAGGTGGCAAAGCAAAAGCTGGCTGGATTGGGTATGCAGATAGATTCGTCGTCTTCACCTTTCAACTCCTTTCCTCACAATGCATTTTTTTATTTTTTTATATACATATTTTTGAGGGTGGGGGAGGGGAGGGATTCGAAAATATCGTGCATTATTTAAAAAAAAAAATTTACACCATTCGATCGTTAATATTCCAACTTTTTTGTGGGTGAATATACCATGTTAAGGATTAGTACAAGAACAATAAAAGTCCCTCATACATAATGTTTTGTTAAAAACACCCATTAATTTGGGATTTTTCTCTCCTCATATATATACAGTATAATGTTTTTGTTCACTTCGTTGTCACAAGAAATGTGTCGATTTATTTATGTCGCTATTTTCAAAAGGATAAGGGAGTGGGAACCCTTTAATTTTGTATATACATGCATGTGTTTTCCATGTTGTCGTCATCAACAGTACCCAGGACAAACACACTTCTGATCGTGCGTTCATAGGTGTCCCAAGTGTCACGGTATACAAAAGCTCGAAAACGTTCTTGAAAAGAATGAAAGGCCAGCACCTTTCTCTCAAAAAATTTGAGCTCTCCATCGACGCCTTTACACAAAGGACTGGCGTAGGGAGAGGGTGAACAGAGCAAGCCACACAATTATTAAAGCGCTTATTTTGTCTCTTCCGAAATAAGTTTTACAACATTTCTACCGGCCAGATTATGGAACTTTTGTTAATTCGGTGTATTGTTTAGACGATGGAATACATCCAATTAGTATGAACTAGAGACAGACCTCGTGTGTTGCTGTGAGATTTTTTAAGAGAAAAATTATTGCATATATGAGTTTGACCTACATGTTCTTGTACCAAATCCTATCAAAGTTGGACATGTCAATAAAAGAATTTAATAAAAACCTAAAAGAAATAGATCAAAGTACAAAATAATGGACGACAAAACATATAACAAATATGCATGCCATGTATGTTTCTTACATATTGAGAATAAAAAAATCGCACTTAGTTAGTTGAGGTGATATGGATGGCTTGCATTAATACATTAATGAACTGACATGGCATTAGGACACGAGATGATATGGATAGTTAATAAGAAACGATCTGGATGACTTACATGGTGTGGTAAAACCTGTAGGGGAGTTCGAAAATTCCATATGTCTTTTATATCAAGAGGATCGATGGGGATTTTATCGGATTGGAGGCTAACCAAAGAGGCCCTAAAACTCTAAAGAAAACCATATGAATTCCACCATAATCTTCATCTTTCCAGTGGTATGGACGTTTACGAATGAAATGAAACTCTACCACTTCAAAAGTGGGATTTCGCCCTAGTGCTCAATTATTGTGGTGAGGTGTGCTTTGCTTGTTCTGAAATGGGCGGAGCCATCTCATCAACTAAAAGAACTTAGTAATCCTATCTTTTATATGGAGAAGGACCCTTTTTATTTTCTTTCAGTAAAATTCAACGCATTTTCATGAACAGAAATAGTTAAAAGAAATATCATCAGCATCACAATTTTAAAAATATCAGCTAGCATTACATGCTGATGAGAAACTGTCTACGCTAGAAGAGAGATACATATACTTTCTTGGAAAGGATAAGAGCACTACATGTGTATATTCCACCATAGCACAAAGAATAAAGTGAGATACTTTGGTTGTGGGCTAGAACTGAATATACACATTATCATTTCAACAACTTAATTGTTCGGAAGAAGGTATTGGTAAAAAGATCGATAATCGAATAATAGCATGGTTTAAGTTTAACTACTTGGTGTTAATTCTATGATCTCCTAAAGCAAAATCGAGCAAATCTTCAAACAACAAATATTAGATGTGCTTGTGAGACGTAGTTAAGCCAAAAAAAAAAAAGTTGTGTCATTCAGTCATTCTATTGGATCCACTTGTAGAATTCTTTTGCCTTACAAAATAGGCAAATTGTAAGCTGTGGTGCGCAAATGTATTCAAAAAACCATATAATGCTCGGTCCACTTAAGGGAGAGAGAGAGAAAGCTCGTGATAACATTCATGCTAGTTGCTCATGGATAAGAGCGTGTGATTTTGTCACAAATAAAGGAGTAGAAATGCCCACAGATTTTCTATACAGTAGTACGTAGCAAAGCTAAACAGTGGTTTCTTTTTGTAACTGACCATCACCAGGCAGCAATTAAAAACAATATCAGTTATTCAGGTTGGCAAGCCAGTGAAGCAAACCAAAGTGCTCTTACTTGGAATATCTTTGCCGTAGGATCTGGGACAAATCATACTGTGCATACTTTTGAAAAAGGAATTAAATTTATCTGCTTTACAATTAAAATATCGTGCTATGTTCTACTTATATATACCAAAAGTCTATATTAACACAGATATGACACCACTAAACTAAAACCCTTTTTGCTTTATTTGTGTTCAACTTGCATGCTATTACTAGTACCTTAATGAAACTCTGTAGTCTATAAATAGGGCCTCAGCAAAGTACAACCACAGCCTCATACTGCAATTTATTTTCGTCATCACTTGGCCGTCTCCCTCCTCTCTGCTCTGTTCAAGTTCCGGACAAGAGACAGGCAGCAACAGAGACACTGCTGCTACGGCTGGTGGTGTCACTGGCAGTGGCATGCACTGAGAGATCACCGGAGCCACATGTGGCCTGCAGGCGCGGAGGACCCGACGGCGATGGGCATGGGCCACGGGCCGGCGTCTCCGTTGTCGCCGAGGCCGAGCACGACGGCGACGTCGGCGGCGTGGCAGTCGCCCGTGCCGTACCTCTTCGGCGGGCTGGCGGCCATGCTGGGGCTCATCGCGCTGTCGCTCCTCGCGCTGGCCTGCTCCTACTGGAAGCTGTCCGGCAACATCCTGGCCGCGGGGGAGGCCGACGACGACGACGACCTTGAACGCCAGGCCGGCGCGGACGGAAGGCCGCGGCGGCCGGCAAGGCGGCCGCCGGGGAGCATTGGCGGGACCACGTGGTGGTCATCATGGCTGGTGACGAGAGGCCCACGTTCCTCGCCACGCCGGCGTCCGGCCGCGGCCCGGACGACGCACGTGGCGTGGCCGTCGTGAGCGTGGGCTGCGGTGGCGGCTCTGGCTCCGGCTCCGAGGACGGCGACGAAGGGAGGTGCGTGGAGTGTGGCGCGAGATCTTGGCCGGCTCGCGCGGCCAATGACGGCGGCGAGTTGATTCGTAGCGAGCAGAGTGGTGTTAGTGGCACGTAGTGACGTAATTCTGTAATCAGTGAGAGAGGAGAGCTCGATTTCTTGCTTCTTTTTCTGTTGCTCCTATTTTTGTGTGTTAGTGCGTCTACTTTTATCTGTTTTGCTGTACAGTAGAGTTCTTTCTTTTTGATTTGATTTGAACAACGGTTGGTCTGAAATGTAAAGAAATGTAGGCTGGAACTAGAGTTGTGTCAAGACTCAAGAGTTGGAGCAAAGAATTGAATAAGTCGGCTGACGCTTATTTGTTGTGAGAGGAAAACACCGTAGATAAGCCTGATTGATAAGTTCAAGCGAGTAGGGCGTTGAGATGGGCAAACTTTAGGAAAAAACTGTTTGAGTTGTAGCGTGGATCCATCGAAGTTCCCAATGAGAGACAGAGTGGCCAAAGGCCACGCAAACAGAATAGAAACTGGACCGTTTGGCTCGCTCGTCGCCACGGACAGAGCTGGACAGCTTGTAGATGCAGATGGACAGAGGTAACTATGAAACCATCATCCATGGAGGAGGGCTGGAGGAGGTCGATGATGGTCGAGGACGAGGAGTACCACTTCCAGGCTGACGAAGCTGTGCTCTGACTGGCCTGGCCTGGCCTGCGACAGCTTCGTTATGGTGTCCAGGCTGAGCGTCCGGTGCAAGTTTGTCCTCATCGATCCGTTTGGTTCGCCGCAGCCCGGGGTAACGGGTCCAGCAGACCAGCAGCACCAACTCCGCCTCCTGCAACCGACGACTTAATTTGGGGCGGGAAAGAAAACTACAGCTCGCGTACGTACCGCTGCGTACGGACGTAGTACATGTTTTGTCTCTTGTATACTTCGTACAGTACGTAACTGCTGCGTACGCAGTCCAAAGTCCAGGGAAATCTGTGGGTTTTCTTGGGAAGCTCTGTACTAAACGCAACTCAATCCCTATAGCACTGTGTTGGATATATTTCAGTTATGCTCATGGTTAGGCTCAAGTACAGAAAATGTCGCAGGCTGGTCTTATTATCCTCCGAAGATAATATATCAACTAGATACGACACTGAACGGGATTCAACTCGACGACATTCGGATTTGTAAAATCCTTAACATCTGCAGATAGGGAGCATCAGAGGTGGCGGCGCGCTTTGGGGGAGAACTAGTAGACTGATGCCACATCTTACAGGCTTACCACTTGATTAGGCAGAGCTCCTGGCTCACTTCCCGCGAACAAAAACTCACAAAAAAGATCAGAAAAGTGAAAAATATCATCTGTGCTTGTTCCAAATATGTTGGTCCCTTAGGTGAGGGAACCAGATGTTTTGCCACCACTGTCATGCTGGTTGTCCTGTTGTTCCGTTTTATTAGTTTTTTTTTTTTTTGAGCAACAAGTTCCGTTTTATTAGTGGAAAGGGCACCTGAACCTGAACCGTTAGGAATTCATTCATGCTCATGCCAGCCCAGTCCAGTAGAGTAGACCGACAGCATGGATTAGATGCCTGCGTGGCTCGTCAACTCGGGCGAGATTATATTCTTCCCAGGAGAGAATTTCATGCTGGAATGAAGTACATGCACCCACAGGCTCCTCTCTGTTTGCAGAGCGCCAAAGTTTCTCTGCAGAATCTACGATGTTCCAAATACTTTGGACCAGTCGACACCTTGTACGCTAATCAGGGGTAGGGCATGATGCTCGATGCACCCTGGGAATCGTAGCACTAAACCCGGGAAGATTGAAGTTTCTGTCTCACGAATGGCTGACGGACTCTCCTAGGAACAAGGTCTGTGCGTGATCCAATCAAAGTCTGATGTGCTCATGTTACTAGAGTAAGATCCCCCTTTACTGTGTGATCTAACAGAACTGTGCCTGTGATTGCTTATGAAATGAACTGCAGCACCCTCAGACTGCCTGTGGTTGCTTATGAAATCCACTGCATCGTTCGAACTATTTGATACATCCATACATCACAAGTTGGGTGGGCATAAACGAAACTCACAAGGCCACAGATGCATGAAAAAGCAAAATAAAAGATGGAACAACGACATTGCAAATCCGTCTGCATAAACAGCACCACAAGCAGGTCAATTATCAATGCACCACCAAGCAAGCGTCGAATCACGTTTAGCATGCATTACACATTAGTATTCCAGATCGCAAGAGAGTTTGGAAAGAACGAAGGGCAACAGTTTACCTTCCTATAGGTCACATACCGCTGGAAGACGTTGGGTGTTCCGGGTATATATATATAGCCACTCATGTGGAATAGTGCAACCAACACAGCAGTGCGCTGTGCACATCAACCAGGTAGCGAAAATCTTAACCGAAGGTACGACCCAAACAATGATCCTATGGACGTCTGGAAGTAAAAGTCTTTGCAAAACTCAATGACAAAACTTATGTGCATCATGATTCTCCTGTACCCCTTTCAAATGGAACCCTTAGACGTGTTTGCAATGTGCATCCTGTGTATCCTAATCTTTGCACTGGTGATATGTACTTGGACAGAGTGAAGGGACCTCTATCAGTCAATCTGCAGTTTCTGTGATCAGCTCCTTGAGCACATATTTCAGGCCATTCATCCTCTTCCGTGCTCTCTGCAGGAGTGTCAGAAAGAGATGAGCATTTGGTCAATCAGGAGTGTGTAAGCTTTGAAAACCGTTTTCGACCTACCTTCTGGACCTCCACTATTTTGGTTTCTGCATTGTTGATCTGAGCGCTTACTGTTTTCTCGGCATTTACTAGGAGCTTCTTGTGGGATGATTCTGTCGATGTAAATAGTAAAAGACAGAATAAATCAAATGGTAACTCCAATGGTCAGTGGTAAAAAAAATGGTCATGTAGAATAATAAACAGATTTATTGGTCAGTGATACAAATGAACACAGCTGTAGTTACAAATAAACACAAAAATCATTCGTTCAAAATAGCTAAAGTATTTCCAAATAGAGAAACAGCTAGGAGCAACACAATTCAAATGTATGGAAAAGCAAGGCTTCACATGTATTTACTTCACAAGGCTTGATGTTCACAAAGTTAATATGGTTTCACAGTTATTGGAAATTGTAAGAAAATAAGAAATGGTTCATCAGATGCTTCATTTACTCTGCTCCAGAGGTTAGGCATAGTGTTAGGACTTACTTTGCTTGTCAGCTACTCCCTTAAGTTCTGCATGGTAGGATTCAAAATCCTCAAGAGAACTCCTGCAATTCAGAAGCTGTTTGTTGACCTCCTCCTTGAACTTCTCATGAAGAATCCTTAGCTTTTCTTGTTGATCTGTGTACCAAAAGATATAGTTTGTTAACTAATAACATTTAAGGAAAAAAGCAAAGAGAAAAGAAAAAAATGCAGGAAAACTATGAAATTTAACATGACTGCATACTTAGATATGTACCTAGATACACAACAAGGTCCACAAAGATCCAATAACAAAGAACAAAGATTAAAAAAAAACATCCATGTCGGATAATGGGGGCAGATTAGGAGATGGTACTAACGAATTTCTCAAATAATCTTTCATAGGATTGGCAAAATGCTTTAGCACAGGAGAATGATGAATGAGTTTATAAGCACCAAGTATCCCAGAGTAACACCATTCAAGCTGGGCTTTTGGGTTCTATTTGCACCAATTGTTTATTATGCTTGGTTAGTTATGGCCCCATTGTTATGTTCTACTAAATACATGATAGGTTGTAAATAACAGGATATAATTCTCACTGCTAGGATCCAAAACATACTTCACATAGCTGCTGTAGATTCCAAAAGGCATATGTAGAACTACAATTCTTATTAAGAAATAAAGAGCTTTTACACTGCTTGAGTTGAATAATCCAAAAAAGATAGAGAATGAGAAATTGTGAATATTGGATGCAAATCTTCAGAGATTAACTGCTCTATGATCGAGTACAGACAAAGGGATCCCGTCATGATAATTCTCAAATAAAACTCGGTTCCAGCTTGTAAGCATTAACATGACAAAATTGGTACCTTCAAATGTAGATTCTAGGCGTTTCCTTTTCGACTTGCCTGTGTTGATCAGTTTATCCCTAAAATAACAGTCAAAATGAAATGTATCAATCAACTGTACCTATAGTTTTTGTGATATGTATATTTATATGTGGACCCTGTATATATTGGTATATGAGGATAACAGGGTTTGATTTCAGGGTAGCACTGGGGTAAGATCTTACACATCAGCCTGCATCTGCACCTCAACCCCTTCAAGGTGCTGACATATTATCTCTCTAGTAGCTGCAAGTATCTCAGAACTTTTCTTGCTTGTTTCAGACTTGATCTTAGTTTGGAACCTTCCCAGAACCACTACCAATTGATCAAAAGCCCTGATGAAATTGAAGAACATAATCAAACAAACTAACAGACTAAGACAAATAATTAATTAACACAGCATAAGACAAAACCTGGTTAGGTAGTTTTCTGGGCATTGTTCTTGTTCTTTGTCAGAAACTATAGTTTCTTGTGTTCCTGAAAAAAAGGTTATGAACTGCTAACAATGGAGTCAACAATAAATGAAGCTAAGTAGTTTTACCAGAAGTGGCAAAAGGAGTAGGTGAAGATAAGTATCTTTTGCTCATTCTATCCTCTTTTAGTTTTGATTTCTTGTCCACATGCTTAAGGGGAGATTTATCAGGGCCCTTGATATCTGAAAACCATTTGTGAGATTTATATCCTGCATTTGAAGAACCACATTAGTTATGAGTAGCATGCCATAAACATCCTTAGGTAAGAGCTTGAGCTGCATCCTTCTGAGACTTATGCAGTCAAAATCCAAATAAAAAGCAAACTCAACATATAGAAAATAATACCAACCAAATATATAATCTGCCATGCTGGATATAAAAATGTTTTCTTATCCCATTAATCAGTAATCACACAAAATTGTATCTTCAATTTGAATATATTCTGTGATTAAAAATTATTTTAGCTTGCTGTAACAGGCAAACAAGAAAGTCATGAAGAAATGAAAAGATAACGGTACAACCTAATCCAACGTTCATGAAAATATATGTTTGGAATTCTGCATAAGCATGCAATAGTTGGAAATCAGACTATCTTGAAATATATCAAACAGATTAATATGCCAGAAATACTAAGAGAGAGTTAGCGCCAAAACATGCACATAGTTCATCATGCGTGGAGAGGGGAATAGATCACGGTACGCAGTATTGTTGCACTTGCCCTCTACTGATACGGAAAAAAAAAACACAAAAGGGAATGTAACATGATCTAACCAAATGATTTCCTGTATTAAGTCAGAATGACAATGTGGTGCTCTGACCTTTTGCAAAACTTTGTTCCGAACTTTTATTCCCTTCATCTTCAGTTGTAGAAAGGGGTGAATGAGATGGTTGTTTACTGTTTTCTCTTTCTTCTGCAGAACTAGGTGACTCACTACCAGGCATCTCAGTGGTTTTATCCATTTTGTGCTGATCCACTGTTTTAGCTGTGCGTTTCTCATTGGAGGTAAACACGGTGCCCTGTATTTTCTTCTTAGGTGTAGAGTGAAAAGTAGAAAATGGTTTCTTTGCACTTCGGCCCGGCTGCTTGGAAGCTTGATCGAAAGCCCTGGCAAAAATCAAGAACATATTCAAACATACTAGCAAACTAGGATGTATACATAATAATTTTATTACCATAGGATAAGACAGAACCTGGTTAGGAAGTTTTCTGGACATTGTTCTTGTTCTTTATCAGAATCTGTAGTTTCTTGTGTCGCTGGAAAAAAAAAGTTAAGCACTGCTAAGGACTCAAATACTCAATGAAGGAAAGTAAGAAGTTTTACCAGAAGTGGAAATAGGAGCAGGCGAAGATAAGTGTCTTTTGCTCATTATGTCCTCTTTTAGATTTGATTTCCTACCCATATGCTCAACAGGAGATTTATCAGGACCATCGTTATCTGAAGGCATTTTGTGAGATTTATATCCTGCATTTAAAGAATCACATATTAGTTATGAGTAGCATGCCAAAAACATCTCTAGGGAAGAACCTGAGCTAACTGATATTAAAAGTTTTTTTTTTTCCCAAACATGGGAGTGGAATACCAGTCAAGTTTGTTCCAAACATACCAGTGGAATGCCAATCAAGTTCTTTCCAATGTCCTTAAAAGTAATGCAGTCAAATCCAAATAAAAGGCCAATTCAACATAGCAAATAATACCAAATAAATATACGCAAACTACCATGCAGGATAGGAAAAATGTTCCTGTTATTCAATTATTGATGATCACATAAAATTGTATCTTCGGTTTGAACATATTCTGTGATTAAAAATGATTTTAGCTTACTGGAATTGGCAAACAAGGAAGTCACAAAGAAATGAGACAAATGACAACATGCAGAGACAGCCTAAGTCATAGTTCATGAAATAAATGTTTGCGAATTCTGCATGGACATGCAAATAGTTGAAAATGTAAAGTAACTTGAAAATTTTAAATATATACAACAGATCAATAAACCCAGAATACTAACAGGCACAGACTTAGCCCCAAAACATGTACATGGTCCATCATGCATGAAGTGAATAGCCAATTAGGGCATGGTACACAGCATGTTGAACTTGCCATTTTCCGATATGCAACACTAAACATGAAAGGGAATGTCAAGCTATAGGTCAAACCAATGCTTTGTTCTGTATGAAGTTAAACTGTTAAAGTGTATGACAGAATGGCAATGTTGTACTGACCTTTTGCGAAACTTGTTTCAGAACTTTTAAGCCCTTCATCCTCAGTTCGGGAAAGGGGTGAAAGATGCGGTTGTTTCCTGTTTTCTCTTTTTCTGGCAGAATCAAGAGACCTGCTACCAGGTGACTCAGTGGCTTTAGTCATTTCACCCTGATCCACTGTTTTAGGTGTGCATTTCTCATTAAAGGAAAACACATTGTCCAGCGTTTTCTTCTTGGGTGCAGAGCGAAAAGTAGATAATGGTTTCTTTGCACTTCGGCTCTGCTTCTTGGAGGAAGATGTTGGTGCTTTCTTGCGTCCCAAGGAGCGAGTAACAGGTCTTCTTTCAACAACTTTTGGACTATCAGAATCTGACTCGATTGGATCAAGGGACAGTTTACACTTTGTGAAGTTCACCGTTTGATGCTTCAGTGGATCTGGTGTCTTGATGTTATCAGGACAAGGTGATGTGAAAACCTCCTTGATCCCTGAAGATGGTCCTTTGACAGTTTGACTTCTAGGCTGATCAGGTGTCTCGATGTCATCAGGGTTTGGTGAAGCAACGGCCTGCTTGTTTTGTGAAGTGCCACCAAGGATCTCCCACAACTTCATCCTGAGCATCTCACTATTGGGCTTGCCTTTATCTGCAGACTGCGAGTTCTGTCTTCTTTGGGAACTTACAAATTCAGGTGTCTCCAATTTATCAAGGCTGTTGCTGCCTTGTTCTCTTTTTGTTCCAAAGGAAAAGGTTCCTGTCTGCTCACATGCATTGCCATCAGGTTGTGATACAGAGACCTTCGTAACAGGGTCAGCTTCAGGAGCCCCTTTAGTGGATACACCATGGCTCACGGCTTCTTGTGAAACCCTAAGTGAAGTATTATCACCTTTTGGTCTAGAAAAACCATCAGTTCCCTGAGACAAGTTCCTGTGAAAAGTAGGGGTTGGGGTAGTATCTCCGCCCCTTGATACAGTACCTGCCCTTGGAACCGTTATACCCACTGAGACCTTAGGAAATTTACCAGATGAATATTGGCTGCCGCCTCTCAATAGTCACTTGAAGTAGCCTGCACATTAACACATACCATAGTATGTTAATTTGTTAAAATACTACTCCCTCCATTCCAAATTATAAGTCATTTTGGCTTTTCTAGGAAAATAGCTTTTGCTATGCATCTAGATTTACGCTATGTCTAGATACATAGCAAAAGCTATGTACCTTTTTTTTTTGCGACTCAGCAAAAGCTATGTACCAAGAAAAGCTAGAACGACTCATTAATTTGGAATGGAAAGTACAATGTAGGGATAACCAGGGCTGAAAAGGTAAAATTAATAATCAGCACACTCTACAAGGGTGACTTAGAAGAGGAAATTGCTACTCACTTTATGGATATTCGGCAGTTCAACTTCCATTAGTGCAGCTACAGAGATACCGATAATTCACAAAATGAACTACAGGTGAACCTGACAAATTGGAAAACAACTGCATGAAATAAGACTCTGAAAGCATCTTGTGTGATTAAATCAAGCTTCACAGATCACAACCAAGGAAATGCCATTTATAAAACATAGCAAGAAGGAGAGCTTCAGCAGCACAGAAGTGCAGCAATATGAGCAACAGCGAAAACAAGCTGTAAAAAATAAGCATACTTCCTGCACATCAACATTGACATAGGTGGATCACCAATTCATCAATGACCCTTGACTAACCAAGCAAATTAAAGCAGACAAATATAGAAGCAATATAACCATCAAATCCATACATTAAAGTACAGTAGAAATCATGCCTGAGAGAAATTAACAGTAAACACTGTACATTGTCACAGAACCACACCATATGCATTTATAAAATCAATAAACTTAATTGGCTTAGACGAGTGCAGTGTACAGAAAAAACTTCAAATCCAAGCTGCTTTAGTTTTTCCTTCCCACTCAAATAACTGCTCCTGGTTCAAATTATACAGATCACATGCCATAGCTAGATTTGACCTGACCTCTGCAGTAAGACCGAGGATTCTTTCCAGGTTTTTTCAAAATACCACACTATCCACGAGCATTACAAGCATAAAAGTTCTTACGTACAGTGACTAGTCCCCTATAAGCAGAACATCGTCTTCCTCAACCACAATCCACAGGGTGGAGACACTCACAATTATTGCGGAAAAATCGAATATAGTAGGGAACTAGGGATAATACACACATACACTTCTAATTAGATCAGATTCGAATGCAAATATGCAAATAGCTCAAGTCGTTAGGGTTCAGGTGCCCGGTTTCGCACACCAGGAAGGGGCGAGACGGGGTGCGCATACCTGGTGGCTGCCCGTCGCCTGCGAAGGGGCCGGCGAAGACCTAGCGAGGGGACCGACGAAGACCCGCGCACCTAGAGTAGGGCGGCGGGCGGCGGGCGGCGGCGGTGATCGCCTAGTTGCCGCCGCGAGAGCCAGCGAGAGAGCGCGCGCTCGTCCGTGAATGTTTGGGGGAAGATTGGGAGAAGAGGCAGGGAGTGAAGTCAGTGTCTCTGAACGGTCCCTAGAGTTTTTGTCTGGGCCTGGAATGGGCCGGAATGCTGCCTAGCATTGCTAAAAAAAATGTAAAGGCCCAGCAAACTAATACAGATTGTCTCGTAAAAGGCAGGGTACGCAGTACTTTTTGCAATTACTGTATTGCAAGCTCACACGCTGCACATCTACACACAAAGGTATCATAAATGTTGCATCTCACATTTGTCCTGCATAGACCACATCATAAGAAAAATATTTCAACTTGAATCACCCAATTTGGACACCTAAATCTCATGATATGAATTTTACAACCTTTTCAAGCATGAATGAAAAGGCATAAATCTTAACTAATTATTTTACTACAGAACATTGACAGATTACTATTTTTAATAACAACTAGACACCTTCATGAACACAACCCAAGTTGAATCACTCAATTTGGAGTTACCAAACTTGAGATATGAATTTCTGAAGATTCAACAAATTATCTACAAATATGTCCTTACGGCACTATTCTTTTGAGTCTACAGCTGTGCATACAGGCCCCTCGCTTTTATGGAATTCAAAGTTGAGGTCCCAGGTCGCGAGAAGAAACAGAGGAAGATCGGGAAGCTGTGGTTCCAGCCGTGGCGGCTGCTCTCCGGCGCCGACGAATGGTGGGGAGGCTCGGGGGTTCCCGGATCACGTGCTGGTTCCCTGGGATCGCTCCGCAGTAGCCCGTGGCGGCCTGGCCGCGTCGGCCGGCGGCGAAGCTTCGCGCGTCGGCAATGGCGAGCCGTCCACGGCTCTGCTGTGGTGCGAGGAGGGAAGATGAAGGAGGAGTGGTGGAGGCGAATGGGAGGAGGGGCAGGCGTTGGAGAAAGAGGGCGAGGGAGATGAGTGGCGACCCGGCTGTCCCATTTGGACAGGGACACGGGCGGGCAGAGGGCCGCTGCCGGGCATGGTGCCGGCGTCGCCCGTGGCCCATGTGCGCGCGTGCTCTGGCAAGGCAGGCGCGGGCGATTAAGTGTGGCGGCACGCGTGCCCTGGCGCGGCGGGTGCTGCCGCTGCCTGCGCCATCGGGCCAGCGGAGCCATGCTTGCAGGCGCAGCGGCGAGGGCGCAGCGTGCGGCACGGCGGCCAGCGGAGGGGACAGGCGAGCAGGGTGCAGCGGCGGGGCAGCGGTGGCCGTCTCAGCAACTGCCGCTATCGGGGCAGCGAGGCCAGCAGCGGGCGGGGCCGAGCCGCGCGCGCGCGTGCCCTGCTACGGCCTGCGGTGCTGCTGCATCGGGGAAGCAGAGGAGCAGGGGGGAAGGGGATGACAGGTGGGTCCCACACCCAATCCATTTGAACTAAAATCTTTGACACGCTGTAGTTTCCAAACGAAGCCAAATTTTGAAAAACTTTGAATACAAAAGTTGCTCCTTTCGATGAATAGAACATTTAATACATAGGAACTTTTGGCTTATTCGGCCTCGATTTGAAAGTGTGAATTTGGGTCAAATTCCCTCTTTAAAATAAATAAATTTTAAATATATGATCAGCTGTTTTTTTTCCCCATTTTTAAACCCCTTCCAAAACCCCTTCCAAGCATTTTTATGAGATGGTCAAAACACAAAGTTCGCTCCCTTATATTTTTCTCTACAAACTTTGTTTAAGGATCCAACATGAGATAGGCACTGTAGCTTCGGGATAGGGCCCCTTTCTAGTTTAGGCCAACAAATCACGCATAGGCAAATAAATCCAAATTTTGTAGTAAATCATTTTTGAACGCACATTATCAAGCCAACATTGACTCTAATATCAAACTAAACATATTTAGGTCCGACCCACAATCATTTGCATACTAATTCACAACGTAACATGTAGGTCAAGCAATTTGAATTAAATGCAAACCAACATCAAGGCTAAGCATGTCGTGAATGAGATTTGATGCAAATGTATGATTATGCACATGATGGGCAGTGCAAAGCCATGCCTAACACCAGGGGTGTTACATTCTACGATGAGATAGTGCCTTTTTTTCTCAATGAAAAGAAAAAAGGAAACTGAGTGGCGAAGGCGATGATGAGATATTATCATTGCATTTAGTGCAGCCTACCGCTTAAAGCCTTATTAATTAGCTAGTTTATCTTTGTACATCAAGCCCCAAAAGAAACAAAAGAAACAGCATATGATTGCCAAAACGAGAGCTGATTTGCGCGATCTGAATGGAGGTGCCTCGAAGGACTTGACGACTAGAACTATCCTTTGGTTATACAGATTCGCATATACTCCATCCATCCCAAATTGTAAGTCATTCCAAAAGCATTGGAGAGTCAAAGCATCTCATGTTTGACCAAATTTATACGATAAGATAATAACACTAACAAAGTGTCATTGAATTCTTTGTTAATTATATTTTCATAGTATATCTATTTGACATCACAAATCTTTGTAGTTTTCTGATATGCTTTAACTCTCTAAGATTTTTGGAATGACTTGCAATTTAATTAGAATGGAGGGGGTAGATCGAAATCCTCAAGCTTTCAAGCACGGGCCTATCAATGATAATTCGGTAATGCTAACTATCTAACGTCCTAAGCTTAGGACGGGTGTCACATACGCAGTGGGCCGCCCCACCGATCAAACACGTGACTCCCCGGCCCACTACCCCAACCGACCCCAGTGCTTTTCATCGTCTCCTTCGCCAACTCTCGGCTTCTCCGCGCCTCTTGCAGCGGCGTCGCCGTCGCGTCCTGTGGACTGCAGACGTCCCGCGCCGCCGCCGCGCGCGGCCGCGGCGCCGCTGCGCGTCCACCGCCATCGCGAGCCGCTGCTCTCCCCCCGTCTCTCTCTCTCTCTCTCCCGTACTCTCTCTCTCTCCCTGACCTTCGCCGGAGACCTCCCCCGGCGAACTCCATGTCCGGAGCTCGCGCACGCACCCCAAAGGGTCCTCACGCTAGCGCACGCGTCTGTTGACACTTCTAACACCACTCACGCTAAGTTGTCATCCCTAGCATGACGCCAGAAGTGTTGGTATAGAAACTGCTCCTCTAATCAAGAAAAATATGGGATCCGCAAGCGAACAGATAATACACCATCGTAGCATTTTACCAGGAAGTATTCCAGTATCGTTATTTATATTTAGCTCAAAGGAAAGAACTACGGACTTAAACTATGAGATGAACTTGCTAAACACGACTACTTATGAGTGATTGATTACACAAGCCACATACTTTGGCGTAGGGGTAAACCATGATAAATAAGGGAATATAAAGTAATAAGCTCAGTGGTATAAATCACACAGAGATTAGATATAGACTACTCACAAAGGTAGGTTGACATCCGATTAGTGCAAGAAATATAAATCCTATGTAGGTTCTAATCTACTAAGTTATTCATCTACTCCAACTCTACACTATCATATACAAGACAAAAAAGACTTTTCATCTATGTATAAGGATCATTGCTATAACAAGCCAAGACATAGCAGACTTACTACGCAACTTTGGTTCTCATAGACCTACCAACGGGGGATGGAATACGTAGGACTCAACTAACCGTCACTTCCGCGATCTACCACACAACCCGGCCAATAGGGTGCATTTGCGGGTAAACGGCATCTAAGCACCATGCTTACATGAAATCTACCACCTAACCCCCGGGAAGAGAGCTAAGCGCTTTGCAAACATATACATAAACTTATTACCAATCATAACCATATCAAATGTAGAACTAGAATAAACTAGGAACATAATAAATAGAAACATAATGATATTTAGAATAAAGTCACAAGAATAGATACAAGATAATACCAATTTCGATGATGAAGATCCGGAATTCCGAGCACAAAGCGCCCGATTCTTCCTCTATCTAGTCTAAACCTATGTAGAACTTGAAGATCTAGAGTATCTATTCTAATTCTCTGGTGGAGATCTCTAAACCCTAGCTTTGCCGATGGCTACCTCAATAATGAATTCTTGAATGAATTTCTTTCGAGCCCGGGGGCGGGCTCAATATATAGTCCCCTAGGATTCACCACAAACATCGGATCAAACCGACCTAAACGGACGATAATTATTCATCCTCAAAGGCGGTGGAGGCAGATCCGCGAGCCTCCACCTCGGTGGAGGTGCGGCCGGCCGACCCAAAGAGGGAGTCGGCCGACCCACCACCCCGCCAAAGGGGTCTCCGTCTGTGGTTCGCCTTCCGGAGTCTTCTAGAGTATACAATTTTACCCGTTCGGTCTTTCTCTCTATGTAATCATGACATGTGGGCCTCCTTGATGTTTTCCCCGATAATCCCCGCGCGAAAACACATATTCACCAAAACTTGTGGAATGCCCGGGCGTTTAAACCCTAAGTCTATGGTGGTGAACAGATTATGCCCTCTTTCTCTCTTTGGTTGACATATAAAATTGATCATTAACAACCGTCAACAAACTCCCCCAAGCTTACCCTTTGCTCGTCCCCGAGCAAATAGCTACGTAAGATGGATCAGGAGTTGCCGCAATGCCTTCATGCTTAACAAACACACATGCTCTAAACAAGAATTCATCCCTGACTAGAGTGAACTATCATAACTCCCAAACTTACTCATGTTTTTTTCAACCATGGGGCTTTTACCGCACTTGGGTCTTGAGTAGTTGAAAGACGAACAATTAAGTCAAGCACCGTTGTCTCATGCTCGTTGTTCCACCTCTCGTCCCGGAGTTTTTACAAGATTTTCAATAAAACTCGAGTTCCTTAATACAACCCTTTCAAGTCTCTCAATATGTGGTATTTTTGGATCCTCTCTAAGGCATTGAAAGGAGATATGCCTTTTCTCTTACTCTCGAATATGTAGTATTTGTGGTTCAAGGCATTTATAGATGAGCCTTCACTCTCTCTCTTTCTCACCCTACTCTAATAAAGGTTTATATGGAGCTCATAGGTGCGGAGAACTAATGCATTGGCATGATCGAACCATGGATCCGAAGGAACTCAACATACAACCAATCGGTGTGTGCATGTGTGGTTTTATATGTGGATGATATATATAAAATAGAGAGAAATATTTGTGGGAGGAGAAGTGCACAAAGGAATTATCAATGCTCCTCTATTTGGATGAAACTTGAAACTATTTCAACACTTGAATCTTCTTGGAACTTGATCTTGGAAACTTGACAAAAACTCGGGCTCATAAATTTTCTTTCTTTCTTTCTTTTTTTTTTTTTTTTTTTTTACAATTCTTGGGCCCAAAAAGGAATGAAATACTTCTTGAATGGAACACTTCTCAATCTTGACAACTTCACATCGGGGATAACAAATGAAACACTTGGAGCATTGATTTTGGATAAGTGGCTAGCAAAAATGAACAAAGGGGATATTTTTGGGTGTTCACTCGTGTAAAAGTAGAACAATTTCGGTGGATAATAATAGGCTTTTTGTGGTGCGTACTTCCGGGTAGAAGTAGCAGGGTGCATGTGAGTGTGTGAAACCAGGATTTAGCCGTATGATGAGTTCATAAGGATACAACACAAAATTGACAAAGACGAGCCTTAAACAAATGAGGAGGCTTCCTATCTTAATGATCAAGTTTGGTCAGTGGTAGGAATTTTAACTCTCTCGTCATATAAGGAACTCATCATGAATCATTTATAATTTTTACAAACAAATCTCCGAATTTAGTGGCACTTTGGAACACAATGAACAGCAAAGACTATTATCATATCATGCCCGTCAACTACCTAGACTTAGTTTAAGCATATGCTCCCACGTATTTCAGTGTAGAGTAAATCCAGCTTGTCAAACAAAGGTATCCAAATCTTGGGAGAACTCAAATTTAAAGCTAGGTACTTGCAAAGAATTAGAGCAAAGCAACTATTCATCATTTCCATCACGCAATCCTCAAGTCTACACATTTTTATTTATAGCAAACTAAATTGAAAACAAACTTGCACACTCTTTTTATTTGGTTTTTTATCTTAGGGCAAACTCGAAATGTAAACACACTTAAAGAAAGCAACTTCTTAAAATGAAGAAGCAAATTTTTATTGGTTTTTTCTAGTTTTTCCGATTTTTTTTCAATGCATAAAACAAACCAAAGAAAAATAAATAAACCGAAAACAAACAAACTGAAACAAAAGGAAAGAAATACTTATCTTGATAATGGGGGTCCTCCCCCAAGCTAGCCTTGCGGCGGGCGGTGGATAGTGGATGTGCAACAGTCCACCAAGCCATGCGGCATGGAAGCGGCTTCTTCCCGGCTCTCTTGAATGGTGCCCAGCATGTCCGGGTGGTGTTCTCGGTTCCACCGGAGCTGGTTATTCCACCTCGATCATGGCGATTCGTAGTGGCGTGGTGTTGTGCCGGGAAGGCTACTTGTTCATCATAGTGCCAGCCGGGTGAAAATGAAACCGGTGGCATCGGAGTGGCGACGTGGCTCAAAGTCATGGTGGGGTTCTTCTTGTTCATCGGTGGTACCAAAAGGGTCATAAGAGTATCTTGGCTACCGTGAGGGTCCCGGCTCGGATGGTCCCGGCTCGATGTTCCCGGGGTGTTGTATGATGGGTAGTAACCATAGAATGGTTGATGTGGTTGGCTTTGTGGTGGGTACACCCATGAGTTTAGTGAGTGGTGGCCGAGGTATATTCCACTCATTGAAACCGGCATGTGCTGGTTCTTCTCGGGCGGTTTCGGCACCACGCCAAACCGGTTCACGATTTCCTGTCACCCTCTCCGAGCGAACTCTTCGAGGTGCTCTCTCATTCACCGGTTCTCGCCCGCAACTCAATATGATAGTTTTGCACATGATACAAAGCCGCTCCGGGTTAGGTAACCGGATCGCAAAGATCACCATATTTTGCATAATAAACATCATTCACTTTCTTCAAGAAGTGACCTTGGCCAAAAGTATAGAGGTCATAGAATTCTCTATGATGTTCAATGTACTCAAAAGTAGCTCCTCTAATAACTTCAAGCTTGTGGCAATGCGAGTGATAAGCGAGCAAATGGCCACACTTCCTACTTTGTAACCAGGGACACTCATCCAATGGTTCACTAGGAGATGGACAGAGACACTTTCTGTTTCTTGACAAAATGCGTATAGCAACCGCAAGTCGGCTACTCCGATTTTGCTTTCATCAAATCGTGGGAAAAAGGTGGCTCCTATCCAACGGTGCAAAATCTAAGCGTAGGATGCTCTATGGCTGCGGTGCGTTGCGCTAAGTGGTACCTGTACTCTAGAAATGCCGCTCCAAAAACCTATGTGCATCAAAATCTCCTAGTGCTGCATTTAAATCTATGAGGGCATCTTGAGGGAAACCTAGGAGGTCACTAAGGTTTCTCCAAGAGACAATATTCCAGAGCAAACATTCTAAAATAAACTCCATTGTCCGTGTATCGAAGGGTGCTAAGGAATTCTATGGTTAAGAGCCTAATCCCTTTCTCGGAGGTTTGCAAAGGAAGTCCAACCAACTAGTGGAAAAATTGTGTCGAATTCTTGAGCCATACCCGCCGCTAGCGAAGTGTCGGATCGATGACGGTGTGTGGATGAAACGCTTGTTCTTGAGCTTCTTGTATACATCCTTCTCCCGGGTAGTTCTCGTGGCGAGGTCGGATGTTCTCATTAGGACTCTCTCGAGATGCCGGTGGTGGTGCAGTGTGCCGCCGCAGTACTTCGGTGCTTCGGTGCTTCGGTGGTGGGTCGACACTCATGTCGGAACCAGCCACCGAGCTTTGGCGAGATGCACTTCTTGTCCTGATGTTCCGGATGGTTCCCGAGATCCCCTTGAAGACGCTCTTCATCCTGCAAGTTGCTCAAAAGAAACAAAAATAAACACTAGTGGAGAGAAGGATTAGTACAAGGTTAGTGGTTAGCCGTCCCGTAGTCACGGTCCGAGGTTAGTCGTTCTTCATGACAAAAAGCTCTAAACTTCTCGTGTCTTGATTTTGACAACCTCCCCTAGATTTTAGATTTTCTTTATCCTATTTGGACAAAGATCTCCACTAATTTTGTGATCATCTACTCAGCACTATCCCTTCCCTTCACTTGCTACTAAACTCTTGCTCACTCTCTTACTTCTTCTCTCTTCCTACTCTTCTCCTCTTCTCTCTAACTCTCTCCAGGAAACACGAAGTCGAGAGCGTAAGGTTTGGCTAAAATTGAATGTGGGTGGTGCATGGAAGCCATGGGAGGAGGCCTATTTATAGAGGAGGAAGGGGGAGTCGGCCGACTCAATGGTGGGGTCGGCCGACCCACCATATTGGCCAATGTGGCTGCCACTTCACATGCTATTGCGTGATCTTTCCTCCATCCGGAAATTTTGGTCGGTTGAGTGGTTTTGGCGGTGGAAAAGAGAGGATAGTGGAGGTGAGTGGAAGTGGATGAAATTATGTGATTTGATGTATGTGAGGTGTAGTCTATGACATGTAGGACCCATGGTGAGGGACCCACCAAGCACTAAATGCCATGATAAAAATTATAAACAATGCAGAAATTTAAATGAAGGTAAACTAATTTAAATGCATGAAATGATAGATTTTTGTGCCACCACGATAAAATATTTTTGACGGGTTGTTACACACCATAAAATTATTTATATGGGGCGTAGAATTTTATAATGCCATGCTGGAAATAAATATGCCTAAGAAAACTATAAGAGATGCAATTTAAAAATGTGGATAAATACCGAGTTACCTTCCGGCGAGGATTCGGATTTTTTAAAAGTCCTCCGAATTGGACCTTCCAAGATTTTTATTTCGCTGATGATCCCAGAGATGCATCCTCTGTCTCTGGTGGTTGTACTGTCTGATCTTCTTCTACCATCTTCGCGGATTTGTTGAGCTCTTGTTTCGACTTGAATGCGAATTGCTCTTCTTGCCCATTTATAGTGAACTTGATTTCTCCTTCCCGACATCAATGTGTGCATTGGCGGTGCTTAAGAAGGGTCTTCCAAGTATGAGTGACACCTTTGAGTCTCGGATGCATATCCAAGACTACAAAGTCTACCGGCACGAAGAATTCTCTTATCTTGACGGGATGTTTTCAAGAATGCCCAACGGATAACGGACCGATTGGTCGGCTAGTTGTAGACACATTGATGTTGGCTCAAATGCAAAGGTGGTTGAGCTTATAGTAGACTCGGCCGGGCATCACACTGACACTTGCTCCAAGATCACGAGTGCGTTATTGAAATGTTGATCTCCAATTGTGCGCTCGATAGTGGGACATCCTCGGATCTTTCTTCTTTTCTCGGTAGTTGGTTGAGGATGGCCGCACTACATTCTTCTTCGTTAGCTTGATCACTTCATTGGATGGCAAAAGTGGTCTCTTCTTGTTAAGAATATCTCTTATGTACTTGGCATAAGTGGGGACTCGTATAGCATCCAAGATGTATATTGACATATAACTTTTGAATTACCTCCACAAACTTACCAAACCGCTCATCTCTGTCTGTTGTGGTCCTCTCTTCCTCCTAGGGAATGGTAGGTAGTTTGTATCTCGAAATTGTTGTCTTGCTTCCCGATCTTGTACGCCTGTGGTAGTTCTACTAACTGAGGTTGGAAGTTCTCTTCTTCTTCTGCCACTGGTGGTAGCACGGCTGGCCTTTTTGCTCCTTTTGGGTAGGGAGGATCTCTAGTGGAACTCCCTCTTCTTGTAGTAATAGATCTCACCTGCTCAGGGTTAGTGGCAACAGGCAAAGCAATGGCCAATTTTGCTATCTTTTCTTCTATCTTTTTATTGAACTCTAGTTGATCATTAATGGCAGAGGAGAAACTATCCATTTTAATACTTAAGTTTTCCAAGATTTTGTTATTAGCAAAGAAGCCTATCCTCCATAGATGAGTTGATTTTGACTCGTTGTAGAACCAACTCTCTTAAAGTAGGTTGCTTTGCATAATTACCTGACCGAGTACCTTGATTAATGGATGGTTGCACCCAATGCGGAACCTTTCTCACGATGGGACTTGAATTCCGCTTTATATGTTGCTTCAATTGCTCTTTGATCTTCCTTGTACTTGGCCCTCCGGTCAAGCCAATGGAGTAAGGTATCCATCTTGGTTGATAATGCATTCACTTCTTCTATTGCTTCTTCACTCGGGTGACAATCTTGAATGTTGTCTTGGGACCAAACTTTGATTATCTGCTATCTTTTCCATGAGTCTTTTAGCTCTCCCAAGAGTGAGTGATAAGAATGATCCTTCAAATAGCTTGCATCTAGGTGCTCACGCGTCTTCGGAGTTAATCCGTGATAGAAACCTTGCATGAGTAACCATTCCTCCATTCCATGATGGGGACAAGCCTTGGATATATCCTTGCAAACGCTCCCATGCTTCGACATGGTCTCCGTCTTTCTCGTCGTTGGAAGTTGGTAATCTTTCCTCTTAAGGCATTGGTTTTGCCTATTGGGAAGAATTTTGCTAGAAAGGCCTTGGAACACTTCGCCCATGTATTGATATCTTCTTTATTTGCATAGAACCACCGTTCGCTCTTCCCACTAGTGAGAATGGAAAGAGGCGAAGAAGTATGAGGTCTTCTTTAACTCCATCTATGGCGATGGTGTTTCCAATCTCCATGAAGTCCCGTAGATGTGTACTTGCATCTTCATGTACCTTTCCACCGAATTGGATAGCTTGCACCATGTTGATGAGACTTGGCTTGATCTCAAACTCCATATTATTGTGTATTGTCGACCAAAGCGGATGTTCTCTATTGTTGGAGAAGAGAACTCCAGAAGGTCTTCTCCATCTTGATTGGTGACGAGCTTCCTTCTTGATTGAACCGACTCGATGATCGAGAGTTTTGAATGAATCGATTCAATCCCGCTAATACCCCGTATAAAATATAGACAAAGAAAACAACAGGGGTGAACCCGCCAAAGTAGAGGTGACTAGTGACAATCACTCATTTTCTAAGTATCTCGCTAAGCAATTTTTCTCTAAAAGTTTATTCCGTTCCTAAGAACGGCGCCAAAAATGCTTGTTGACACTTCTAACACCACTCACGCTAAGTTGTCATCCCTAGCATGACGCCGTAAGTGTTGGTATAGAAACCGCTCCTCTAATCAAGAAAAATATGGGATCCGGCAAGCGAAACGATAATACACCATCGTAGCATTTTACCAGGAAGTATTCCAGTATCGTTATTTATATTTAGCTCAAAGGAAAGAACTACGGACTTAAACTATGAGATGAACTTGCTAAACACGACTACTTATGAGTGATTGATTACACAATCACATACTTTGGCAGGGGTAAACCATGATAAATAAGGGAATATAAAGTAATAAGCTCGTGGTATAAATCACACGTAGATTAGATATAGACTACTCACAAAGGTAGGTTGACATCTCGATTAGTGCAAGAAATATAAATCCTATGTAGGTTCTAATCTACTAAGTTATTCATCTACTCCAACTCTACACTATCATATACAAAAGACAAAAGACTTTTCATCTATGTATAAGGATCATTGCTATAACAAGCCAAGACATAGCAGGACTTACTACGCAACTTTGGTTCTCTAGACCTACCAACGGGGGATGGAATACAGAGGACTCAACGGAACTCCATCACTTCCGCGATCTACCACACAACCCGCCAATAGGGTGCATTTGTGTAAACGGCATCTAAGCACCATGCTTACATGAAATCTACCACCTAACCCCCCGGAAGAGAGCTAAGCGCTTTGCAAACATATACATAAACTTATTACCAATCATAACCATATCAAATGTAGAACTAGAATAAACTAGGAACATAATAAATAGAAACATAATGATATTTAGAATAAAGTCACAAGAATAGATACAAGATAATACCAATTTCGATGATGAAGATCCGGAATTCCGAGCACAAAGCGCCCGATTCTTCCTCTATCTAGTCTAAACCTATGTAGAACTTGAAGATCTAGAGTATCTATTCTAATTCTCTCGGTGGAGATCTCTAAACCCTAGCTTTGCCGATGGCTACCTCCGAATAATGAATTCTTGAATGAATTTCTTTCTCGAGCCGGGGGCCGGGGCTCTCGAATATATAGTCCCCTAGATTCACCACAACCATCGGATCAAACCGACCTAAACGGACGATAATTATTCATCCTCAAAGGCGGTGGAGGCAGGATCCGCGAGCCTCCACCTCGATTGGTGGAGGTGGCCGCCGGCCGACCCAAAGAGGAGTCGGCCGACCCACCACCCCGCCCAAAGCGGGTCTCCGCTTCTGTGGTTCGCCTTCCGGAGTCTTCTAGAGTATACAATTTTACCCGTTCGGTCTTTCTCTCTATGTAATCATGACATGTGGGCCTCCTTGGATGTTTTCCCGATAATCCCCTCGCGAAAACACATATTCACTAAAACTTGTGGAATCTGTCGGTTTAAACCCTAAGTCTATGGTGGTGAACAGATTATGCCCCTCTTTCTCTCTTTGGTTGACATATAAAATTGATCATTAACAACCGTCAACAGCGTCTCACTGCCTCCCATCCCCCTTTTATCTCTCAAGCACGTCCATGGCGGGATCAGCCACCGGCCATGGCGGATTCACCGGCGATGGCGGGGATTCGGCACCGGCGGTGACGGATCCACCGATTCCCGTGCCGGCGGCCACGACCGGTGCCGAGGTTGGCCTCCTCCAGCCTCCTATTTCCTCCTCCTCCCTCCGTCCTCCAAATCCGCGATGTACTAGGGTTCCGGCGAGCACCCCGGCCGCCGCTCTCCTCCATGGATCTGATGTTTCCTCCTCCTACCTCGCGTTCCTTCCACACCCCACCCCGGTCGCGTGTTCTTCTTGTTTCATTTGTTTCTTTTGTTTTGGGTCAATACGATCCTTGGGTTGTTTCAACTGGCTTTGGATGAATGTTTCGGGAAACATGCTATATTTTGTTTTAGTTTTGGTACTTTTCGTTGTTTCGATTGCTTTATTATTTTGTTTCTTTTTCTCAGGAATTTTTGTTTCAGTTATGCAGTTGATTTGTTTCATTTCTTCTTTTCTGTTTTTTTGCTGAAGCAACACGTTGTTCATGGGGTTTCAACTATGTCTTTTCCATTGTTTCATTTGCAGTTAATTCCTTGTTTCTATTGCATGTAATCTTTTGTTTCATTAATTATTTCCCCCGTGTGTTTTTATTGTTTCAATTTTGTTCGTCCTGGTGTTTCAGGTAGAGGGACAACCATGGTTCTGGAGGTGTTTCGGAGGGGTGCCATGTCTGTGGATGCCGGGGGTATGCACGCCGCGGTGCGTTCATGCTTTGCCGGGGGGCAAGAGTTCGCGCGTGGAGTTCCGGGTCCGGTGTGGGGGGCCGGGGTTGTTTTGCGTGTGCGCTGCGGGGGAGTGGGGGAGGAGAGGCAGTGGCGCAGTGCACACACGGGGGAGATGGCCCGGGCCCTGCTAGCTAGTTGACCGTCCTATCATAGGACGTCCTAGCGCTAGCATAGCCCATGATAATTCAGTATGGAGACCCATGGTAGGAGTACAGGAAGAAACAAGGATACATAGGTAATTAACCTTATCATTCTCATGAGAATCATCAATTTAACCTTCCTCACTAATCAACAACTAATTGAGACATTCCACAAATTTCCTATGTAGATGTTTACTGCTTACGGCCGCATACTCCGATAGAGTATACTGTACACGGTACTATAGAATAATTTCAAATCGAACAGCTCATGAGAGTAGCATATACACATACCGATACGCGTGCGCAACCATTCCAATCGAGGCTGGGATCATGGTTGAACACTTGAACTGCGTGCCAACTAGGGCCTAGGGCAATCTGCCGTACGGAGCTTCGATTATGCAATAGAAGGCCTTTCCAAATATAGCATAATACTACATCGATCATTGAAATAGACCGTCAGATGCTAAGCATCTTCCTGGTCTAAAGAGGATTACACAAGTACAACGTACACGTACTACTTGAACTGGTCGATGTCGCTTCCAGCAAACACGTAGTAGCAGTACACACTAGCCTGCTAATTTTAACCATGGCTAGCTCAAAACGGCATGCAACGATCACCAACTAGAGCTCGCCGCCGCTCTAGCAAACACGTAGTACGCCGTACGCGCGCATGCAGCATGGCACGCACGCCGGATAGACTCGTGTGCGCGCGTCACGCCGGCCCATCGGCCAATCCATGCATCGGCCGCCTCAAAAACATGGGCACACGACGCGCAGCAATAATAACACGGCACGCGTCCATCGTCAGAATGTGGGCACGACGCCGTAGCCGGCGGCGAAGTCGAGCACGTAGGGGTAGGATTGCTGCTGCTGCTGCTGCTGCGACCGCGCCGGCGCCGCCGGAGCCGCGGCAGCCGCGTCGAAGTCAGCGTCGCCGTCGCCGTCGGCGTCGTCCGCGCGCTTGGCGAAGCGGCCCTTGATGCGCGGGCGCGACTCCGCGTAGGCCTTCCGGGACGCGTAGCGGATCGTCTTCTCGAACCGCCGGTTCTTCCGCTTCTCGCGGTACCGCATCAGCCGCGCCTCCCTGCTGATCGTCTCCGCGGCCGTCGCCGGCGGCGGCGTCGCGACGACCCTGCCCGCCATGACCCCGTCACTGCGCTCCGGCACCGCACCCACGTCCAAAGACGACATCTGGAGATACCAAAACCAAGTTCAGGTCGGTGCACGGTGCATCGATCATCGATCCTTGTATCTAGCAACGTGCACGGTGCACATGGTCTTACACTGTGGGTAGGAGTTGCGGCGTAAGGCAGGTAAGCGGCCTTGGACTGCGCGAAGTCGAGCTCGATGACGCCGCCGGTCACGCTCCCGCCGCGGCCGCAAAACACGTCTGGGACCAGGCCGACCTCCGACGACGAGCCCTGCTCGACCAAAGCCAAAGTCGAAACCAAGATCAGGTACTGAAATAGGAAGGAATAGCAAACGATCCGAGCATACATAGTGACAACTGACAAGCTACCGCTAATGAGCACACTTACGCTGCGGCCGAGCGACGCCGCGGTGTAGGAGCTGTAGGACGGCTTGGCAGCGACGGCTGCAGCGGCGGCGACGCCACCACCAAAGTCAAGGTCCACAGCGCCGCCGCCGCAGGGTCCGTTGTTAGGCACGACGCTGTCGGCGTGCGGGAACCTGCCACTGCCAGCGAAGTCTTGGCCGAGGAACGGGTCCATGACGTCCGCGAACAGGAAGTCCGCCAGCTTACCGGCGTCGACGACCTTGGCCCCGTCGTCGTTGTAGTCGTCCTTCTCTTCCGCGGCGGTGGCGCCGAACAGCAGCGGCTCCGCGTCGGGCGCGGCCGCCGCGCCGATGGGCTGCACGGGCACGCGCTCGTGGCGGCGCGCCAGCGGGTTGGCGTCGTGGATGTCGGCGTCGCACGCGGCGCAGAGCGCGGCCGCGTCGGCGCGGCACGTGACGGCGGCCGGCGCGCGCTCGCACACCTCGCAGACCCACACCCTGTGGTGCTGGTGCCCCCGCCCCGCCCGCGCGTGGCCCGCCGCGTCGCACCCCGCGCACAGGTACGCGCCGCCGCCCGGGCACGTCCGGCAGTGCACCGCCGCCGGCGATCCGCCGCACGCCTCGCACCGCCGACCCCCAACGCCCCAGTATCTCCCCACCAAGGCCTCCATCCAACGTACGACGTCGATCGGTCTCTCAACCAGCAGCGGTGATGATGGCACTTGCTAATCGCTTGCTGCTAATGGCAGGACTGATTAATTAGCAGGGAAGCTTGCGAAGCTGGAGCAAGCTGCGACTATTCCTTGCTTTATAGGGGAAGGAGGTTGAGGCCGCGCGCGGCCGCGTTCGTCTTGTCGTCGCGGGTGGGCGCGCTTGTTGGGGAGACGGAGATGGTACGGGTAGGTGGGGCAGGGGCGGCGACGGTGACGTGGGCCGCGAGACACGTGGGCCGCCGCGCGCCAAGCGAAAATACGCGAAATGTTGAGCTCGTGGATTTTTGGGTGGTGGGGGCCCACGTGCCGATGCCGGGTCATGGGAGCCGTGGGGCCCGCTCGAGCTATCATCTTGGGAGGAGGATCTGGGTTAGCATGGTGCTGATCACTGGTCTTGGCCGCCAGGGGATTAGGTCATTAGACAGCCAGGGGTTCGCGTAATCGCTGTACGGATCACGCTATTTAATCATGGCATCCATGCAGCTTATCGCCGCGTGTCCATGCTAGATCATCAGCTCGATCATCACTTTGCATATACTCCATAGTATATACCAATATTTAAACTTCACGCTTAGACAAACGGTTTAGCTTAGCCTGCCTTTTTCCGCCACGGCAAAGCAGCAGCCTAGCTTAAGCTTATGACACAAGCTAACTAAACTGATGGCCAAGGTAATTTGCTACTCCCAAGAGAAAAGATATTACGACGTAGGAAAGCGGCAACTCAGACGCGTCAGCGTCAGCCTCACCGCGCGATTAAGCTCAAGGTCAAGAGGCATGCTAAGAGACAAGGCTTAGCTTTATGGTGGGCGGCTTGACGTCGTCGTTTTAGCCAGCCACTGCCCGCGTTGACAGTCAAAAGTAGCACTGTAGTTTTATACTCGTATAAGTAGTTGAAATGTATATGGTATTGATGGAGGTACCTGTCACTTTGTGAGTAATTAACGACCACTTATCTTGATCATTAACATGTGATGCACCATCGCTGCCAATCCATGTCAGTCTAGCTGGCTTTTGCCTTCCCACTCCGGAGACCAGTCGGCACTACTGATGGATCTGCGAGGCCGCGACGACGTGCCGCGCGCGCGAAATGTCGCAAATGGCCTTGGTGCATGACCCGGGCCGGCTAAGTTCGTTCGATCACCGGATGGCCAGACCAGACGCCACTTCGATCAACTTGTCCGGGAGTCCACGCAGATCGTGTCACTGGTACGTGTTTAATTGCTCCGACGTATATCTACCCCGTAGATTTTCAATGCCGTATCTTGCTGCCGTCGACGACGACGACAGGGGTGACAGCGCTCGCTCTTGACCTACTATTTTTAGACGGTTCTCGTGTTGTAAATTAAATTCATATGAATTATACACCTCCAGGAATTTTCTAGAACTGTCGATCTAAAACTGTTTTGGTCTTGCACAAATACACGTCAAGAATCGCCCGCGATCGCGTGTAGAGAAGTAGCCCGAGCCGGCACATTAGGTTTGTTGAAAGTCTGTGCTGTGATGACAACGAAATCCTTCCGGATACCGTGAAACAGAGAACAGTCAGTGCGATGCAGGAAAGAACAAACCGTCCAAAACTCGTCTCTCCAGAGGGAAATCTCCCTCGGAAACACCAACGGATTTGATGCGCCAGGCCGAGGGCCCCGGCCGGCCGGCAAGTCCACCGCAACTTTTGGCGCGCGCGCGCTGCATGCCCGTGCTCGACAGGGCCGCCGCGACTCGACTCGATCGGCGGCGGCGTTTTCCGCGGCCCGGCCGGGGCCGGCACGGCTGGCGTGGGTCTGCCCGCGTTGACGCGCGCTCGAGCGCGAACACGCATGCAAGTCTCGACGACGCGGACGCCCGCCGCGTCGCGTCGCGTCTCGCCGCCCAGCCGGCTCGCTGGCGACGATCGCGTCGCGTGACCTGCCGCCGAGGGCAACCGCGCGGGCAGCAGGGGGACAGGGACGTGCACGGGATCGAGGGCAGGCGGGTCATTTGGGCGCGCGGGTGATGACGAACTGGATGCCGTCATATCCCGACAGGGACAGCACGGCCGCGATCCGGTGCGCCGGCCGGACGCGCGCGCGCGGCACGCATGTGCCCGTGCCGCCTTGCCGAATCCAGCATGCTCTGCTCGGTTGGTTGCCGCTTCTGCGAGCATCTCCGCTGGAGATCGCGCCATTAGCTGGCGAGATGATCTCCGAGGCTTCTGGAGCAAAGGCATTTTTATATTAAGCCTGGATCGTTTTAGGTTTAATTACTTTGGAAAACATGATTTCATTTATTTATCGATTGATTTTGATTTCGACTTGCATGGGCAATGCAATTTGCATTGCGCAGCGCAGCATGTGGCAGTTTCTTGTTGCAGCGTACTCTTGACTTTGGGTCGGAGTAGCGTAGCAGATCATGGATGTCCGTCCCTTTCAACAGTTCAACTAGAGCTCACTGTACATCTTTTCGAAGTTATGAGCGTCATTAATCAGTTGTGTCAAAGTCTTGGGATGTCACGGATCGGGGGTCGAATGGCCGGATGGCCGAATGGGCAGAGCACGCCCACGCCCACGATCAGGCTGATCGGGCGCCCCAATCAGCATGGCGGTGCCGGTGCCGGTGGCCGGTGCGCGTATCGAGCAGCTGGAGCATGGGCCGGCATCAGGCGGGTGTGGGTGGGGCCGGAGCGGGAGCGGGCAGGTTGACGCGCGCGCTACGATTGGTCCGTGCCGCCCCCCGCTACTCCATGGCGGCGGTGGGCCCACCTCAGCCGCCACCTACACGTTGATCAGATCATCCTGTCCAATCCAAGCAAGCCGTGTGCCGTGCCCGTGAGGAGGAGTGGAGATTCGGTGGGCCGAGCTGGGGAAGGCTGTGCATGCATCTGCCGTGGATGCGAAGCCACTCGATCTCGCCGAAAAGGTCCCGTAGCGGTCGCCGGTTCAGATGCGCTACAGCCTGCAGCCTCAACTGTTCACTTCCGGTGGGTGGCGACTGGCTGGCGAGGGTTCCAGACGGTTCCGCTGCCTTCAACTGCAACTGCACGTGTAGTTCCTGTTCCTAGATGCGATCCATACGCCAATGTGCGACCCAGTTGCGTTGCGTGCATTGGTGCATGGTCGTATGAACAACTTTTTTTGCATGCGTCTCGCTATCTATGATCTCACTGTTTGCATGGTGTGGGTATACTTTGAGATCCGTTTCGAAGTGGGAGAGAAGTAATCCAGGAAAACAAGAAAAAGAAGCATGGAGCTTGAGAAAAAAGGACTTTTTTGTAACAGATAAAAAGGACCTCCTGAAGGGATCAAGGAAAGGAAAAGAAGACGTGACTTTGAACTCGTGACCGCCGCACTGTACCTTACTCCGATCAACATGATGAACTCGGCACTTTTGGATGGGCCGACTTTCCTTTTCTGACCCGTACGGGAAGTCCAGCATTCAACCTGTACGTGGAGCCAGCAGGCCAGGACAGTGGTTCCATGTTCCGTGCCACGGTGCGTCGCGTGCATGTGCAAGTGCACCAATCTGCCAGAGGAGCGCTGGACCACTGGTCACATGGACGGGCCAAACGCGTCCGGCTGGTGGCTGTGTCCGCTGGAGGAATACGCACGCGCACCGTAGTAGGACTCCTAGGCCCATCAATGGACCGATCAGGAAAGGCACGCGTGCCTGCGTGCGCCGATAGCCACCGCCCGGTCGTCGCCTGACTCGAGGCAAATGCCCAAGTCAGGGAGCCCGCACGTGCAGAACTGGCAGGCAGGCGCAGGCAGGCGCAGGAAGAACCGGCAGGTCGTACAGTCCGTGGCGGCGGCTTGCCGACGGATCCGTCGATGGTTGAGGTGTCCTCGTTTTTTCCGGCTGCGGCGGCCGGCGGCTCATCGTTCTCGCGACGCGATGTTTATGCGGAAATCTTCCTCTTCGACCAGGTCGAAGAGCAGCCCTTGTTCGACCACCCGTCCGTGCTCTTCCGTCTTGGGCTCGAAGTGGAAACGCAGCAGCGATCGGCCCACCAAGTACTGTCCGTTTCAGGTTTCCTCTACGGAGCGTGGCCCAAGAGCAGGAGTGCGCACATGATTCGAACGGAGTGGACGCCTCAACGTACGTATATGTTTCCTTTTTTATTTTTTTCTTTCTTGTATTTCTATTTCTTTCTATTCTATTTTTTTTTCTATTCGACTCTAAGTGTCCAGTACGTAGTTTATAATTTTTCACGCCAAGATGCGCATGAGTTTTTTCTTTTCTTCTTTGTCTTTTCTTCTTCTTTTGTTTATTTCCTTCTCTTTTCTTTCATTTTTGTTTATTTCCTTCTCTTTTCTTTCATTTTTGTTATTTACCTTTTAAATTTTTGTATTTTTCATTTTTTATTTTCTTGTTTCTAGTTTTCATTTTTCCTTCATTATTTTTTTTCTACAATGTATTTTATGATGTTCCGTATACATTGAGATTCTACAATATATTTTATGATGTTTGGTAACTTTTCTTCTTTTTGTTTGGCTCTAATTAATTACTTCACTAATTTTATTATCCTTATTTAATATTTTATGATATGATGTTCATGCAGTATACATACTATGTTCTGCGATATAATTAGTGATGTTCGTGTAGTGTTAATGTGATGTTCTACAATGTATATGTGAAGTTCAATAATATACACTGATGTTTTAGGATATATTTTGTGATGTTCATGAATATTTTTCCTTTTTATTTAACTCTAATTCATTAATTCACTAATTTTAACATTTTATTCTATATTTTATGGTATTTATAATGTTCGCGTAGTATATATATGATGTTCTATTCTATATTGTGTGATGTTCGTGTAGTTTTAATGTGATGTTCTAGAATGTAGTTATAATATTCTATATTATATCTAAAAATATTTTTTTCTAAACATATCCACGTGGGGTCTTGTTTTGAAGAATTTCTTGTCGAAACATGGTGGAACAATCAAAATTTTATTTGGTTACTTAGTCTGTAAACCACGGCTTTTAAAAGTTTTGAAACATTCACTAAATGTTGATGTCAGCAAATTTGGATCCTGTTGCATTTATGCTCAAGTCTAGTATACGCGTGGTGGCTAAAAGCCTAAAAGTTCGCACCATGGGCAAAAAACAAATTGAATTAAGAGCGGGGCGGCCCACCAGCACCTGGTCGAAGAGGCGCTCGTCTTCGACCAGGTCGGAAGCCAGCACTGCCCATGTTTATGGGCCTGGGCCGCCTTCCGTCGAAGTGGAGGACCGATCAGCACATGATGGGCCGACACGGCCATTTCGCGGACGCGAGAAGCAGGCTGGCTGTTTGCGAAAAAATTTGGCCCATGTAAAGGGAGGCCTATTAAGGCAGTTACGAATCACGTGGCTCAGACTGCTCGCTCCATTCTAGCTCGCGTGGCTGAGGCGAGGCAAGGCCCCAGAGAAGCAGGCCCATAATTACGTCCATCTCCCACAAAAAGAAAAAAAAAATGAAGTGTCTATGGGCTGCTCTAGACCCATAGATATATAGAAATTTTGTTTCAGAAAACATTTCCCGCCTTTGGGAGCATATACCCACTCACACTTTGATGATACTATCAACATATCACTCCTCAATAGAAAATATATACACTGTCAGGGTTCGTCGCCATGGTCAGTCTTTGTTGCAAGAAATCACATGACTGCTTTGTGCTACTCACGTGTGTATACAAGCTTATTATCATTTTTGGAAAATATTAATTTTTTCTATAACAATCAGCATTTCCCTTTCATGAGCCTTTGGGAGCATATACCCACTCAAACTGTGAGAGGATACCACTAACAGATTCCTTGATAGAAAACATATATACTGTTAGGATGTGTCGCCATGGTATAGAATTAATTTCTTTTTGTAGCATGACATCTTTGTTGCAAGAAATCACAGTATTGCTTTGCGCTACTAATTGTGAGATACTGTAATAAGTCTAAAATGTAGTGCCACCAACGTTGTCTCCCACAATAGGAACGACTTTACATATGATATCCTCTGCTATGATAGAAGCCACCTACATATTATCTCACTGTCATTTGGTGTGAACAATATAATTACACTTGATATTATACAATGCAATTATATATCTCTAAATACAACAATTTTTTCATAAAAAATGTAAGAAAATGTTATTCTTAGCTATATAATCACTGTACAGTGATAGGAAAACATTTGTTTCTGAATTAGAGAATTATTGCCATGTTAGTATTGCCCTCGTTCATCTAGGTCGAGGTGGTATCAAATATATGTGTGTATACAAGCTTATTATCATTTTTGGAAAATATTAATTTTTTTCTATAACAATCAGCATTTCCCTTTCATGAAACGTCAGCGTAGAAAAGGAAGTTATAATTTTTTTCTTTAATCTAGTTGGGGTACCGGGCCTACTCACGTGTTGATTATTCCCTTGAGGCTGCTCCATATGGTGGTAATCATTATCTCCTCATGCTCCTCATGCCCCCCGCCAAACGATCACGCCGTGGACCGCCTGCCCGCGGCCCCCCTTGGGATATTTGCGTGCGCCGGGGCCACGTCACCGGATGGCGACGTCACTCTCACTGCGGGCCCCGCAATGTGGCGCTGCGTCCGCTTTTCACCTCGCACCGTGCTACCGCATACCCGCTCCTGCACCGTATAGACGTCTGGTGGGGCCGGCACACCAGTCCCACCGCCAGGCCCAATGTCAGTGACCAATTTGCGATCGACGAGTCGACAGCCGTGTGTTGCTAGTGATATAATCTACAGTATATAGGGTTCATTCCCCCCTGCCACATCGAACTGCGTGCGCGGTCGGTCGCGCCCCCCGTTCGCTTTGTCCGGCCGCGATCTCGGCTCGTCTCCGATTCCGGCGTCCCGTCCGAGCCAGGTGAGCAATCTCTCCCCCTCGCCAGCCCTCTCGACTGGTTGTTCGCGCGCGCCGAGCTGTAGCGGGGGCGGAATCTGACGCGAATTTCAGTGGATTCGGTGCAGATTTGCTGTGCCAGCGATGAAGGAGAAGCGTGGGCTCGAGGACGCCGGCGGCGGTGGCGGCGGCGGCGCCGGCGACGGGCGTCCTGATGCCAAGCGGGCGCGGCCTCCGGCTCTGGCCAGGTGAGGAGCTCTCCGGGTTCCACTGACTTTTGGGCGTGTTCAGCTTCGTGACGTGCTTGTGTTTGACAAGCTGTGGAAATAGTTGCATGAATGGGGAGCACTAGCGGGAGCCGTATGACTTGTAGTATTGTATGCAATCGGAAATTTGGTTCTGGATTAGTTTTCCTCTGATCTGTTAGGGTAGTGAGTACTTGTGGAAATGGGTCCCGTGTGTTTTTTTGGCTCCCCTTGTGTTGGGTGAGCTGAAATCGAGCTGAAACCATTTTCAGTGGCTCCTGGTGACTGGTCTGTGCTAAGAGCAACGTTTAAGCTAGGGTTTGGTGCGGGCTGTCAGAGAATTTGCTGCAATGATGGCAAACTGGTTAGCTGGATCCTGGAATTTGGAGAATTTTTATCTTCATGTGCGTGTTAGATTTTTAATGGAGCATTGATAGTGCTAGCTTATCCAAAAACCAAAATGGAATGTATTTTATTGTTACTATTGACCTAATGCCCTCGTTAGTTGGACACGAGTAATAACGCTTTGGCTGTTAATGCCCCCTGTTTACTTCATTAATGAAGTAACCGTTGTCGAGTGTGCGTTACCAGGTAAGCAAAGGAATCAAGCCTAGCTTGGTTGGTTATGGGTGTAGTTCAGTGGGTGCATGCTCAGCCCACTCAAGTTCGAGCTGTATTCTATGCGGATTTGGGTCCCTGTTTCTTCTTAACGCATAGTCACTTAATTTCCAAGTTTGGTCTTCGTCTCTAGGCAGTATGTAAAGAGCTCAAGTGAGATTAGAGCATGGTAGCAAATGCAAACATACCGTGTTGGTGGATATGAGTCTAGATGGATTCAGGGACCTAGGAATAGAGTTACCTTTCTAATAACTAGTGTTATAATTCAATTGCATATACTTGTATTCTATTTGCAACGCCAAGTTGAAGACTGAACTTGTACCAAACTTGTCACATTTTTGAGAGTTGCTGAATACCGTGTTAATAGCTTTAATGAATACCTTAGTTGTTTCGATTTGAGTTCAGACTTCAGATTGCCACACAATCATATTAAAGAAATATAGGGTTGGCACTTTTTCTTCTGACAGCACGAAAACCCGAATTCATTACTTCACAGCAACGAAGTTACAGCAAGTTAAGAGATCCAACTATGCAGCTAGCAACTGAACGACAAATATGCCAACGCACCTTAGCACACTTGGTTTAACACGTGCAGCGTGCCCAGTCCTGAAACGCTCAAAACACTTGAACTCTACTGAATGCTGAAAAAAGCTCCGACACTAATGAAGAATAACATGAAAATGCTACAAACATGTTACATGTCCCCTCAGAGGACCACAGATCACAGGTGATACTGATCATGCTTGGCCACCCCTTTAAGTAGTGATTGCTTCATGCACTTCCAACCTTCCTTCCATAGTTATTGCACTTGTATGGATATAGATTTTCTCTTGCTGACAGAACTGACTCTCTTGTTTGCTTGGAATTTTATTTGCAGTGTTATTGTTGAAGCATTAAAGATGGATAGTCTGCAGAGGCTCTGCTCATCATTGGAACCAATTCTTCGTAGAGTAGTAAGAACATTCTGTAGAAGCTATTCATCAAGCACAAATGCTTCATTAATTTATTTGGCTCTGACTTCGCTCTTCATTTACTTGATAGGTCAGTGAAGAAGTGGAGCGTGCACTGGTTAGACTTGGCCCTGCAACAATTGGTGGAAGGTACGCTTGTAAATTCACAAGTCATCCTTTTTCTTACTCAATTCAACACTGTAGTAGTGAGTGGCAGTAGTTGCTTCATCAATGACCTAGTCATGGAGCCTATTTAAGAATAAAGCATTTTCTTTCACTTCCCATTCTGGGTAGATTGCAATCCAAATAAGGAAGCATGTTGATCCTAACGGTTTTTTCCTCCCCTTTTAATTATTCAGGTCTTCCCCAAAGCGAATTGAAGGTCCAGATGGAAGAACTCTGCAACTCCAATTCCGGACAAGGCTGTCACTTCCCCTTTTTACTGGAGGAAAAGTTGAAGGGGAGCAGGGAGCTGCAATTCATGTTGTTTTGCTTGATGCTGGCACTGGTGGTGTTGTATCCTCTGGACCAGAGTCATCTGCCAAACTCGACATTGTTGTTCTCGAAGGTGATTTCAACAATGAAGATGAGGAGGGCTGGACAGGGGAAGAGTTTGACAGTCATGTTGTGAAGGAGCGTGAGGGAAAGCGTCCTATTTTAACTGGTGATCTACAAGTCACACTGAAGGAAGGTGTAGGGACAATTGGTGAGCTGACGTTCACAGATAACTCTAGCTGGATAAGGAGTAGGAAATTCAGGCTTGGCTTGAAGATTGCCTCAGGATTTTGTGAGGGTGTTCGCATTCGCGAGGCAAAAACGGAAGCCTTTATGGTTAAGGACCATAGAGGAGAATGTAAGTCCCAAAAAATTATCTGTGTATTTCTACTTGACATATATCTGAACTCTTTCAATTTCATTTATCTAGTGTACAAGAAGCACTATCCACCTACACTGAAAGATGAGGTCTGGAGGTTGGAAAAAATAGGGAAGGATGGGTCATTCCATAAGAGGCTGAACAAATCTGGAATATCTACAGTTGAGGATTTCCTTAGGCTCGTGGTTCGGGACCCACAGAAATTGCGCAGTGTAAGTTCATGTGTGGGTTTGGTATTAACTTATTACTTATTATTATACTTTCATTTTTATGCATTTCAGTTTATTTATGACTATTAATGCTGTTCTGTGATAGATACTTGGAAGTGGTATGTCCAACAAAATGTGGGAAGCCCTTGTGGAACATGCAAAGACTTGCGTCTTAAGTGGAAAATATTACATATACTATTCTGATGAGAGCAGAAGTATTGGTGCTATTTTCAACAACATCTATGCATTCTGTGGGTTGATTTCTGGCGAGCAGTTCTATTCATCTGAGAGTCTTGATGATAGCCAAAAGGTTAGTATTGTTATCGACTTAGCATATACTCAGGATATTGAGTGACGTTACATAATTTTATGTTGTCTTCCATGATAAAACTAAATTGCATACCAATATTATTCTTTGAAACCTATCCGTGCTCGTGGAAGTTGGGTATCAGAATTGTCCAAGCTGTGAAGCTTAGAAATCTTAATGAATACATTCCATTCTACACAAGAAGGATGATAGGGATGAAAATGTGTTTTTTTAAGTGTCCACTGTCCAGAACTTTCATTCCATGTCATCTTGCATGAAAGATATCATCAAATCTTCAGAAGGTTATGAATTATGACTACTTTTACTCAAATGTGTCAGAGCTCTTATGGCCTTCTATAGAGGCAGCGATGCAGCTGGTAGTAATTGCCTACTCAATTGAAAAGTATGAGCTTGTAGTAATTGCCTACTCAATTGAAATAGTTCTCTTTCATTGCTTAGTTATTTTTTTCACTATAAAAACGCCACTAATTAGAATTTCGTTGTTTTTTACAGCTGTTTGCTGATGCATTGGTAAAGAAAGCATATGATAACTGGATGTATGTCATTGAATATGATGGCAAAGGTCTTTTGAACCCTAAACCAAAGAAAAAGGCTGCATCCACTAGTCAAGCTGAGACACATGCTCCTGCGGGTGGTCTGACTTCATATCAACAACACCTCTCCTCGACGAGCATGCCAGGGCCATCACCATCAGGTGAGCAGCATCTAAGGCTCAGATACAATTACCTGTGTTCTATCTTCTTGGCTGTTTCAGTTTGTAGCTTATGTTAAACTGGAAACCCTAATTGTTATTATAAGTACAGCGTCCGTATGAATATTTAATTTGATACTGGTCTCTAAGACGAGCAAATATGTTACTTCATTATAATGAGCCTTTGAAATTTGAATGCCATGCTTTAATTTCTTTCAGGTGGAACTGATTCTGTAGGGTATGGTGTCAACCAATCAGCAACACATCCATCTCAACTCCAGAGTTCATCCACCAATGTCCAGTCTGCCATTGTCCAGCCACCATATGATGATACATTTTCGTTCTTACCACCTAACATGCTGACAGGGTCTGCAAATGATACCATGGGTTTGCAGCAAGTAATTTCTCAAGGCCAGGCAATTCAGCCAGCAAACGTGGGGTATGGTGATTGGCCCAGAAACCGTGACAGTCAGTATGGTGATGACTTCACGGAAGACATTCGCGTCAAGAGTCACCAGATGCTTGAGAGCGAGGACATGCAGCAGCTGCTGAGGGTCTTCAGTATGGGTGGAGCTTCTGGCAGCTTGCCAGACGACACTTTCAACTTCCAGTCCTACATGCCCTCTCCCTTACCGAACCTGGGTTTCGAAACTGAGCGTAGCCATTCATCTGGCAAAGCTGTTGTTGGCTGGCTCAAGATCAAGGCTGCAATGAGGTGGGGAATTTTCGTCAGGAAGAAAGCTGCCGAGAGAAGGGCACAGCTGGTCGAGCTGGAGGATTAACATCGTGGCTTTACAATGGTCAAGGTTGCGTTGTAAATTACTAGTAGCTATCTGCCCCCCATACCTTCCCGGTACCAGTGAAACAAGTTTCTGGAACTCCTTCTGAAATGTTCAATGACTAGTTCTGCTATCTTGTACAGAATTCTCCTTGTTTGCTTTTGTTATCTGTGTAACATAGCTCTGCTAAGTTTAACACATGACTAGACCGTATGCTTTTGTACCTTTTCCCCCTTAGCTCTTATGGTGCAGAATACCGTGACAGTGCAAATCAATCCAAACATTATGTATGTATGTTGATGCGTTGCTGGTTGCTGTTGGAAGCATGTTTTGCAAATATCTCTTGCTGGTAACTTTCTGCAAATTTAAGCCCTGATCGCATCTTTTACCTGGAGTATCGGCAAGCATTTCCTAATTTTGCTCGTTGTGCCCTTTCCTATCGGGCAATCTTTGCAATATTTACCCCTTGACCCTGTGTCTCATTAACTGAGGCACATTAGAGTCTGTTGAAGGGTTCAAACGACAGTGCGCTCAGGGAAACCGGGAACACTTGGATTGGCAGACCTGTCATCGGATGGAGTCAATCCCATTCACCGTTAGCAGCACGCACCTGCTCGTGATCTTTCGCAATTAATTTCCAACAGCGATTGTTTTTAATGTACTGGCAGGAAGAGTGAACTTGAGGACCCGTGGACGACTAAACTGCGACGGAGTCCAGATTTTCCAGGCTCAATTTTCATTTATCTGACCACCATTTCAATTCGCAATTTTTCATTTTGTCTTTGCATTTATCTTATCTATACTATAACTAGGTAAATACCCGTGCGTTGCACCGGGAAAAAAAATATTGTTCTCTCTTTTTTGATCAAAAAATGTTATTCTCTTTTTTGCTGTAAGGCTACCATCACTTCCATATTTCCTTTGGGCTTCAATTTGTTCGTGAGGTTCGACCATGAAGAGCAAATTTCGGTACAAGAACGCTGAACTGAACTCGCGAAGAATTCTGTCATGAAACAAGGCCAACGATGTTCCAGTCTGAAGTTGCACAAAATATCACAAAATAAGCATTTTAACCCAAAACTTAAGAGTCCACATGTATTTATCCCATAAGAAGACAACAAAGCTTGAGAGTCCATAGGCACTTTGTTCATCAGTTCACTGCTATAAGTGCCAGAAGGCAGCAACCAGCAAGCAATACACGGCTATCACAGTTTCAAGTCGCATGCACTGCATGATAAATTAACACAAAAAAACAGGCATTCTTCCATCGTAGGATCCTATCTCATCTCATAAAAAATGCTTTACATGAGTGACGGAGTACAGCTCACATAGAGAAAGCTAGCAAGAGCCATATCAGCAACCGAGTCCTTCGCCACCTCTCGCCACTATCTCTTCGGTATGCACCCTCCACAGTGGAGGTAAAGGTGGCATTCCACCAGGTCGTTGCCTGTCCACAAAAACATGTTGTCACGTGCGTAGTAACTACACAACCAGCTGAAAGCATATGCCATGTGGTTATGAATCTGCCAATTATATTTAAAATGCTTAGGTAGAAACTACTCGTAAAATTGTATGGACTCGACAAAATTTCTGTTTTGCTAAGTATTAAGAACTCTGATTATTTCTAAAAAAGGCCATGAGAGAGGAGAAGCGAAAGGAAGCAGATAGCAAACTTGAAAGATGAGATAATTGCCCACTAAAAGGTTAAGATTATGAAAATAAGAGGTATCGCATATTTTGTAAGGTCCATGTACAACAGGTTTTACTTTCAGTTTTAAATCTTGAAAAAAAAATAGTGGGTACAACAATGCAAGAGATGAAGCCAACATGATCAGCTTGTTCAGAATTGAATCCCTTCCAGGTAAGACTGCACCCAAAATGAATATTAGAAAATGTAAAGTGACTGTATTTGCCGTGTATATTAATGAAAACTGCTACTGAGCATCAGGGCATGTTTTCTCATGATGCTGGATGCATTACTGCTTTGCTAGTGGCAGTGCCATCGCCCATTTGTTTGCAACCTCCACTCTTAGACCCCCTCCATTGACTCCATTGCAAACTGACCTCTGGGCCCAAAACCATATCAGATTATGACTAACTTTAGAGTATTTCTTGTTTCAAAGATGAACACAAGTAGTATGTGCATGTAAGTTGCAAGCTTTCAATGTAAGAAATGGAACTCTAAGAGGCAGGATTGAACTGCTAAACTAAACAGACTCTAATCAAATACCAGAAATCTAGTGGACAAAAAGGTTAACCAAATTCGCTATCATTAAATAGTCAGTATTACGTTGAATTGAGGAAGTTTAACTTACCAATTATCACAAAAGTAAGCATCAGTATACAAATTTCAAAGAACAAAAAAGCTTTCCATGGCAACAGCCGTCAGCCAACATGTTATTAAGTAATACGTACAATCTGTGACTTGGCTCTTCATTTTTCCAAGTCTTTGAATATATAAGATACAAGAAAATGAGGATGGATGTAATTTAGTACAGAAACATCTTCTAACCAATGCAGTTGAATGTGAACACTGAAGTACTGAACACACCTTTTTTCAGCAGGGAGGTCTTCGTGAAATAAGAAATAAGAAATTGTATATCTTTTCTTCAACCTGCATTGCCAATGAAATCAATTAGTGTCAAGAATTCATTGCGCTTGTAGCTAGTTGCTGCCTTCGGTTGCCCATTTTTTCATCACAGGTCTCTCTCTTCAATAAATATACCGCCACATCAGCAAAACACAATAAATAGAAGAGTAATAAATAGTCTTGGACTCTGTGATAGAGTCTGCATTGTGAATACCCTAAGTGGCAGGTCGAAGCTGCAGTTAGGTTCCACCAGTTCATTCCTGGAAAGCTGAGTCCGTTGTGGAGTCCATTTCAAAATAAGAAAAGAACAATGATAGTAGATCAGAATAGCCTATCCCGAGAATAACATAGCATATTTAGATTCTAGAGGTCTTTGACTGCATTTTTAATACTACTTATATGTCATTATAAGGAGAAAGATTTAGCTGCTCAATCACAATTCAACTTGGCAGGAAATAGAGTATAAGAAGTAAATAAAATATCTCATTTATGAAGGCATGTTAGACCAATATGAAGAGGACCCGTCTGCTAAAATATAAATAGATGCACATGAAATCCTTACCAGCGACGCATTTCGTCAAACACCTCATGGTGGGCAATGGGCATCCCCCACGAATGACTTGTCCTCTATATGGCGCATACGGCCAGGCTATGCTTCTAGCTGTCTGGTACGCGCTGCAGCCTACAGCACGGTGACGCCTCCTGGGTGCTTGCTCGCCTGCCTGCCGGACGACAAGAGCTCGGATGTGGGATCTGGCCTGGGCGCTGCGCGCCTGCGCCGCTGGCCTGCTCGGCGGCCACAGGGAAGAGAGGAGGTGGCGCAGTGGCGCGGCGTGGTGCAGTAGGGGCGATCGGCCAAGCCGGGAGGAGGGAGATGGCCGGTGCGGCAATCTGACAACCATGCGCCGACGAGGTGGGCCGGCGATTAGGGAGGGCGAGGTGTGCCGTGCCGTGGGCGACGTGCGCCCGGGACGAATGGCCCACATGTCGGCGCAAATGGGAGTCACGGTGGTATATCTCGCCGAGCGGCTTCACCAAGGGCAGCTGACGGGTCCATTTCAAATTTATTGTAGTAGAGATTAAAATTTTGTAAAGGCGTAAGAAGCCTGTCTCTTACACCTACCCACATGGCAGAGTTAGACTAAACCACGCATCCCACATCCCCTCACGTTAATCACGGAGAGAATTTCTTCCCGGCGGTTCCACTCTCGCCCGCGCTAGGGTTTGCCGAATGGCACGGCGGCGGGGCGCTCGAGGGGCGTCGGCTGGGTGATCCCACGCTGCCTCAACTGGTAGCGAATCCTCCATGGCCGCCGTGCCCTCTGCCTATGGCGTGTGGTGGCAGTAGCGGCGGCGGAGGGAGGGAGTCGTCCGCCGCAGATCGGGGTCTCCCTCGCCCGTGCCGCCAGGTCTGGGAGTTTGATGCGGCCGCTTACCCTGACCCCGGTCCCTCCATCGACGCCGCGCATTGGGCCTTCATCCACCGACGTCACCACCAGCGACGGCCAGCCGGAGCAGGTAGATCCTCCTAGGGTTTGCAGCGGTAGGCCTGGAGCGCGGGCCGGCGTGCAGCACCAGGCAATGCTACATCGACCACTTGGCGCATGCTGTGGAGCACTACGGCCTCGATGAGACTTGCGGGCAGGAGTCTGTACCGCCGCCGTCCTGGGCAACGCCTCCGCCGCGCAGATGACGACTCCACCTCACGCGTGGGCTCCTGGCCGCGCACCACCAGCACGAGAACCAGCCTCGTCGTCCGCTGCCGTGGGTGCGCACGGGCTGCAGGCAGGCTTGGCACGTTGGCTTCGACTGGCTTCAGGCACCTCAGGGATATGCCGATCCCAAATCGGCCAGGCTATGGTGAAAATGCATGCCCGGAGCTCTACTACTGCCTCCAGCATAGGATTCAGGTAAAGATTCGTCCAATTCCTCTCCGGCTGGCTGTTTGCGATGCTGGCTGCTCACATCCGCATTTGTTAGGTCTCATCCGTAGATCAGGTGAAATGGTTTCTGATCGCCGTTAGATTTTTCTTAACCTGAATTTTGATGCAAAATTTGCTTACGGATTAGCCAAAATCACATATTGTTTTCCATGATCCAGTGAATTTAGTAGCTATGTAGCAAAATTGTTGATTTTGCCCATACGTGTGTTAGATCAGAGTGCCCTGAAATTCTTTTAAATGCACCCTCACTTTCGATCTGTAAATTTTGATAGGCCAAGTTCGTATTGCCAGTAAGCCTTGATGGACAGATAGAAAGTATAGTATGTTTATTGTTGAATTGATGTACATTACATCTATTCATATTTTTATTAGATCTGCACAAATCGAATACACATCAGGCTTAGGCACATTAACCCAGTTCTCTTTTGCTATTTAAATCTGTTAGGAATGGGATACGTTCAGCATGGTAGTAATAGCATAGCAGTACCAAATTTGATGTGGAGGTGTCAAATTTGACCAAACCAATTGGTTGTGCGATCAAACTGAATGTTTGTGACACAAACCACTCGGAGTTTGCTGCGAAGCCTGCTGCCTGCTTCAAGGCGAGGATAACAAAATAAGGAAATCCAGAGAATGAAATAAGTTTTGTTATTTATGTTTGCACGCTATAATAAAGGAAGACCTTATGGCACTGTGTTACCCCAAAACCTTTCTTCACCCGCACAAAAACCCAAAACCTTTCTTGAACAGATAGGGAAGCCTGTAATTGTCAAACTCAAGTGGAGTATAGGTAATTTATCTCCTGTTTTTTATATTCAGTTTGAACAGGAATGTTTTGTTTCCCAGGTTATCTTGCTTCCGTGGACTCTTAATTTGGCAGATTGGCTATCATCCTATTAGAGTTGGATTTTAGTAGAGATATTTTAAATGAATAGCTTATCATCTGTGTACTGAATGACATGCAAAATCCGTTGCCTCCTTTTTTCTACTGCATGCAGCCTGCTAACACCAAGGAGTATTTTAGATGGGAAAATTCTCTGAAAACCTGGGAGAGGTTCTACCTTGTTTTCTAATAAATTTAGATATCAAAGTAGGAAAGTTTTGTTTGTTACAGAACATCCCATTTGACAGTAAGAATTTGGACTTGATGCTAATATTTCTGGATAATAATCTTTGTGGATAATGCCTTTTGTGGTCACGATCTTGCTTTGCAAATGTGTGATTGCAATTTGGTTAAATAAAACTGTATATATACTCAAGTTCTGAAGCCAAATTAAATAGTCTATTGACTGCAGTTTGTTCTTTTTGTACATGTGAGCAGGAGATGTGGGCTTTGCAGAGAAAGGAAGAAGAAAGGCTGTGTCCAGAAGAGGAATGCAAAGCCACAATACAATGATGTGTGGGCTACACACTATTCTCGGTCTTTTGTAGTTTGTTATATGTGTTGCTCAAGTTTTGGATCATCAGGTTTATCATAGCTGCCCTACTAAATTACTACATGTTGTCTGCATTTCTTGATCCCACTGATAGTAGCATCTCATGCTTAAGTTCTTATTAGTTCTAACAACAAGAATAAAACACTATGCAGAAGAAGGTTAAGCCAGCAGTGGATACCATGCAAACAAGATCTCGCGAAGATCATCTCATGGAAGACTCTACTCTCTCCGGAAGAAGAAAGGTGGGAATCCGAACTTGGCCTGATAAATCGATGCTGACATCACTTCAGAAGTTAATGATATAAAGGTGTGCACTTACTTTCATTAATTTCAGAACTTTGACAAAACTGCTTATGTTCATCAGTCTTATTATGATGCTTCCATTACAAAACTGTATTCCGAGCTATTCAAGGTTTGAATTTCTTGTGTTGCAGCTATATTATTTGTGCCCAGTTGGGGAGCACTACTTCCCTGAGATGCAATGGTTGTAGCTAGATCATCCGATGACCTGATTGATGTTAGGTCTGCGAGGATCCTTGTGATATCATGTAATATTAGCTGTGCTGCTGAAAAATATCCTTGTGTTCAGAATTACAATAAAAGGTGCTTGCTTATTTAGATTTCTGATACTTGCATTAGAGACAATACCCTATTTGACACCGCATGAAAATAGGCGCAACTCAAAGGCGTAATGAGCTTTGAAAGCAGTTTCCTTGTAGCTGCTAGCAAGTAGAAACTGCATTGTTTATAATTGGTGCTTCTTGGAATCCTTCTCTGTTGGTTAGATGGTCGCGTGGACAGGAGCCACAGGTTTAGTATACAACTTGGTGCTCCTTTGATTCTATTGTTTTGTATTCTCGCACCTCCATCCATCACGGTACTTGGCTACTTGGAGAGTGATGTTAGCAGCATTTGCAATCCTTGACTAAACATTGTATGCTTGGCTGTTCTATACATCTTTTGTAGGTGGATAATGGAGAGAAACAAGAAGAAACGTTAAATGTGAAGGGTGGGCTACCAGCTGCTGCTCGAGGAGCTTAACACGCAGCTCATCGACATCAGGCCACTCAAGGATGCACGGGATCCTGTAACGCCTGATCTCAAGGATGGAGGACAAGAATGGGATGCTCATCGACATCGTGCTGTACAATGGGGAGGACAAGAACGGATTCTTGAAGAAGCTAACACTAAGGTTCAAGGACCCGGAGAACACCATAGTACACTCTTGATTTGTTGGTCTCTGAAATTTCAAAAGCCAACGATCACATTTTAGTCTTCTAAGTTTTTTCCGATAATGATATTTAAGTTTTAATTTGTATTTACCTGAATGTTGCCATGGCGTTAGCATGGCCATAGCATCTGTTTCTCAATTTTTGAGTGATATTTTTTACACAAGTGAGGTTACGGAATGCTGAAAGAAGCTGAATTGGCATTGGCAAAGGCCATCTGAGAGTTGTTGGTTCTTTTGCCGCCTCATAGAAAAAAAGAACTATTTTTTTAGTTAGTGGTGGCAGGTTTGGTTCACTTTTAGATTTATGATTCATTTTAGTTTTATGATTTTGGTCTAGACACCACCGTAGCGTTAGCACGGGCACTATACTAGTTCGTACAGAACATGACCAGAGACTCGGATCCTTTTATTTGGTTGCAAAAGATGGACCATCTGGAAAAGAAGCCAGCTGCGAACCGATCAAATGTCTCTGGAAAAAATTCGGCAGATCCTTAAATCCGAGATATGGACTCGTCGAATCGACTAATTTAAGTTTGTAATTAGGCAGATCAATAAATCCAAGAGATGGACTCGTCGAATCCACTAGTTGTTATTTTTGGTTATCCGCTGCAAACGAAATACTTCGCACGTGCAGGTCGAACTGGTTTTCTTTTCGTTTTGATGCCAGTTCAACATCAGCTCGAAATGAAATGCATTGGAGTGAAGAACTGAAGATAGTAGCCCGTCGCATTCCAGGGCGTTGAGTGTGACGCGGATTAATAAAGGCTCACAAAGCTGAGCATGTGGCCTTGGCGAGTCTCGTTGTGTTTTTTTTTCTTTTCAAATAATATATTAATGTCCCGTCCTGTGGTTAATGTGACGACCTGCATTGCATGACAAATATTAGTATAGAATCCTGACGGTTCCATTGCCTTACACGACATGCTTGCACTCCCAATCAACATGGTCAATAATTCATTCTCGATAGACACATGGCCAATAATACCTATACTACTCATGAATCGGGAGAACAGTTTTATTTTTCAAACAAGAAAATGGCGAGCAAATTTAAAGAATATTGGCAAATATTTTATGTATTCCTTCTGAAAAAAAGAAAACAACTAGAAAAATGATCGTACTCCCTCCGTCCCTATTTAAGTATCGCCCAGGAAGCGTGTTTGTGAGGGAAACACGGTTTTCTAGTGACACTCTTTTAGGGACAGAGGGACTACTGAAGGAGTATGTATCTAGACTAACAATCATGATTTTGGATTTGCAACAAACGTTAACCAGCGATATTATCTTTTAGCTTGTGATAATACATATATAATACTATGAATAATATCAATAACCAATAGTGTTAATTAATAGTATAATATTATGGATTTCTTAGTTGTTGCAATCAGTGGGTACCTAAAATTTGAAAACCTCAAAAGAATTCTCGGGATTGAAGCAGCGATATAAGTGATTTGGAATCTTATAGGGCGTGTTTGATATGGGCTCAAAACTCCCGGCCAGGCCCCTGGGGTACAAGGCCCAGTGTTTGATTCACTTGGCCCATTGTTGGAGCCTGGCCACGCAGCTGCAAAATCCATTCTCTCTCCTGTCCCTGGCCGCACGCTCGCTCCTCGCGTTTCCTCTCGGCCTGGCTGCGGCGGCGCTCGCGCGGGCGATTTGGCGGCATGGCGGGAGGCCGCGGCGGGCTCCCGCGCGGATGGTGAAACTTCCGCGCGCTTCCTCCCGCGCTGAAATCCGCCGCCTATATGAAGCCCCCTCCTCCACCCGCTCCCTTTTTCTCCTCCACTCCACTCCCCTACTCCAGTCCACTGGTGGCGGCGGTGAGCTAGGGTTGCCGGCACTGGTGCTCTTCCCCGGGCTTCCTCTCCGTTCCCCCGGTGTGGATCTGTGTCCAGGCGGCGCGGCTCCCTCCGCTGCTGGGCTCCGGCGACGCCATCTGCTTCCGTCGTCTTCTTCTTCTCCGTCGAGTAGATTCGGTGGTGCTTCACCTACCGGATCTGCGACTTCTTCCCCGCCTCTCTTCGGTTCGACTTCGTTCGGCTCCTTGCTCAACCGAGGTGAAATCGATTGCTTTTACCTAATTTTTGCGTGTTAGGGTTTCTGGATGCGCTTCCATCTGGTGGTTTCTTGATGTTTATGTGGTTGGTTTCGGTATAGGTTTAGTCGTTGCTTATAGATCTGTGGTCTACTTGATGATATGCAGTTTGTTCATCTTTACCCATGAGTACCCTTGTTCAGTTTGTGTTACTGTGTTGGCTTGGTTGATGATTAATGGTCGATGATGACAAGCTATTGAGCACTGGGAGGCATTTTTTCAATGTTGCCGTGCTTACTTTAAATAGAAGGATACAATCTAATGTAGAGGCCAGCCAGGGTCTATAAATTTGTCTTATACATTTCGAATGCATGTAGATGGATGCAAATGGTCAGCATTTGATGATGGCTAGGAAAGCTGCCGGGATGGTTGCCGTGATGGTTTGTTTTGTGATCACCAGGCTTAGGCAAACTTAGTCGTGAGGAGTCAATCCCTTATGGGCCTAGGACTCATGCTGAGAGGCATAGGCAGAGCACACTGCAGATGATGTACAATTACAATGACACTGAATGCATAGCCATGCTACGCATGAGAAGGGTTCCATTTTTCTCTTTGTGTAACCTGCTTAGGAGTAGAGGTCTTGTCCCAGAATCTGTTGGTTGTCCAGTAGAGGAGCAGGTAGCAATGTTTCTCCATGTCGTTGGTCACAACCAAAGATTTAGGGTGGTGCACCAATCCTTTAGGAGGTCCATTGAGACTGTCAGTAGGATATTCCGTGAAGTTTTGTATGTTGTTGGTGAGCTAAGGGCAGATTTGATCAGGCCACCCTCCACTACCACACACCCTAAGATTATGGGTAGCCACAGATGGTTTCCTTTTTTTAAGGTAATTGTCTATACAATACATTTTTGTTGGGTGGCTTCATTTGTTCCACACATGCTTATGCACTTGTTGGTGTTTGATGTAGAATGTTATTGCTGCCATTGATGGCACCCATGTGTTGGCAAGGGTGCCTAGACACATGCATCAAGCCTTTAGGGGTAGAAAGAATAGCCCCACACAGAATGTCATGGCCTCAGTCAATTTTGATCTCATGTTCACCTATGTCCTAGCTGGGTGGGAGGGGTCAGCCCATGATGCCCTAATACTGGCTGATGCCATTCAGAGGAATGATGGTTTCACTGTCCCAGTAGGTAACTGCCATAGCAAGTGTGTGCACTTATGTCCTTCTAACCTGTACACACTTTCTCAGTACTTGTCCCTCCCCCCAAATTGTAGGTAAAATCTACCTGGTAGATGCTGGATATGCTTGCAGGACTGGGTTCTTACCACCATATAGGGGTGTTAGGTACCACCTCAGTGAATTCAACAACAGAAACTATCCCACCGATGCTAAGGAGTTGTTCAACCTGAGACATTCTTCATTGAGGGTTGCTGTGGAGAGTGAAGCTTGTGCTTGCTTGCTGCATACTGCATAACTGGATTCTTGGGTTTGGGATTTATGACATTGTTCCACCAGAGGAAGGGTTTCATGATAATGATGATGAGGATGATGAGGATGAAGTTGCCTTAGAAGAACCAGCAATGGTTACTATTAGGGATCAGATTGCCAATGCTATGTGGGAAGCTAGGGGTAGCCATAGGACCTGATTATGCTGCATTTCATTTGTGTGTAAAACAATTTGTAGACCCTGGGCATGGAACTCATTAGTTGTGTTGCTTATGAACAATTGCTTGCTATGTCTGAGACCAATTATTTGTGATGTAATAAGTTGTTGCTTTTGTTTCGCTTCAGTTTACTGCTTTGGTTTCACTATTTCCAATGGTTAATAATTCTTGTCAATTGCAATTGTTGTGGTCAAAATATTTTAGGATGGCTGGTATGAGTGTCCCTGTCCCAAATGGGTTTCAACCTGCTGCCAACATGGTCCAGGGGTATGCAGCAGCTGCCCAGGCAGCAGTTGCAGCTGCTTTGGCTGCACCTGAGTTTGTAGACCTTGCTGGTGCTGCAGCTGAGGGTGATGGTGCTGAAGCTGCTCCTGCTGCTAATGGGGCTGCTGCTAATGCTCCTCCTATGAGATGGAACAATAACACATCTGGGTTTGTCCTGAGGAGGATGGCCCAGATTGTGTCTGATGGTTCAAGGACTGACAAGACCTACAAGGACAGAGATGTGAATGCTGTAGCTAAGGCACTAAGGGAGTATAGTGGTGTGGTTGTTAGTCCAACTCAGGTGTACAACCACCTGAGGAAGTGGAAGCAGAAGTGGGCTAAGGTTGCTAAGCTGAAGGACCTGAGTGGGGCAAACTTTGATGATGACTGTCATGCCATAATGCTAGACCAGGACCACTACCTTGGTCACTGCAAGGTACCAATGACCTACTAGTTAGCTTCTAACTTTATCTGTTATGCACTGCCTATGTACACTACTCTCTTGCTTACCTCATGCACACTAACTGCAGGACCACCCCAAGGATGCTGAATTCTTAAACACCCCCATCAAGTTCTATGTTGAGATGGAAGCCATCTTTGGTAGCACCTTGGCCACTGGTAGATTTGCTTTAGGTTCCAGTGCTCCTTTGGGTGTGAACAATGCTGACAGTGTGGCAGCAAAGATTGAGGGCAATGACTTCTCTTGTCCTTCCTTTGATACCAACCCCTTTGATACCAAGCCATTTGATGGCAAGCCCTACATTGATCTAGGTGAGGGCAGCAAAGCCACTGCACCTAAAAGTGGCACTGCTGGTGTGAAAAGGAAGAGGAACTTCAGTGAGGAGGAGATCCTAATGATGACAAACATGACAGATGCTGTCAATAATGTTGCAAATGCTATGATCAAGACTGGTGCTGCCCATGTTGACCCAGACCTGTATCTGGCTATCATGGAAACTCCTGACTTCTCTACTGAGGCCTTAATTGTTGCCTACACCTATCTGCTTGAGAACAAGGCAGTGGCAACTGGCTTTGTGACCATGTCAGCTGAGCACAGGGCTGTTTGGCTTAGGACTTACCTGGCCAAGAACTACTACCTGTAGTTCTGTCCTTGGTCATAAGGGGGTTGCTTGTTGAGGCCTATATATTGCCTTCAACTCCCTTTCCACTCTCTTTTCTTTTGGCTTCACTTTGGCTATACTGTGCATGGTAGATGGCTGACCAGCACCTGTCCTTCTAGATAGTGTATTTTGACATGGAGGGTGGCTAACCATAGATGACCAAATGTGGTAGTGCTCACTTAGGGTGGGCTGAACTCATTTGAACTCATATGGTATGTAATCAATTGCAACCTCTGTTGGTTGCTTCAATCTTCTACTTATTTGAACTGTCATCTGGTTCTTGGATGCTACCTGTGTTCATTTTGTTGGTTCTTGGAAAGATATGTGTCGGTGTTTCGTACCCCGGGGGGTGTCACACCAACGAGTGAATTTCTAAGCGTGCTCCCTAATCCGGATGGTGATGCAAGAAGAACACAAATGATTTATCCTGGTTCAGGCAATAGATGCCCTACGTCCAGCAGAGGGAGAGAACTTGTATTATCTTGCAGCGAAGTGCTTGTACAGGGGTGAATACAAGCGAGTCCTGGGACTTAGCGTGCGTGGAAATGTGTTGTGAGCGTGTGTGGAGGTATAAACTCCATATACCCTCACGGCCTAGTTTGGGCCGACACGCCATCGCCAGGCCGGCCCATCAAAGCTTCAAGACCGATCGGCTCAGGCTGGTCGGACAGCCTAAAACAGGCAAGAATATCGAAGACCGACAAGGAGGACAAGACCTAGCTGAGATAGGAAAGTTTAGACTTGTAAAGTATATAAACTTAGTACCAGATAGGCTAGTTCCGACTTGTAACCTTGCTCCCCGCGATATATAAGGAGAGCAAGGACCCCCATGCCGGAGGACAGAATCGGCATAACGCACGCACTCATACATCCACATCATAATTGAAACAAAGAGCAGGACTAGGGTTTTACGCATCTTTGCGGCTCCGAACCTCGGGTAAACCTCGTGTGATTGCTCCCTGTTTACGTCTTGCTCGCAATCTCGTGCGCCTTCCGCCAATCCATTACCGGTCGGGCATACCCCCGGTCGGACTATCGCCGATATTTCGTCGACAGGGGCGCGCCGGGTAGGGGTGCGCACCGAGATTTCACGTCGATCAAGATGGTTTCCTTCCCGGCTTCCATGACCTTCGAAGCCGGCCTCACCTTCAACTTCGGAACGTTCACCTGGACTTCCAACTCAGCAACTACTGCTACTGCAATTCTCACGCCCCCGGCTATCACGCCAACAATGGCACCAGCAATGGTGGCTACGCCGAACCACATCCAACTCGTCCCGGTGACCACCATTGTAGTCCCAACCAATCCACCGCTGATAGTTGACGGCACGGCGCCAACACCTCCGATCGGTCCAAACCCTTCACAAAGGAGGCATGTCAGCAACACGGATCTACTCCGTCTGATCCATCAACAAGACATGAGGTTGACAGAAACCCATGCTAATTTTGAGTCGCTCCGACGACGCATCAGGCGCGATTTACAACTCGCGCGACAGCAACATGTTCCCAACTCGTCAACACCAAGTCAACGCAATCGTCGCAGGGTCACTTTTGGGCGTGCCGAACGGCCACGTTCGTAGTCAACAGATCTACGGCGTCGTATTCATGCGAACCCTCGCGGCAATCGCACACAACGTGGTGGAAGAAACTCGCAGTGGCTCCGACCACGACCGGCCATTGTTCATAGTGGTCGGAGAGGCCAACCGAGCAGTGTACGACAGAGAATCCTGGCCGATATCCAAGATCTAAGAGAGAGGACTTCACAACAGGCCTCACGGAACAACAGCAGTCCAGCTCCAACAACACAAACCGTTCGGCAAGGAGTACCAAATCGGAGTTACGTGTCAACTGTTCAGCGTAGGAACGCACGCCGCAACGAACGGCGACGACGTCTGCGAGAGATTCAGCGAACTGGTCGGGCCTCGCAAGCTGTGCCTACTTCCGCAACACAGCAAGAACGTTCACCCCGAGACAACAACTCCAACGCCCAATTGTTCGCAAAACGTGCCGAGCTGGCCACTACCCTTCGTCGTGATGACCAATCCCAAAGGGATGAACAACGAAGGGAAAGGCGACGGCAAGAGATTTTAACTGCCATGGCAACGTCAAACGCGACAGAACGAAGGACAGAACGAGCACACGTACGTTCAACTCAGTCTCCCTCAATGACAAGGGCGTCGGCTCACAGGGCCAGGGCACTTGCCGACCGACACCAAGACGCAGAAAGAAAACGGAGGGAAGCACGCGAAAAACACATGGCAGCAATCAGAGAAAACCATCGCAACTTGGGCACGAGCCCATTAAGGGAAAACACGAGGGATTCACCTAACATAGATGAGCCTCGTTGTTGTGCCCAACCCACACAGATGACCACGGTATACAAACGTGCTCGGAGTCCTCCTCTCGGACGGACGGTCCCAAGTGTCCAAACAAACCGTAATGGTTTCATCACCCCGTTCCTGGACAACCTGTTAACCCGAGAACCCAACTGGAGACTCCCCAGTCCAACACCTCCTGAGGATGGAATACCGCCGCACACTGAGCACGTGTTTCCTAATCCAACAAATCCAGCCAACCTACGGCGCATCAGAACGGTTCGATCGCCAGGGCGCAAAACATCAGAAGGGATGTTTATCAACGGCGAATGGTACGAAGTGGTACAAAAAGAAAATCAATTTGAGAAAAACTCAAGTTCCTTAGATTCTTTTACAGATGTACCTTTTCCAAAAAAGGACAATCTCAATACTACTCGGAACGGGATAAGTATATCCGACCACGCCCGATGCCGAGACACTCAAGTCTTGGACAATGACGACCTACTACTCTGCACCGAAGAAGATCCGGTCATGATTCACGACTTGGAAGAAGGAGAAGCAGAGCCGGAAAACTAAAAAGAATGAGAGATACGTCCTCCTCTTTTATCAGCACAAGTTTTCTTTTTAAGGCGATTTCCCTTTCAAGGTTTAAGTTAGCGTCAGTCGTACACATCATTGTAAGTCATTCTGATGACAAAAAGCAATCTAATGTGTACTACCTTATAATAAGAAGTCAAGTTTTTGTGTCAAACACTTGAGCATATAAATTTTTCTTGCCTATTCAAAGGAAAATTATTCCTCAAACAGACGCATCACGACATTCTCTGACGCAACAAACAGAGGGCTTTGAGCCCCGAAATAAAAATCCTACGGCACGCATATGACACAATCATAAAAACAGATTAAAATAAAGAATAAAAAGGAATCTCGAAGGATTCCAACACAAGACACATATCAAAGGATCCACTTCTTTCATTAAAAATATAAAGAATTTTTACAAACGGGGACCGATTGCATCCAAGCAATCTAGTCATCCCCGAAAGCTTGCCGACCACCAGGTCGACAGAGTTGCGGCGACTACGGCCTCCGTTGCCCCGGTGAACTCGACGGCGCCGCCCTCCATGGCGTCATGCGCCGCCACCGACAGCTCCATGCCACGGACATCAACGCCGGAGATGGCGTCGACGGTGGCATAAGCGGCGGAGGCACCATGGCGAACGCCATAAACCGCCACCGCGGCCACTTGGCCGGGGATCGCCGCCAGCCGCGCGATGACATCGCCGCCCTGGGCGTTCACCGCATCTGCCGCCGCATGCACGGCCTCCTGCAGCTGCTCCAGCTGCTCCGTCAGCTCTGCAAAAAGAGAGTAAAAAATTAGAAATGCCAAGACGAGCACAACTCAGGGCATATGAACAATGGAGAACTCAGTACTTACCGCCGACCCTGATGTCGGCAGCCTCGCGCTGCCGAAGCAGCGTGTCCACCTGGACCTTGCGAGCCAGCCTCTCGTCCGCCGCCTCATTGACGGCGGCGTTGGCTCGCGTCGGTCGGGCGGCCCGCCGCTTCTCCGCCTCCAGCTCCTCCCGGGCGGAGGAGAGCGCCTTCGATGAACAGTCCACGTTCCTCCGCCGCCCTGGGCGCTTGGTGGCGTCGGAGTAGAGGTCCCTGAACGTGCTGCAGCTCCGCTCGACAGCGCTCGAGCGCAGACGCCAGGGAGTTCGCTGAGACGCTGCTCAGCGAACGCGGCGTGGAAGCACTCGCGGCCGCCGCCGCCTCCTCCGCCACGACGGGAGCCACATGCTCCGCCGCAGCAACGGCAGCTCCGGCCTCCATGACCGGAGCCACCTGCTCGGGGGCCACAGCCTCCGGCACATCCCGCGGCTCCTCCGCCGCCCTCCTCGCCGCCTCAGCGGCGCCTGCAGCGGAGGTGCCCGGCGCACCTCCAATCGTCAGGAGCGTGTACCTACATTGCATCCAAAAGAACTACGGTTACACCAAAAGAAGAAAACCCCAAGATTAATCAAGGAAAAACTCCAATCCAAGCTCACCTCCTCCGCGGCCTCACCTCCCGAGGGGAGTTCACTGACTCCTCCTCCCCCGCCGGGCGCTTACCATGGCGGCGGTCCATCTAGATGGCGGCGATGAGCGAATGCAATCTAAAACCCTAAATTTGGAGGGCAGGAGGAGAAGAGCAGGAATAGAGAATGCGCTGCGTGTACAGAACTCCCAGCGCAGGCCGTAATTTATAGAAGAGCCCGGAGGACTCGAGAAGGCAACCGACGAGATCGTGGGTAATCAAAACCTCGCGGCCCTCTCGTTTCCCAAGAGCACGAAGCGACGAAAACCGCTCCACTCAAGCGACGTGCATTTATACGTTCCCCTCGCATCGGAAACCCCCCGTGCGCTCGCTGACGCACGACGTCAGGGAGTTGGAGCGATTGAGACACCGACACAATGGACCCACCACATCAGCAAGAATTGACTTGACCAAAGACGAAAAATCGTACGCCGGTTAGACGCGGCAGGTCGGTTGCTGATGTACGGTTGCATCAGCAAGCGAATATTTTTTGCTCCACACGCGATCATGACGTGCCACGACGGACAAAAGATAAGTACCCAACATCTCTAATAAATTCTCTATTTTATTTGGTTCATCCATTTCAAAAGACCACACTTTGAAAAAACCAGTTCGCACAAATTTCTTTCCTCAAACACGAAGCCAACCAGGAATGCACTGTCTCTGGTCTCACTCGCTACGTGTTCACAGCTCCAACGCTATACAACACAGAGTGCACCAAATGGTCGCTCCAAAAGGAAAAGGGCTCCAAACATTCCGAAGAACGCGCCGTTTGTTTAGGATCATCTAATCCCTAAGGCCTGGTCGGCTCTTGAATGAGAAAGAGACTAGTGTTGCTGGCAACTTTTTCTTCCAAATTTCTAAACAAACATAACCTAGCCTTCTGCATGATAAGAAAATCTTACACACCACATGACCATTCTTTCGAACAACGGCATGGTCAAAATCCACCACGGGAAGGCGGTGGCTCACAGCAAAATACGATAAGTGCTCTCCTAACCTAACATACATGCCCTCACCAATCTTTTTTCACAAAAGATTTCTTTACACGAACTACTTCAAAGTACGTTCAACACATATTTACAAAGCTAAAAACATCCTCTTTTCTTTGTACCAAATGGCCAAGTACGTCACCCTCCAACAAAAAAAACAATCGGCATGCACTTGTCTCTGATCAATCCCGCTATGTGTTCACAGCTCCAACGCTATACAACACAGGGATGACAGCGGTCGCTTCCAACGGAAATAGGGCCCTAAGTGATTCGGCAACGCGCTATTCACTATAGGTCATCTACACACCTGAGGACTGATTAACTCTAAGGAGAGGCGATTACCAAGACCATTCTCAAACAATACATCCTGATACAACTTTGTGTTATAGACCATATCAAATCAACACAACTCAATCTACCTTATCAAAACATTTACTCATACCACATTCTCTCTTTGCAGCAACAATTCGAAGAAGCGTTCCAACTCGCTGTAACAAAGTTATAGCATCCATATTTCAACCCACACAATCCGACAGCTGAGCTGGGATTTTTCTCCAATGATACCAGTTATTCTGGCACACAAATAGCAAAGCTATTTTCATGGGTTTAGATTCAAAAACCATGGTCTAACAGCCACGCTGGGGACTGAGTTAAGCAAAGAAAAGCTATCTTAGCTTAATCATGACAAAGTCATGGCATGGTTCAAACCGACCGAACCCAAATGAAATTTGGCTCTGCTCGGTCTCACTCAAAGAGTGGTCGGAAACACATAAAGCACGATATAATGATCGGTTGTCTTCTTTTCTAGACCCGACATAACGTGTTCCACCTCATCTCGGCTCGGGGACTACGTGGGCCCACGTCACCCGAGAGGTGACATGATCTAGATTCTTCTTTTAGAGCTTGCCGCAACATATACTATCTTACAAAGAACCTCGGGGACTACGTGGGCCCACGTCATTTGCATGACTCGGCCTGATCCTTTCTCTTTACAAAGAGTTTAGTTTCAAAACTAAGCTAAGGCAACGACCAATCACGACATACCATGTGATGGCGGGCATCACACACTAACAAGGGCCCACGTCTCCAGATTTGGGACCCTTTCAAAATTCTTTTTTCTTTTCAGGAGCATCATAAATCTTTCGGTCAAAACCGAAAACGTCAACCAAGTGTAAGCAAAGTGTGGTCGGAAGCATTAGACGGTCCTCCAGCCCTGCTCGGACCACATGTCGAACGTGTGTCCAACCACCCTTTCTCACTCAACCAAGCAAGACGGTGTTTTTCCTTCAAGATCCATGATGCTCGGGGACTAGCTGTGGAGGTATAAACTCCATATACCCTCACGGCCTAGTTTGGGCTGACACACCATCGCCAGGCCGGCCCATCAAAGCTTCAAGACCGATCGGCTCAGGCTGGTCGGATAGCCTAAAACAGGCAAGAATATCAAAGACCGACAAGGAGGACAAGACCTAGCTGAGATAGGAAAGTTTAGACATGTAAAATATATAAACTTAGTACCAGATAGGCTAGTTCCGACTTGTAACCTTGCTCCCCGCGATATATAAGGAGAGCAAGGACCCCCATGCCAGAGGACAGAATCTGGCATAACGCACAGACTCATACATCCACATCATAATCGAAACAGAGAGCAGGACTAGGGTTTTACGCATCTTTGTGGCCTGAACCTAGGAAAACCTCGTGTGATTGCTCCCTGTTTACGTCTTGCTCGCAATCTCGTGCGCCTTCCGCCAATCCATTACCGATCAGGGCATACCCCTGGTCGGACTATCGCCGATATTTCGTCGACAGCGTGTGAGTGTGATAACGTGCCCTATGCTATGCCCTGGCGTCCCCTTTTATAGGCCAAGGGGAGGCTCAGGTTTACATAGTGATTAGGGCTGTCGTGGGCATGACGTCGAGGTGTGGTCGTGGGGTCAAGTCGTCGAGACTGTAGATGCCCTCTTTAGACCGGTTCGAGCCTGTGGATTCCTGCTTTGGTCCGGTTCGAGCCTGTAGCAGCGTGGACGATGATGACCTGATCGTCCTTCCTGATGTGGGCTGGCGTGTCGAGGCGGGATGGACGGGTTACTGCCCGTTCCATACCTGGGTCGCGTCAGCCATCATTCCTCGAGCGGGTGATGATCGCCTTGAGAAGCAGGTGGCGCGAGCGATGGGATCGATCGGCGGGTTTTAGTGGTACGGAGAGCTGACTTAGGCGTTTCTGAGGGGGGTGCCGTGCGCAGCATGGTGTAACAGTGCCACCTGACGCGCCCGAATCCTGGGTATGGGTGGCGAAATAGGAGAAGCGACCGGCACACTTTCCACTATTTCCCGCACTGTCGCCATGTGGTTAGGCGGGGTAGGTGTACCTTTCACTGTTTCGAGGCCTGTAGCCACGTGAGCGTCCAGGAAAAGTGGTTTCGTGAGGCTGACTCGAGCGGTCGTTCGCTCGAGGGGTTTCTGTCACTGTCTCGAGCGGCCGTTCGCTCGAGGGGTTTCCGTCACCTCCTCGAGCGGGTGAGCGGCCACATCTCGAGACAGTTGGTCTACTCGTCCAGCCGTGGGCCTGGTCGTGGGCCAGCCCAGCGTGAGGTGAGGAGGTGAACCGGGACTCTCTTTGATCTTTGGGGCTTAGGAGAGAGCAACACAGGGTTTGCTTACTCCTAAGCCCCTAGATTTGGGACCCCCTAATCTAGATACCCGACAGTAGCCCCCGAGCCCTTGCTTGAGTGTGAAACTTCATGCAAGGGATTATGAAGTGGAGTTGAAGTACCTAGACTTGGGGTTTTCCGCTTTTTCTCGAAGGGGTCGATTCCTTTTTCCGTGGGGGGCGCGCGAGCGTCCCCCGTGGGGGTAGCCCCCGAGGCCCAGAGGAATGGGACATTCCTCTGGGGGCTTTGAATGAGCTGTTTTGAGGAGGGTTGTTGTTAAGTGGAGTTGTAGCGCTCGTTATGAGGGGTTTCACTCGATCTCTCGAGCCCCCGAGTACTTCCTGCTCCTCCCTTGTCGAGGGGTGTCGCCATGTGACCTGAGCCCCCGAGCCTCGTAATGCTGGGCCATAGTCACACTTCTAGCTTTCCCACTGGATCTTCCCGGATTGGATCCCAGTGGTGGGAGGGCTGGCACTACCCGCAGTTGGGCGAGCACCGAGCCTCTCGTTGAGCTGGTAGCGGGAAAATCCAAGTGAGAGTCTGTCTTCTTTCGAGGGAAGACGACTTCAAGGCCCGGGGGCACTCTCATTAGAGCCTGGCACACAACTTCTAGAGGACCAACCCTGTTCGATAGGGGCCGGCGGCTCGAATGCCTCCCGTCGGCGGGATCTCTTAGAGGCCTAGTACCTTGCCTTGGACACGCCTTTTGGGATTCGAGAGTTCGTTCTCGAGCGGGACCTTTCGAGGGCCCCTTCCCAATGGTCGCCCCTGACTCGGGTGCTCGAGGGCGACTGTTCGAACCCTTTCGTGGGTCAGTCTCCGCTCCCTCGAGACTTACATGTGGGACCAGGGTCCTGGGTTGTCTTACCGTGTAAGGAACCGCCTGCTCGAGACGTCCCATCACCGCAGTGGCCGAGGGGAATCCACCCATTGGTGGCGCACCTTTTTAGACGGAAACCGGCGCGTCATGATGATCGTGGGTCTGCACCAGTTCCGCTTCGCCTCGCGTTGTGTGTCCGCGTTGAGTGGACGTAGGTGGCAGTTAGCAGAGGCATTAAATGTAGTTACCGTTCTAGGTGAGTCCGCCGGGGTCACGTGATCGTTGGATGGCGAGATCTGGGCCGTTGGATGCGCAGGGCGCCGCTCGGCTCGGGCTCTATAAATTCGGGGGCGAGGGTTCCTGGTTCCCTTCTTCCGCATTCCTTGCCTTCTCGTTTCTCGCCGCCGCCAGTTGCGCTCTCATCTCCTGCCCTAAGCGCCGCCGCCGCATTCGCCTGCAGCAGCCGGAGAGATCAAGGGGAGTGAGTGAGGTTGTTCGGGTGTGGGTGTTGCCGGAGCCGCCGTCCTTCAACATCTCGCGCTGCCGCTCTTCACGCCTCGCGCCACCGCCGCTTCCTCTGACTCCGTCGCCGCCGCCGCCGCCGTCATGGGGAGGAAGCCCAGCAAGTCGACTGGGAAGGGTGCCGGTCAAGCCGCCGGAAGCAGCAAAGCCGCCGGCAAGGAGGCCGCCGGCAAGGAGGCCGCCAAGGCCCCGACGCCGCCGGTGATGTACCCGGCGCTTCCATGGCCTCGGTCGACGGTGGTGGAAGCAGACCTTGTGCGCCTCGTCGACGAGGGGCTGCTCCTTGCCAACCCGCCGGAGGGGCCACCGGACTGGCAGGTGCCGGACCCCGACCACCGCGAGCCCGACCCGCCGAAGGGCTACGTGCTGAGCTTCGTCAGGTTCCACCGGCGGGGACTCGGGGCGCGCCCGAGCCGCTTCATGCGGGCGCTCCCCCACCACTTCGGGATCGAGCTCCAACACTTCAATCCTAACTCCATCTCTCACGCCGCCAGTTTCGTCGGCGTTTGCGAGGGGTATCTGGGGATGGTGCCACAGTGGGATTTCTTCGTCCACATTTTCAAGGCAACGCTGTTCACCTTGGCGGTGAGTGGGGACGACAACAAGGAGAGCGCCCGTTGCTACGTTCGAGCGGGCTCCTGCACGCTCGCCGTGAAGAGGAGGGATAATTGGCTTCCCGGCACGTTGACGACGAACAATGCCGGGTGGACAACGGAGTAGTTCTACCTCCGTAACGAGGGGAATCATTTTCCGGAGTACACTAGCAAGGTGGTGACCGAGCCTGAGCACAACTGGAGCTACGGCAACCCGACCAAGTACCACCACCGCCTCGACCCCCTGACCGACGCCATGGGTGTGCTCCGTGGCTTGAGGATCGGCGAGATCTCCTTCAACATCTCCCACGTCATCGCGGGATTCCATAACCGTCGGGTGCTCCCACTAGCCGAGCGCCGGCTGCGGTTGGATCAGATGACCGCCGACGCCGACCCTCTAGCCCTCGAAGCCAGCCGGATGTCGAGCGAGGCTCTCCCGGCCGCCTCGGTCGTCGCGTGGGTGCGCGAGGCGATCGAGGGCGGCAGGAGCTTTGGGGAGGATCAAGTCGACCTCTTCCCCATGCACCCAGACGCCGATCTTCTGGGCAGGGTACGTCCTCCTCGAGGCCTCCTTTCCTTTTGATTTCGCTTTTTCTCCGTTTTGTGTTCGCTTTATCGAGATGTGCCTCTGCAGGACATCAACGACCACGGGGAGTCGAGGCCCCCCGGTGAAGAAGGCCGCGCCCGACCGCGAGGTGAGACGCCTTAAATCTGCCCAAAAACACACAACAAACCTCTCGAAAAAAGAGGAGAGGGCACAGAAGGCCGCGGCGCTGGTTGCAAAGCAGATGCGCATGGGGAGACGCCGCCGGGAGAGGGAGCATCGCCTAAGGCTGGACCCAACCGACTGGGATCCCAGCTTGGAGTCGAGCGAGGAGGAAACGGATCTGGACGAGGAAGATGATGAGGAGGACGATGAGGCGACAGACAGCGACGATGCCATCGCCACTCGAGGCCGGACGCCTCCTCGATCTCGTGTGCAGGAGGAGCCCTCGGCGCAACCGCGGGTCGAGCGGCGCGGGGATCCATCACCGGCTCGAGCGGGCCAGCGGGAGGAGTCGTCCCGCCAATCTGGCCGCGACGCTCGAGCATCGTCTCCGTCACGGCGGGAGTCCTCCTCTCGCCAACAGGTTTCAACATCGGGCGCGCGCACCCGGCAGCAGAGGGCTGCAGATGCGCGCAAGTCTCCATCAGCTCAGGGCGGCGAGCACCCCGACGCGCGCCGGGCTTCTTCCGGCGATCGTCGGTCTGGGTAGGCCCCGACACGCCGGACTCAGGAGCCCGCGAGGGATCCAGCAAGGGACTCGGCCAAGGAGCCGGTCGGGGCGGGCAAGACCGTCGAGGTCGCAAAGCCCCCGAGCAGCTCGAGCCAAGCCGCTGAAGCTCGGAAGCCCCCGAGTGGCTCGAGCGATGCCGCCGCGGCTCGGAAGCCCCCGAGCGGCTCGAGTGAGTCGGGGGTGGTCGCCGATCCCTTGGGCGGCTCGAGCGGCACCACCACGGGTACAGCCGTGGCCACGGGGTAAGTTTCCTACCGGGCCCCTTCTTGTCGCCCTTTTATTTTGTTTGGGACTTTCTATGTTCATCTTGTTCCCGTTTTTCAGGGTCAAGCGCGCCCGAGGTCGCTCCACCCCGTCCTGCCTTCGAAGAAGTTGAAGGTTGCGGGGGGATCGAGCGGAATCTCCTCCGGCTCAGGTGGCGTAACTCTCCCTTCCACCGCTCCAATTTGGTTGGCGCGAGCCCAAGAGGCGATAGAGCGCGGGAAGCTGATGGCGGCTGCGTCTCGTGCAGGTGCCGGGGCCGTGACCATGACGGCGGGGGAGAAAGCTGTCACCACCACTACCGCCTTGGCTGACGCCCCGCTCGAGATGCCGTCGCCCGCCGCTCAAGGTGAAGCGGCGGCCGGCCATAAGGAAGTGGTGGCCGAGACGGCGGGGCCCGAGACAACGGTCGCTGACCCGCAGGCGGGCGCTGGGTCGGAGCGCCACCCGATCACCCTCGGGGACAAGAGCTCGAGCCCGGGCTCCCACGACCGGGGTCCCGGTGGCTCATCCAAGACGTGGCCTAAGGGCCTGTGTCAACTCGAGGAGGAGCGTAAGGAGAAGGGGGAGGAGGAGGTGAGCTCCGTGGCCACCGAGCGACCGGCGGGTGACACGGAGATGCTGGAGTCGGGCCAAGTGTCGGACCCTCAGCCGGATCGGGCACCTACTCCTCCCCACGATATGGAGATTGACCCCCTCGTCGGGCTGCAGGCCGAGGTGCCACAGGCGCAGCCGGTCGAGCAGGAGGGGGCTCGAGGTGCGGCGCAGGAGGAGGCGCCGGAGGAGCATCCTGCCACCGCGCAGGAGGAGAACCTTGTGCCCCACCTCGTGCCCGACTCGACGACGGGTGAGGTGGTGTATGCCCGTATGTCGGACACCGAGCATTGGGAGGAGGCGCAGAGGAGGGCCAAGGCGGGCGAGGTGATCGACCGCCACATGAAAGCGCTCGGCTTCCAACCCACCACCCACGAGGTCACTGAGGCGGAAATCCTGGAGAGGAGGCGGAGAGAGGCGCTGGCGCTCGCCCAGGGGGCGTCAACGTCGGCAGGCCAAGCTCAGGACGCGCCCCTGGAGTCCCCGCCTCCACCGATCCCCACGCTAGCAGAGCGAATGGCGGAGATGGGTGCCGACCCGGCGGCGGTGCAGAAGGTCCGCGACGCCGTCACCCAGAGTATGCAGGAGGCATACCCATTGTGGGGGAGGCCACCATTGATACTCCAGAATCCGGTCGATTCGGAAGCTCCTGGGGTCGTGATGAACGACCAGCACGAGCTCTGGGTCAACGCAGGATCCGAAGAGTACCAGAGCTAGCTCGAGAGCTCCCTGCGGATCGCCCTGAAGGTTGTCTCCGAGGACATGCCTCGGCTGTCCGCTGTAAGTTATCTCGAGCCTGGTCTTTTTCTTGTCTTTCCTGAATTGTAGTAGTTGTTGTCATTCTGATTTTTCTTCTTGTGGCTCAGTCGGCGCAGAGCCAGTCTTACGCCAAGTCCGTCCATCTCCATGCTATCCATGAAAGCGAGGAGGAGATCCGACGACTTGTGCATTTATTTGGGCCATAACGCCGAGGTGGAGCAGTTCCAAGCTGTCCGGCTCCTTCGAGAGGCCAACGCCGCGGTGACCGTCGCCCAGGAGGACGCCCAGATGGCAAGGGACGAGCTGGCTCAAGCCGAGCAGGAGGCTGAGACCACTCAGAACGAGGTTGAGCGGCTAAAGGGGGTTGCCGCGCAACTCTCGAAGGACGCGAAGACGGTGTCCGCGGGTCTTGCCACGAAGACGCGGCTCGCCGAGCGGCTCAAGAAAGAAAACGCCACTGCCGCCGCCTACGCCAAGGACTTGGAAGCGGCGGTGATGTGGGAGACCACCGCGCGTCAGGCCGTCGAGAGCGCTCTTGACGCGGAGAAGAAGCGGGTGACCGACCTCCAAACAGAGGTGGTTAATCTCCGGTAGAAGGTGGCGGAGAAAGAGAGCGCTGTGCAAGGCGCCGGCAAGGCTCTCGAGGAGGCCTGGGCGGATAAAACCGACCTCAGCCGCGCCCTCAAAGGGAAGCAGGCCGAGCTCTCGAGCGCGCTCGAGCGTGAGCAGAGGCTGTCGACCCGCTGCACTGGTGAGTACTCGAGCCACCCTTTTGTTTTTGTGTTTGTCATTTCCTCTTGGAGTTTTCTTCGCTGACTTGGACTCTTTCCTTCAGCTCTTGAGGCTGATCTATCCACGGCGCGCGCGGATCTCCAGCTCGCTTGAGAGGTGTTGGACGCCGAGGTGGTCGCCAAGGCTCGGATCACCGGTGCCATCAACACCCTCACCGAACGCTGGGGGTTCGAGCCCGTGGTGGACGCTGAGGGGCCGAAAGCTGGCCGCGGGTACACCGCTCGAGTCTTCGCCTTTGGCCTTTCCTTGCGGGACCGCGTCCGGGAGGCTCTCCTTTACGCCGCGCATCGAAGCCTCGCCATCTTCTACTCCGGCTTCGACCTCTCGAGGGCGGAAGTCCAGGCCGGGATGGAAGCCGTCTCTGGTGGCTTTGTCTTCGCCGAGGGAGAGCAGGAGGGGGCCGTGAATCCATGGCATGAGCAGCTCATTGTCGACGCCGAGGATCCTGGAGCGCGGCTAGCTCAGAGCTTCGAGCCCTTCATCCTTCCTCCTGGCATGCAGTAGTGATGACCATAGCCGCCCTGCGAGCCGAGATTTGGGCAGGGAGGCCCTTGTAAGAAAATATTTGGTCATGAAGTGGCCCGTGTGGCCTTTTAAACACTATGTTTATGCAACTTCTTTTTAGCTTTTCTCCACACTTTAAGCTTTCCTTATTCCTTGCCTGCATTTGCTTCCTTTTTTGACTAAGTGTGGGTGCCGCACTCTAGAGGCCTCGAGGGGAGGTGAGTTAGGGTACCATAGCTCGGAAGCGTAGGATGCCCTAGGCTCGACCGTCTCGACTCGGGGGTGCTCGAAGCAACACGTTTACTTAGTCTTTGAGGGAGCATTCGAGGTGGAAAAGAGAAAGAGAGCGTTGAGCATTTTGAAAAAACTAAGGGTGTTTTTCGAGGACTTCAGGGGGGTCCCCCATGGTCTAGCCCCCGAGGGGGGCTTGACTTTGTGAAGACAGAGTCGAGCCCACCTTGCATATGAACGAAAAAGAGGAAACTAACTCGTAGAGCCTTTATTCATTCATACTAGCGGTACATTATATGAAAAAATGTACAAGGCCTCGAGGCCTAAGGGAAAAAGCGACATAGCTGTTCGATGTTCCATGCGTTGGTGAGGATCGAGCCGTCTTCATCAGCTAGCTTGTAGGTCCCTGGTTTTAGCACCTCGACCACGATAAATGGGCCTTCCCAAGGTGGAGTGAGCTTGTGGCGTCCCTTGTTGTCTTGGCGTCGACGGAGCACGAGGTCGCCGACCTCGAAATCTCTCTTGCGCACGTTCTTCTCGTGATATCGCCGTAGCTTCTGCTGATAGCGCATGGAATGTAAGAGCGCCATGTCTCGAATCTCCTCGACCTGGTCGGCAGCATTAGCTAGCGCCTCGTCGTTGGTCTGCTCGTTGTAGGCCTTGAGTCGAGGGGACCCGTACTCGAGGTCGGTGGGGAGGACGGCCTCCGATCCATAGACCAGGAAGAACGAAGTGAACCCAGTGGCTCGACTCTCCGTTGTCCGCAGGCTCCATAGAACCGACGGGAGCTCGGCCGCCCACTTTTTGCCGTGCTTGTTGAGGCGGTCGAAAATTCTCGGCTTCAATCCTTGCAGGATCATGCCGTTGGCACGCTCGTTAGTTCGAGGATGGGCGACTGCCGACCAGTTCACACGAATGTGGTGACGATTATTGACGGTCGTTAACTCATAAAATCAACCGTCAACTTAGCATACAAATGGACCTATTCATAAATACTTGATAGATATAGGGTTACCACCGACAAAATTCCACGAGTTTTGGTGAATATCTATTTTTGCGGGGTGACAAATGAAAATCAACCAAGATGGCCCACATGTCGGGTTTACATAGAGAGAAAGACCGAACGGGTGAAAAAGTATAATCTAGAAGACTCCGAAGGCGACACACGAAACTCCGGGCCCACTCCGGCACCGGCCGTCGGCCGACCAGGGGGGGAGTCGGCCGACTCCCCAGCTCCACCAATCATGTGGAGTCTCGCGGATACTGCCTCCACCGACTTTGAAGATCAATAATTATCATCCATTTAGGTCGGTTTGATCCGAGGGCTGTGGTTAATCCTAGGGGGATATATAAGTAGAGCCCCTGGCCCCTGGGTGAAACCCTAATTCATTCTCCAATTCATTCAAGACTTCAATCCAGAGAGAGAGTTAGATAGAGAAGGGTCCCTCGAATGGATCTATCTCTATAGGGTATTAGTATCAAGAGAGATTGAGAGAGTATAGAGTGGAGGTAGATTTGGAGGAAGCCCGGCTACATCGGTGTCTCCTCTCCAGTGTACTGCGGGATCAAGTCTCCTAACCCGAGGCTTGGTTTCAGAATTATTCGGCAATTCAACTTCTAATACTAGTAGGTTTATTGTTATTATTGTTCTTTGGTTTAGAAGTTTACTTTATTCGCTTCGCGTTGGGAATAGAGTAATCGTTCTTTAGCATAAGCGTGGTGCTTAGGCTAGGTTCACTTGTAGATGCTCCCTATCCGGCCGGAACCGTGGTAGTAGTGAGGGAAGTGACAATCCCTTTATTACCTTTGTAATCCACTTCCCGTTGGTAGGTAAGGTAGGTCCTTTGTGCCCGGTTTAGCATCCTTTGCGGTGTCTTTTCCTCGGTACCCCTTAGAACAAGTAGTCTCAAAGCTTGCCATAGGTTAGAAGAAGACGACGAAGGAGTTCTCTCTATATCGCTTAATTCTTACTTGACTAACAGCCCCGTGGGGTAGTAGTAAAGATCAGAGTTAGTCTATTGCACGTTTTCTCCTAGCGGATAAAAACAAATACGATACTCAGGACTTATCTCCCGGGTGAAGTGCTCACCGATATCCGTGCGCTTGCGGATTATTTCTCTTTGATTCTTTCGTGTGCGTATCTAGTGTCAACAAGCATTTCTGGCGCCGTTGCGGGAGAAAGACTGTCCTCGCTTAGATAACCTAAATCTTGCTCTACCTTGTACCTATACTTTTATCTTTTTCTTTCACTTTACTTTTCCGTACATTTTATCTTTTTCTATCCTTATGGATAATTTAAATTCCATTCCTATCTTTCAATTTTACGCACCCACGGAGACCAGCCTAGTGCCACATGAGTCATCACAACCTATCCAAACACCTAGCTATAGGCCGAGTCCGCGGTTGATTGCATTGGTCCAAAGCCTATCCTTTTCGGGAGAAGGAGACGAAAACCCTTACCTTCACGTTAGAGACTTTGAGCAAACATGTGACTGTCTTCGCATAGAGGGCATGTCCGACAAAACCCTCCGTTGGAAGCTATTTCCTTTCTCATTAAAGGGAAAAGCTAGACAATGGTATGATAAAGCCGTAGGTAAGCAACAAGGGGATTGGGGATCCTTACGCTCCAACTTTTGCCTAGATTTCTATCCCATCTCCCAAATCGTCGACCTTAGAGTCAAGGTTCGACTATTAAGCAAGAACCCGAAGAATCTTTGGCCTCATCCTGGAATCGTTTTACTACACTTTTAGCATCGAGCCCGGACCTTAGTCTACCGAGATCCCATTCTTTTACAACACTTTTATAAAGGTCTCGAGTAGAGACAAGTAGAAAATTGCTCGACACAACTTCGGAGGATCATTCTTGCATATCTCTGCCGAGAAAGCAAGATCAACCCTAGACCAAATCCTATCCAAAGAATTAGACTACCTCCTAGAAGTAGAACCTCAAGTAGCTGAAGACAAACCTTGCCGATACACCATCCACTTCAGCTAACCCATGTCTTGAGCAAGACCAGGAAGACATTCCACTTCCCGATTTTATGCTAGATATTGAACCCGATCTCAAGCTTTTCCGATTTTGGAAACATCTTCAACTATCACAAAGTGAAGAAGCCACAAGGCAAATATTACCCAATCAAGCCATGCAATATTGATGAGGATATTCCAACAGGAAAAACCTCAGGAGAGTTAGTGCCTGTCATGAGCAATGAGTGGTTAGAAGAGTCAGAGCTTTCCTCTGAAATAGTTCGGTTGGATTCATCTTCTCTTCCCATTCATTGCATGATTAACAATGATCTCATAGACGCTCTCTACAATCCAGTTGTGGGTATAAATATCATGTCTACCACACTAGCAAAATATTTGTAGAGGAACATGACATTGACCCCAACAGTGAAATTCATAAGATATCTTTTAAGACAAATTCTTCCTTGTTTAGGAATCCTACATGTCCTACCACTTCGGGTAGAAGGAACCCCTGTCCACTTAAGCTTTTATGTCTTTGACATAGGGGATTTCCACCTGTTGATAGGACAACCATTTAGAAGACTTCTTTATGAAGGACAAACTGGGAAACTTAACATTTGTTTAGGCAAGAAACTCCAGTTTGCAATGTCCATTTCACACTCTTTAAATGCTAGGACCGAGCCCTATCCACATTATGATCCATTGGAGGAATTTAGAGCAGCCTCTCTAGAGTTCCTAGTTAAACCAAAAATAGAAGAAGAAGCTGACCCTTCTGAGAATGAACCATTAGATGAGTTTACCTTACCACCTAGGCCTCCTATTGAGTTCAAACCTTTACCAGCCGGTCTTAGATATGCCTTTCTAGGAAATGATCCGAGACTCTCCGTCATCATAAGTGATACTCTCACTCAGGAGCAGACTTTTCGCTTAATGGCCGTCCTAGAAAAACATCAAAAAGCTTTTGGCTACTCACTCCAAGACCTCAAAGGAATCAGTCCTGCCCTTTGTACCCATCGCATTCCCACAGATCCCGATATTCCACCATCTAGAGAACCCCAACGTAGACTCAATAATGCGATGAGGAAGTTGTTAAGAAAGAAGTTTTAAAACCGTTGCATGCCGGGATTATTTACCCCGTGCCACACAAAGAGTGGGTCAGCCCTGTCCAAGTTGTGCCTAAAAAGGGAGGCATGACTGTTGTCCAAAATGAGAAGAATGAGTTAATCCCACAAAGAACCGTCACAGGATGACGAATGTGCATAGATTATAGAAAGCTTAATAAGGCAACAAGAAAGGATCACTTTCCTTTGCCTTTCATTAATGAGATGCTAGAGCAATTAGCCAACCATTCTTACTTTTGCTTCCTTGATGGATATTCTAGATATCATCAAATCCCTATCCATCCTAATGTTCAAAACAAAATGACCTTTACATGCCCTTATGGAAACTTTGCTTACCGTAGGATGTCTTTTGGGTTATGTAATGCGCCAGCTTCTTTTCAAAGATGTATGATGTCTATATTTTTCTGATATGATTGAAAAGATTATGGAAGTTTTTATGGATGACTTTTCTGTTTATAGAAAAACTTTTGATGAATGTCTTGAAAACATAGATCGAGTTTTGCAAAGGTGTGAGGAAAAACACTTAGTCCTTAATTGGGAAAAGTGTCATTTCATGGTTAGAGAAGGAATAGTGCTAGGACACTTAGTGTCTGAAAGAGGCATCGAGGTAGATAGAGCCAAAATAGAAGTGATTGAGCAACTACCTCCCCCTATCAATGTAAAAGGAATTAGAAGTTTTCTTGGTCATGCTGGTTTTTATCGTAGATTCATAAAAGATTTTTCATTCATCGCTAGACCTCTTACTCGCTTATTGGCTAAGGATGTTCCTTTTGACTTTGATGATGCCCGCCTACAATCATTTGAGATTCTTAAGAAAGCGCTTATCTCTCGCTCCAATCATTCAACCCCCGATTGGACTTTACCTTTTGAAATTATGTGTGATGCAAGTGACTACGCCGTAGGAGCAAGTGTTAGGACAGACTAAGGATAAGAAGCATCATGCAATAGCCTACGCTAGCAAAACTTTGACTGGACCTCGGCTTAATTATGCTACTACCGAAAAAAGAGCTCCTAGCTGTTGTCTTTGCTATCGATAAGTTTAGATCCTACTTAGTGGGTGCTAAAGTGATTGTTTACACCGATCATGCCGCTTTGAAATATTTGCTCACTAAGAAAGATGCTAAACCTCGTTTGATAAGATGGATTTTATTACTCCAAGAATTTGACTTAGAAATAAAAGATAAAAAAGGAGTAGAAAACTCGTTGCCGATCACTTGTCTAGAATGCGGTTTGAGAAACCACAGAACTACCCATCGACGACGCACTCCGGATGACATGCTCTACGGAATTAACCGATCGACCCCTGGTATGCGGATATTGTTAATTTTATGTTTACAAAGTTACGTACCACCGGGAGGCAACAAAAGGAAACTTATCCAGGAGAGTCGTACTCACATATGGGATGAGCCCTACCTCTTTCGAGTGTGCTCTGATGGCCTGCTCAGAAGATGTGTGCCAACTGAAGAAGAAATCAAAATCATTGAAAGATGCCACTCATCACCGTATGGAGGTCATTATGGGGTGTTCCGTACACATGCGAAGATTTGGCAATGTGGATTTTTCTGGCCAACAATGTATGAAGACACAAAAGATTTCATTCGGAGATGCGGTCCTTGTCAAAGGCATGGCAACATTAATTCAAGGGATGCCATGCCACTCATCAACAATCTCCGGATCGAGCTCTTTGATGTCTCGGGGAGTTGACTTTATGGGACCATTTCCACCGTCAAAGAAATGTGAATACATCTTAGTAGCAAGGGACTATGTGTCCAAATGGGTCGAAGCTCGCCATGCAAAAAGGCGGATAGCTCAAGCTCCAAGAAGATGTTCGAAGAAATAATATTCCCAAGATTCGGTGTCCCAAGGATAGTCATAAGTGATGGAGGATCACATTTCATCGACAAACGCTTTGAGCAATACTTATTGAAGCATGGAGTACGCCATACCGTTGCTACTCCGTATCATCCTCGAACAAGTGGCCAAGCGAGACATCAAATAAGCAAATCAAGAATATTCTTCGAAAAACAGTGAATGAAATGGGAACCGCATGGAAGGACAAGCTTCCCGATGCACTATGGGCATATCGAACAAAGATACAAGACACCTATTGGGATGTCACCATATCAACCGGTCTATGGAAAGACTGTCACTTGCCGATAGAGCTAGAATTCAAAGCTCGTGGGCCATCAAGAAGTGGAATATGGATCTAGAAGCGGGAGAGAAGAGGAGGATGCAAATCTCCGAATTAGAAGAATGGAGAGAAAAAGCCTATCACAATGCCAAGATATACAAAGAGAGAGTGAAAAGATGGCACGACAAGAGAATCAAGATCAAGGAGTTCACACCCGGAGACAAGGTATTACTTTTTAATTCCGGGTCAAACTCTTCGGGCAAGGAAAGCTTCGAAGCAAATGGGAAGGACCGTTCGAAGTAGTAAGCTCATCATCGCATGGAGCCGTTACGCTCGCAACAACGAAGGTACGATATTCAAGGTAAATGGTCAACGTCTTAAAATATTTTTAGAGCCCATTGAAGAAATAGGTGAAATAGATGAATTAAACTTCTTTCTCAATTAGGTAGTTGGGCCCGACCTTTTACTTTTCGTTTTTCGGGGTCCAGGGTATTTTTCCGAATGACAAAAATACGCTAAATAGGTTGCGAAAAACCCCGGCAGGGAGTCCACCGCGTAGTCGGCCGCCCCAAAGGGGAGTCGGCCGACCCATGGACTCCCCATTCACCGCCGCTTTTGCACTCGTGATCCTTCCATACTCTTCCTTCAGAATTTTTGCCGATTAGGGTTTTTGAGATCACGTTGATGCGTTATTCCTTCGGAGATTCCCTCTAGATGCCTTTTAGATGCCTCTCCATCCCCCTATATAAAGAAGCCCACCTCGAGGCCAATCTCATTCCATCTAAAGCCTCCTCCTCCTAGCATCAAGCTTGCTACGCAAAGAATGGTGAAGTCGAGCCGGAAAACTTAGATAGGAGATTGATCCGCTTCGGGATTGATCTCAACACCATCCCAAAGGAGGAGCCTAAGTCCAAGGCCATCGTTCTTGCTGAGCCAAAACCCCTAGCATCTATCCCTCCAAAACCTCAAGCTTACAGCCATAGCTACTTCGCCCAACCATTCATCGCTACACCCAAGCCTTTGCTCCTAGATGGACCTCCACCAAAGGGTCCTATTGTGAAGCTCCCAGAAGGCACTAGGATCCTCCCTCCTAAGCACAATAAGATGCTTATAGGAGTGAAGACCAACAAGCAAGGGGAGATCGTCTGTGCTAAGTATAGCACTGGAGAGCGCTCGTATTTCGAGGGAGTCCGTGCTCACCCGAGCAAAGTGAAGTTCGTCCCTCCGAAGGAAGCCCCGAAAGCAGCTCTCGCCGCCTCAGAAGCTCCAAGAAAGCGTCGCAAGACCGTTGCAGACTTAGAGACGGAGCTAGAAACTCAGCGCGACATTATTGCATCTCTATAAAACTGCCAGCGTGTCTAGAGCAGTAGTATTGTCACTCTCATAGATAGACTTCGTGCGCTAGAGAAGAGAACGGATAAGTTAGAAAAGAAGTTAGATGCTCTAGAGAAGCGAGTTGATTAGATGAGATTTGTCTTAGCATCAGAAAGGCCTAGTGTGCTTAGATTAAAAGTTTTAGTTTGCAAGAGTGCTTAGTTAAAGTTTAGTTCGATCTTAGTTCCTTTCAATACTTGTAATCCAGGCCTTAATGAAGATGAAGTAAAGTCTTTTATTTATTATTGCATATGTGTTGCCTCTTTTGTCTCCACCTTGTTGTGAATGAAGATAACGGAATCTAGTGTGGGGGAGGCAACCGACGACGAAACTAACGGATATCGCTGAACCAAAAAATATTTGAGAATATACAACGTAAAGATCACGCACGACGAAGCGGACCCCAAGGGGCCACACGCGAGTCGGCCGCCCCACATTCGAGTCGGCCGCCCCGGGGTGGGCCCATTTGGCTCCGTTTTGTCCACGGTCAGGTTTGCTTCCCTACGTTCCAAATTTTATACCGATCACGTTTTTCCGATTCGTTTGGGGAACACTTTGAATTAAATCACCTGCTATATATATTGAAGAGCTAGATTATTTTAATCATGACCCCAAGATAGACTCACACCATGATAATTCCTGGGAATCCCTGTTACTGTTGGGAACGTTATTTTGTTAGGGACCCCATTTTACTTAAGTTGTTGAGGACAGTGATATAGCATGAACCATGAGAACCTGATTTCTTGATATCTAGTTGCTTGGAGAATTTCTTTTCAAAATTCTTAAAATGTTAGCTATACTTCTCCTCTGTGGTTATAAATGCCTATAGAGCCTCGTCGACAAAATTCTATAAGACCAGCACATAAGCTTCTTATTTGTGTTGAGAATAGTCTTGGCGGTATTAGAGCCTTAGAGAAGGGTCTCTTACTCATATGATCAAGTGCACTTACACCCACATATATATCTGCTGCTCCTACATTGGGAGTACGCAAAAACATGCTTTCCGCCATTCATCCATCTCCTACACTAGGAGAGGATACATATACTTTCTAGGATTTCTATATGCTCCAAGGATTGTTATCATCATCCAGTTGTTGCAAGAAGATTATTATCATCATCATCATGTTCAAGAAAGTTATTGTGTCCAAGAATTGAGACATGGGCTATGCAAAAATAATGTTGTTAAAAAAAGAGAAGAGAAAGAAAAGAAAAGAGATAGCCCATGAGCTCCAAAGTATTGTGATCCCAAGAGAAGGAAGTTCAAAGAAGCTCAAAGAGTTATTCAGGAAAAGATCAATTCATCATTCAAGACAAGATCAGCAAAGCAATGTTCAAGAGAAGAGTGTGCAAGAGAGGGAAGGAGCATCATTATCATAAATTTAGCCACCAAATATTCCACATACTTGCACACACTTGATCTAGAGTAAGGTCCCCCTCTCCTTGGTTCTCGTTTTTGACTAATCAATATACACAGGTAAAAATGCTATTCCTTGAAATACCTTAAACTCCACATAAGCCTTAGTAGAATAGGAGGCATACCCTCTTACATGCCTCAAGTGAGTTCCAAAAATACTACATACATTGAGAGATTTAAGTGCTCTATATATAATGGTGAGTTCTACAAATACCACATATAAAGAGTGATTCGAGTGTGCTACATGATGGAGAAGGGTAAGCTAAGTTTTCTTTGCAAAAATATTATAAAAACTCCAAGTGACAGGATTGATAGAAGAAGGATCTCTACTTCGCGCTGTTCCATCTTTCAACTCCCCAAAGTTCAATGGTAGACACTTTTGAATCCCGCAGTGCAGGTATGATCAGGGATAATCTAATGTTGATGTCTTGGTTTGAGGCTATGCTTAAACTAATCCATCCTTTTCCTCGAGACGAGTAAAAGACAAGTGTGGGGGAGTTTGTTGACGGTCGTTAACTCATAAAATCAACCGTCAACTTAGCATACAAATGGACCTATTCATAAATACTTGATAGATATAGGGTTACCACCGACAAAATTCCACAAGTTTTGGTGAATATCTATTTACGCGGGGTGACAAATGAAAATCAACCAAGATGGCCCACATGTCGGGTTTACATAGAGAGAAAGACCGAACGGGTGAAAAATTATAATCTAGAAGACTCCGGAAGGCGACACACAAACACAGGGCCCACGGCACCGCCGGGTCGGCCGACCCGTGGGGGGAGTCGGCCTACTCCCCCTGACTCCACCAATCGGGTGGAGTCTCGCGGATCTTGCCTCCACCGACTTTGAAGATCAATAATTATCGTCCATTTAGGTCGGTTTTATCCGAGGGCCGTGGTTAATCCTAGGGGGCTATATAAGCGAGCCCCGGGCCCCGGGTGAAACCCTAATTCATTCTCCAATTCATTCAAGACTTCAATCCAGAGAGAGAGTTAGATAGAGAAGGGTCCCTCGAATGGATCTATCTCTATAGGGTATTAGTATCAAGAGAGATTGAGAGAGTATAGAGTGGAGGTAGATTTGGAGGAAGCCCTACTGTCGGTGTCTCCTCTCCAAAGTGTACTGCGGGATCAAGTCTCCTAACCTTAGGCTTGGTTTCGAATCATTCGGCAATTCAACTTCTAATACTAGTAAGTTCATTGTTATTATTGTTCTTTGGTTTACAAGTTTACTTTATTAAACGCCGCGTTGGGAATAGAGTAATCGTTCTTTAGCATAAGCGTGGTGCTTAGGCTAGGTTCACTTGTAGATGCTCCTATCCGGCCGGAACCGTGGTAGTAGTGAGGGAAGTGACAATCCCTTTATTACCTTTGTAATCCACTTCCCGTTGGTAGGTAAGGTAGGTCCTTTGTGCCCGGTTTAGCATCCTTTGCGGTGTCTTTTCCTCGGGTACCCCTTAGAACGGTAGTCTCAAAGCTTGCCATAGGTTAGAAGAAGACCGACGAAGGAGTTCTCTCTATATCGCTTAATTCTCACTTGACTAGCAGCCCGGGGTAGTAGTAAAGATCGGGTTAGTCTATTGCACGTTTTCTCCTAGCGGATAAAAACAAATACGATACTCGGGACTTATCTCCCGGGTGAAGTGCTCACCGATATCCGTGCGCTTGCGGATTATTTCTCTTTGATTCTTTCGTGTGCGTATCTAGTGTCAACAGATAGGAGATTGATCCACTTTGGGACTGATCTCAACACCATCCCAAAGGAGGAGCCTGAGTCCAAGGCCATCGTTCTTGCTGAGCCAAAACCTCTAGCCTCTATCCCTCCAAAACCCCAAGCTTATAACCATTGCTACTTCGCCCAACCAGTCATCGCTGCACCCAAGCCTTTGCTCCTAGATGGACCTCCACCAAAGGGTCCTATTGTGAAGATCCCTGAAGGCACTAGGATCCTCCCTCCTAAGCACAATGAGATGCTAATGGGAGTGAAGACCAACAAGCAAGGGGAGATCGTCTGTGCTAAGTATAGCACTGGAGAGCGCTCTTATTTTGAGGGAGTCCGTGCTCACCCGAGCAAGTTCAAGTTCATCCCTCCGAAGGAAGCCCCGAAAGCAGCTCTCGCCGCCTCAGAAGCTCCAAGGAAGCGTCGCAAGACCGTTGTAGACATAGAGAAGGAGTTAGAAACTCAGCGTGAAATTATTGCATCCCTGCAAAACTGCCAACGTGTTCAGAGCAGTAGCATTGTCACTGTCATAGATAGACTTCGTGCGCTAGAGAAGAGGACGGATAAGTTAGAGAAAAAGTTAGACGCTCTGGAGAAGCGAGTTGATTAGACAACATTTATCTTAGCATCGGAAGGGCCTAGTGTGATTTAGATTGCTCAGATTAAAGTTTTAGTTTGCAAGTGTGCTTAGTTACAGTTTAGTTCGATCTTAGTTCCTTTCAATACTTGTAATCCAGGCCTTAATGAAGATGAAATAAATTTGCTAGTTATATTTATTATTGGATATGTGTTGCCTCTTTTGTCTCCACCTTGTTGTGAATGAAGATAACAGGACTCTAGTGTGGGGGAGGCAACCGACGACGAAACTAACGGATATCAGCGAAACAGCAAAAATATTTGGAAAGATATGACATAAAGATCGCGCTCGGCAAAGCGGACCCCGAGGGGCCACCAGCCAGAGTCGGCCGCCCCAAATCTTGAGGCGCCCGCCCCTGGGTTGGGCCCACTTGGCTCCAGCTTTCGTCCACGGTCAGGTTTGCTTCCCTACGTTCTAAATTTTATACCGATCACGTTTTTCTGATTCATTTGGGAAACACCTTGATTTAAATCACCTGCTATTTATACTGAGAAGGTAGATTATTTTAATCATAACCCCAAGATAGACTCACACCATGATAATTCCCGGAATCCCCGTTGTCCGTTGGGAACATTATTTATAGGGACCCCATTTTACTTAGGTTGTTGTGGACAAAGTGAGATAGCATGAACCATGAGAACCTGATTTCTTGATATCTAGTTGCTTGAAGAATTTATTTTTGAAAATCTTAAAATTTTAGCTATACTTCTCCTCTGTGGTGATAAAATGCCTATAGAGCCTCGTCGACAAAATTCTGAAAGACCAGCACATAAGCTTTTTATTTGTGTTGAGAATAGTCTTGGCGGTATTAGAGCCATAGAGAAGGGTCTCTTACTCATATGATCAAGTGCACTTACACCCACATATATATCTGCTGTTCCTACACTGGGAGTACGCAAAAACATGCTTTCCGCCAATTATCCATCTCCAACACTGGGAGAGGATACATACACTTTCTAGGATTTCTATATGCCCCAAGGATTGTTATCATCGTCTAGTATGTTGCAAGAAGATTACCATCATCGTCATCATGTATCATCATTATCATGTTCAAGAAGGTTATTGTATCCAAGATTGAGACATGGGCTATGCGAAAACAGTTGTTAAAAAAAAGAAGAGAAAAGAAGAAAGAAAGAGAAAAGAGATAGCCCATGAGCTCCAAAGTATTCTGATCCCAAGAGGAGGAAGTTCAAAGAAAGCTCAAAGAGTTAATCAGAAGAAGATCAATTCATCATTCAAGAGAAGATCAGCAAAGCAATGTTCAAGAGAAGAGTGTGCAAGAGAGGGAAGGAGCATCATTATTATCAATTTAGCCACCAAATATTCCACACACTTGCACACACTTGATCTAGAGTAAGGTCCCCCTCTCCTTGGTTCCCATTTTTGACTAATGAATATACGCAGGTAAAAATGCTACTCCTTGAAATACCTTGAACTCCATATAAACCTTTATAGAATAGGAGGCATACCCTTCACATGCCTCAAGTGAGTTCCATAAATACTACATACATTGAGAGATTTGAGTGCTCTATACATAATGGTGAGATCTACAAATACCACATATAAAGAGTGATTCGAGTGTGCTACATGATGGAGAAGGGTAAGCTAAGTTTTCTTTGCAAAAATATTATAAAAACTCCAAGTGACAGGATTGATAGAAGAAGGATCTCTACTTCGCGTCGTTCCATCTTTCAACTCCCCAAAGTTCAATGGTAGACACTTTGAATCCCGCAAAGATGTGCATGATCGTGGATAATCTAATGTTGATGTCTTGGTTTGAGGCTATGCTTAAAGTAATCCATCCTTTTCCTCGAGGACGAATAAAAGACAAGTGTGGGGGGAGTTTGTTGACGGTCGTTAACTCATAAAATTAACCGTCAACTTAACATGCAAATGGACCTATTTTTAAATACTTGATAGATATAGGGTTACCACTGATAGAATTTCACGAGTTTTGGTGAATATCTATTTCTGCAGGGTGACAGCTGAAAACTACCCAAGATGGTCCACATGTCGGGTTTACATAGAGAGAAAGACCGAACGGGTGAAAAAGTATAATCTAGAAGACTCCAGAAGGCGACACCTGAAAGCTGGGGCCCACCTGGCATTGGCCAGAGTCGGCCACCCCTAGCCTAGGGTCGGCCGCCCCTCCACCTGGACCAATCAGGTGGAGGCTCGTGGATCCTGCCTCCACCGACTTTGAAGATGAATAATAATCGTCCATTTAGGTCGGTTTGATCCGAGGGCTGTGGTTCATCCTAGGGGGCTATATAAGTAGAGCCCCTGGCCCTGGGAGAAACCCTAATTCATTCTCTAATTCATTCTAGACTTCATTCCAGAGAGAGAGAGTTAGATAGAGAAGGGTCCCTCGAATGGATCTATCTCTATAGGGTATTAGTATCAAGAGAGATTGAGAGAGTATAGAGTGGAGGTAGATTTGGAGGAAGCCTGGCCTGTCGGTGTCTCCTCTCCAGGTGTACTGCGGGATCAAGTCTCCTAACCCGAGGCTTGGTTTCAGGATCATTCGGCAATTGAACTTCTAATACTAGTAAGTTCGTTGTTATTATTGTTCTCTGGTTTACAAGTTTACTTTATTCGCTTCGCGTTGGGAATAGAGTAATCGTTCTTTAGCATAAGCGTGGTGCTTAGGCTAGGTTCACTTGTAGATGCTCCCTATTCGGCCGGAACCATGGTAGTAGTGAGGGAAGTGACAATCCCTTTATTACCTTTGTAATCCACTTCCCGTTGATAGGTAAGGTAGGTCCTTTGTGCCCGGTTTAGCATCCTCTGCGATGTCTTTTCCTCAGGTACCCCCTTAGAACAGTAGTCTCAAAGTTTGCCATAGGTTAGAAGAGGACTGACGAAGGAGTTCTCTCTATATCGCTTAATTCTCACTTGACTAGCAGCCCAGGGGTAGAAGTAAAGATCGGGTTAGTCTATTGCACGTTTTCTCCTAGCGGATAAAAACAAATACGATACTCAGGACTTATCTCCCGGGTGAAGTGCTCACCGATATCCGTGCACTTGCGGATTATTTCTCTTTGATTCTTTCGTGTGCGTATTTAGTGTCAACAACGATCGCAAAAGTCCAGGAATTTTTTGCCCGTGAACTGAGTGCCGTTGTCTGTGATGATGACATTAGGTACTCCAAAGCGGTGGATAATGTCAGTGAAGAACTCGACCGCTCGTTCTGAGCGGATGTTGGTGATAGGTTTGGCCTAGATCCACTTGGTGAATTTGTCGATACCAACGAGCAAGTGGGTGTAGCCTCCCGTCATCTTCTTGAGGGGTCCAACCGATCGAGCCCCCGCACCGCGAACTGGAAGGTGAGTTTGCTTGGCGTAGAACTGGCACCCTTCACATGCTCGGACGAGCTTGATGGCGTCTGCTGTTGCGGTCGGCCAATAGAAGCCTCGACGGAAGGCGTTTCCGACGAGGGTCCTTGGTGCAGCATGGTGGCCACAAGCCCCCAAGTGCATGTCCCTGAGCAACCTCCTGCCCTCCTCGATGGAGATGCATCGTTGGAGTATGCCGGTTGGGCTGCGTCGGTAGAGCTCCTTGTCGTCCCCATAGAGGACATACGTTTTGGCTCGTCGAGCCAGTCGTCTTGCTTCTGTTCGGTCCTCGGGCAACTCCCCTCGAATTAAGTACTCGAGGAAGGGTGCGCGCCAATCCGTGGGTGGGCTCGAAGGCCCATTGATCTTCATGACCTCAGCCCCCGTCGAGGGAGGCTCGGTCGTAGGAGCGGGTTCGACGACCGGCTCGGCCCCAGCCCTCGAGTCCCACTTCACAGATGGCTCATGAAGATCTCTCGAGAAGACGTCCGGGGGGACTGGTGCTCGAGACGATGCGATCTTGGCGATCTCGTCAGCAGCTTCATTGAAGCGTCTAGGGACATGATTGAGCTCGAGGCCGTGGAAATTTCCTTCCAGCTTGCGTACCTCATTGCAGTATGCTTCTATCTTTTCATCGTGGCAGCTCGAGGCCTTCATCACTTGGTCGATGACGAGCTGCGAGTCGCCTCGAGCGTCGAGGCGTCGGACCCCGAGCTCGATAGCAATGCGCAACCCAGTCACGAGCGCTTCATACTCTGCCATGTTGTTGGAGGCCGCAAAGTGGATTCGAACTATGTAACGCATGTGCACTCCGAGGGGTGAAATAAAGAGTAGGCCCGTGCCCGCTCCTGTTTTCATGAGTGACCCATCGAAGTACATGGTCCATAGCTCGGCTTGGATTTGCGCTGGGGGGAGTTGGACATCGGTCCACTCGGCGACGAAATCGGCCAACACCTGGGATTTGATAGCCTTTCGTGGTGCATATGTGATGGTCTCGCCCATGAGCTCGACTGACCACTTAGCAATTCGTCCCACTACTTCCCGGTTCTGAATGATCTCCCCGAGCGGGAACGATGATACAACCGTCACCGGGTGGCTAAGGAAATAGTGTTGGAGCTTTCGGCGTGTGAGCACGATCGCATAGAGCAGCTTTTGGATTTGAGGGTACCGGACTTTGGCATCCGAGAGCACCTCACTGACAAAATAGACCGACCGTTGGACTGGGAGCGCGTGCCCCTCTTCCTGCCTCTCGACCACTATGACTGCGCTGACCACCTGAGTGGTAGCAGCGATGTAGAGGAGGAGTGGCTCGGCTGGTTTATCAGGTTGAGATGGTCTTGGTGGCACGAGCACGGGAGGGGAGGTGAGCATGCTCTTTAGCCTCAAGAGGGCCTCCTCCGCCTCGGGTGTCCATGCAAAATGCTCAGATTTTTTGAGGAGTCAGTACAATGGCAAGGCTTTTTCTCCGAGGCGCGAAATGAAGCGGCTGAGGGCGGCCAAACACCCTGTGATCTTTTGCACACCCTTCAGGTCTTGAATCGGCCCCATTCTCATGATGGCCATGACCATCTCGGGATTGGCCTCAATCCCGCGCTGGGAGACTATGTAGCCCAACAGCATGCCTCGCGGCACGCCAAAGACACACTTTTCGGGATTCAATTTAATGTTCTTGGCCCGGAGGCACCCGAACATTAATTTGAGGTTCTCGACTAGGTTTTCTACTTTTCGCGTCTTGACGACGATGTCATCGACGTACGCCTCGACCGTTTCCCCTATGTGCTTGCCAAAAACATGGAGCATGCAGCGTTGATATGTTGCCCCGGCATTTCGAAGGCCGAAAGGCATTGTGACGTAACAGTACATGCCTATAGGGGTGATGAATGAAGTCGCGAGCTGGTCGGACTCCTTCATCTTTATTTGGTGGTAGCCAGAATAAGCGTCGAGAAAGGAAAGCACTTCACAACCCGCAGTGGAATCAACAATTTGATCAATTCGAGGTAAAGGAAATGGGACTTTGGGACATGCTTTATTTAAACTAGTATAATCTACACACATCCTCATTTTCCCATTCTTTTTCTCTACTAATACAGGATTAGCTAACCACTCAGGATGATGTACCTCCTTGATGAATCCGGCCTTCTCGAGCTTCTCGACCTCCTCGCGGATGATCCTGCGCTTCTCCTCGTCGAAGCGGCGCAGGCGTTGCTTCACGGGTCTCGAACCGGGACGGATCTCCAAGGCGTGCTCGGTGACATCCCTCGGAATGCCAGGCATGTCCGAGGGACTCCACGCAAACATGTCAGCGTTTGCGCGGAGAAAGTCGACGAGCACTGCTTCCTATGCACTGTCGAGGGAGGCACTGATGATCAGCGCCATCTCGCCCGAGGAGCTCGGATCGAGCGGGATCTTCTTGGTGTCCTCGGCGGGCTCGAAACTACCGGCCTGTCGCTTGGGTGAAGGGGCGGCGGCCTCGGCCGCAAGACAGTCGAGTGTCTTGGCTAGCTCCTTGGACACGATCAGGGACTCCCCGTACTCGACACACTCCACATCACAGGAGTACGCGTGCTCGTACGTGGAGTCGACGGTGATGACCCCCTTTGGCCCTGGCATCTTGAGCTTGAGGTAGGCATAGTTGGGGATCGCCATGAGCTGGGTATAGCACAGACGGCCCAGGATCGCATGGTAGGTCCCCTCGAAGCCGACCACATCGAAGGTGAGGACCTCCCTGCGGAAATTCAAGCGCGTGCCAAAGTAAACAGGGAGGTCGATGCGGCTGATGGTGAGCGCCTTCTTGCCGGGGACAACGCCGTGGAAGCCCCCGGCGCTCGGCTTGAGCTGCGCCCTCGTGATGCCGAGCAGCGTGAGGGTCTCCATGTAGATGATGTTGAGGCTGCTGCCTCCGTCCATGAGGACCTTGGTGAAGCGGGTGTTGACGATGATTGGGTCGACAACGAAGGGGTATGCACCCGGGTTGGTGACGTGGTCCGGATGGTCATCACGGTCGAACGTGATGGGCGCATCAGACCAGTCGAGGAACTGAGGAGTGGCGGGCTTCACCGAGAAGACCTCCCTACGCTCCTGCTTCCATTCTCGACGCGTCATCTGGGTTGTAGGGCCACTGTAAATCATGAAGCAGTTGGCAATGGGTGGGAACCCGTTGTCGTCATTGTCGTTGGCCCCGTCGCTGCCCTTATCCTTCTTCTGCTCGCCCTTGTCGATGCCTAGCCTCTTGAAGTAGCCTCGAAGCATGCGGCGGTTCTCGAGGGTATGCTTGGCCGGCTCCTTGTGGTATGGGCATGGCTCCTTCAGCATCTTATCGAAGACGGCCCCGTCCGGAGGGGGTCGAGGCTTCTTGCGCTCGGCCGCGATGACCTCGTCTTCCACGACCTCACACTTGCCTTGCTGGTTGCCCTTCTTCTTCTTGCCATTCTTCTTCTGGCCCTTGCTCGAACCCTCCCCGTTGCCAAGGGGCGGTTTGGGCTTGTTCCCATCTCCGCCAAAGAATGCTCCCATGGCCTCGTCGCCGGCTGCATAGTCGGCAACAACTTCCATGAGCTTATCAACGGTCTTTGGGCGGTTGCGCCCGAGTTCTCGCACGAGTTCCTTACACGCAGTGCCCGAGACGAACGCCAAAATGGCGTCGTGGTCGGGGATGTGCGGTAGCTCGGTGCGCAACTTGGAGAAATGTCGAGCAAAGTCTCGAAGAGACTCCCCGGCCTGCTGTTTGCAGTTTCAGAGGTCCCACGAGTTGCCAGGTCGAATGTAGGTGCCCTTGAAGTTCCCCTCGAAAATCTGGACCAGGTCGGTCCAGTCATAGATCTGGTTTGGGGGAAGCTCCTCGAGCCACCGTCGAGCAGTGTTAGAAAGAAATAGGGGGAGCTGCCATATGATGGCCTTGTCCTCTCGAGCCCCTCCCAGCTGGCAGGCCAGCCAGAAGTCGGCTCGCCAGAGCTCCGGCTTGGTCTCCCCGTTGTATTTGACCACGCACGTAGGGGGTCGAAACGGGTTGGGCAGTGGCGTGTTGCGGATAGCCCTGCTGAAGACTCGAGGGCCCGGTGGCTCGAGAGCCTGCCGGTCCTCGTCGCTGTTGTAGCGCCCCCCTCGATGGGCATTGTAACCACAATCCTCAGTGCCCGCGGCTTTGCGCCGTCGATTGTCATTGATGTCATGACGCGCATCTTGAGGCTCGCGGTTGTCGACGATGCGGTTGCAAATCGGGGCCCTACCATCTCGAGGGGGTACCTCTTGATGGACAGAGCCCTCTCTTTCGTGCCGCAGCGGATTGGCCGGCTGCTCCGAGGCCGCCTCATGTCGTCTCGAGGCTGAGCTCTCGGCTTGCTGGGCGGCCGTGACTTGGAGGAGTCCTTGGACCTCATCTCGTATCCGCAGGGCTTGCGGGTTTGAAGGTGCGGGCATGTCTCGTAGCAGCAAGGCTGTTGCAAGAACATTTTGGCTCACTCGAGGGAAGCGTGCCGGCTCGACTGGTGCCTCTGGCCGCCCGTCGTTGACGATGCGGTTGAAGACGCCCCGTGCTTTTCCTCGGGCGACCGGGACTCGAGGTGGAAGAAGCTGGTTCTGCTCAAGGGCGCGTTTGAGCAGATCCAGGTTCGCGCATTCCGCGTCCATCTTGGCCTCGATCTCCCGGAGTTGGGCCCACTGCGCAGCTCGGGCATCATCTTCAAGCCATGGGTTGGCATGCTCCTGCGGTGGCTCCTCGCGAGGAGGAACCACTTGCAAGGCTCCCGCCGTCGGCGTCCCGGCCGGCTGGTTGACGGCGGCAGCGGCGTCGTCTCGAGTTTCTGTGTCCGACGAGGCATTACCCTCGAGGTGAAAGCACTCGCGAACCGGATCATAGCACCCTGAGTCTGAGTTGTCGGAGTCCGGGTCGGTGCCGGACGGTGTCCAGGGCCTCCCGTGCTCTCTTCCTCGATCCAGCGGCGCATGTCTCCGACCGTGGTGCTGCGCCGAGGACCTGGCGCTCTATCAAATCCTCGGTCTACCGACGCTGGCCATACGATCTCCAAGTTCATGGCGGCATGCAAGAGGGGGCCAGGGCTCTCCTCCTGCGACCCCATTGTGGACTGGATCTCATTGGCATATGTGGAGGCAGCGTTGGTTAGCCGGAACGGAAGCCTGCGACGAGCTCGGTAGAGCCCGTGCGGCAAGTAGTTGGGCGACGTCGGCCGTGCGTGTGCTCGAGGTGCCGAGCCGGGCTCTCTCGGCGAACGCATGGCGAACGTGAAGTCAGGGTCCGCGTCAAGCGCCACCTGCCTACGAGCCACACCCTGTCTCGCGCTCGGTGCCCCGTGAGGGTGTACCATGGCGTTCGACAGGAGCGGCGCGTGAGCGGCGTGCTTGGGGCCCTGTGTGCGCGGGCGATGTAGCTGGTGCCTGTGGCACCTCCGCCTTGGCGGTAAGCCGTGGTGGCGCGGCCGGCGCACAACCCCACTGGAGCGTGGCGATGAAGCGCGTCCCCCGCTTGGTTCTCCGATTGAGAGCAGGGCCATGTCGTAGCCTGTGCCGAGCGACACGAACTCCAGGCTCCCGAACCAGATCACCGTAGCGAACGAGAGCGATGAAGTGGGGGATGCCATCCGGAAAAATGGGGGGAAATCGAGTGAAACACGCAGTACTCCTACCTGGCGCGCCAACTGTCGGTGTTTCGTACCCCGGGGGGTGTCACACCAATGAGTGAATTTCTAAGCGTGCTCCCTAATCCGGATGGTGATGCAAGAAGAACACAAACGATTTATCCTGGTTCAGGCAATAGATGCCCTACGTCCAGCAGAGGGAGAGAACTTGTATTATCTTGCAGCGAAGTGCTTGTACAGGGGTGAATACAAGCGAGTCCTGGGACTTAGCGTGCGTGGAAATGTGTTGTGAGTGTGTGAGTGTGATAACGTGCCCTATGCTATGCCCTGGCGTCCCCTTTTATAGGCCAAGGGGAGGCTCAGGTTTACACGGTGATTAGGGCTGTCGTGGGCATGACGTCGAGGTGTGGTCGCGGGGTCAAGTCGTTGAGACTGTAGATGCCCTCTTTAGACCAGTTCGAGCCTGTGGATTCCTACTTTGGTCCGGTTCGAGCCTATAGCAGCGTGGACGATGATGACCTGATCGTCCTTCCTGACGTGGGCTGGCGTGTCGAGGTATGGTGTGGGCGTGGGCGAGCGTGTGTCCCCGGGAATCCCGTCGTATGGCTGTCGAGGCGGGATGGACGGGTTACTGCCCGTGCCGTACCCGGGTCACGTGGGCCATCATTCCTCGAGCGGGTGATGATCGTCTCAAGGAGTAGGTGACACGAGCGATGGGATCGATCGGCGGGTTTTAGTGGTACGGAGAGCTGACTTAGGCGTTTCTGAGGGGGTGCCGTGCGCAGCATGGTGTAACAGTGCCATTTGACGCGCCCGAATCCCGGGTATGGGCGGCGAAATAGGAGAAGCGACCGGCACACTTTCCACTATTTCCCGCACTGTCGCCATGTGGTTAGGCGGGGCAGGTGTACCTTTCTCTGTTTCGAACCCTGTAGCCACGTGAGCGTCCAGGAAAAGCGGTTTCGTGAGGCTGACTCGAGCGGTCGTTCGCTCGAGGGGTTTCCGTCACTGTCTCGAGCGGCCGTTCGCTCGAGGGGTTTCCGTCACCTCCTCGAGCGGGTGAGCGGCCACATCTCGAGACAGTTGGTCTACTCGTCCAGTCGTGGGCCTGGTCGTGGGCCGGCCCAGCGTGAGGTGAGGAGGTGAACCGGGACTCTCTTTGATCTTTGGGGCTTAAGAGAGAGCAACACAGGGTTTGCTTACTCCTAAGCCCCTAGATTTGGGACCCCGTAATCTAGGTACCCGACAATATGACTATGGTGACATTGGAATATGGCCGATGATGTTTGTCTATTGATGAGGTAGCTGCATTGTTTCTCAATTCTGTTGTCTTATTGCTTTGGTTCTTTCATGAAAGCATGGAATCTGTGGGACAGGACTACTACCTTGCAACACTGGTGTATAGCCAAGTGATGGCAGACAAGTATCCTGGGCACAGCTACATGACTTCATGTGTTCTTGCATTTGTTGTTCTTCCTGTTTGGTTCTTGCATTGCAGCTACCAATGACTGCTACATGATTCCCTTAACTGAGGCCAATAATAGTTTGTATCCAGTGATGTCAAATGTTGTTTTCTTCTTTGAATCTGCAGCCTTGTGTTGCTGGTGTTTGCTATTTGAAGCAAGTTGTCGAAGTGTTGTTCATGTAATTGACAGTGGGGTTAAATGGCCGATGATGACTTGATTACATCACATAACTGTAATGGATGAGAACCCAATTGTGTACGAGGTCTTTTTGTTAACAAATTTGGTTCATCTATGTGTAATGTTGCCCAGAAATACAAATCTGGTTATGGGAATGTGCTCTTCCTCTTATTCATCTATGAATTCTGTTGGTTTCATCTGTTTTGGCCCAGTTCGACCGGGCCGGAATCAAACACCTGCTCACAGTGGTAGTTGATGGTAGTTGGGGTTGGGCCAGGCTTCATGAAGCAAATCAAACACGAGAAAGGCATGGCCCGGGGCCGTACTCCGCAATGCAATCAAACATGGGCTTTGGTCGCTGGTGGCCGGCCGTGGGCGCCCTCGGCCTGGCTGTTGGCCAGGCCCCCCACAGCCTAGAAATCAAACACACCCATATACATTTGTTAGAAAAGGGTATACTTTTAAATTTCAATCTCTACATAATTAAGTTATGCTCTGCTCATTAAAACACACTCTTTAAAAACAAACAAAGTAAAGGAGACAAAAGGCAACTCATGCTTTGCTTGGCCTCTTGTGTTATCCTCAGCATCCAACACCGCATCAAGATACTCCATATTTTTTTTTTGGCGACAGCATCGAGATACTCCGTATATGCAATCTAAATTAGCAATGGTGGGTGAAGCAGCACGAATATCAAAATAGTATTCAACGGTGCAGACAGCAGATAGAATGTAGATGCTGCAATGTGTTTCTGGGCCCTGCCGGGTCGCAATCCCGATCACATCATGTACGATCCGATCACATCATGTACTAGCTTCGCCCCTGTTCTCCGGTGGTCCGGCTGTGACGACCCATTAGTGAGGTCAAACTGAAACCAGTAGCATGAACTATCACCAGTTGGTCTACTCCGTACTAGTAGCTTGGTATAGTTGCTCGTGCTACTACTAGCTGATCCAACGCCGGGGAGGTGATGTTTGGCTCTCAGTAGTACCGGGCGTATGCCGTTTCCCTTCATCTTCCTTCTCTAGCCTCCGCCGCCGCTCACCGCCGCCGGCCCCCTGCCTCCTCGGCGTCCTCGCCGGCGGTAGAGCAGGTGGGCCGGTTCCCCGCTCTTCCTTACCTGTTTCCCCTCTCTTCCTCCCCTTGTAAGATTCTTACTTTTCCCTTATGAACCCATACCGGGAGCACGCCGCCGCGGCCGTCGTCGCCATCATCGTTATCTTCACCGCTGGCCTCGTTGCTTCCCAGGTAAGAATAAAAGTTCCTCCTCTAGCCTCCGCTTCCGCCCCCGTCTCCACCAACACGATCTTCCATCTCTCTCCCTCCGCCTCCACGCCGCCAGATCCGCGTTGCTTCTCCTCGCTACCTCCGTCGCTCGCCTCCACCTCGCCCACCTCGATACAGGCATCCCTTACACCTACAGATCCACCGACAAAACAAGCAGATCTACAATTGGTGAAGGCTCGACGAGCTTGCTTCCACTGGGGATTCGACATCGAGCTCCATCCCAAATCTCCGGCGACGGCAATCCTCCCATCCTTCGGTCGCCTGGAGTGTTACTCCTCTTCGGCTTCGTCGCCCCATCTTCAACCGACGCCTTGCGCGGTCCTCCATCCGGGTGTATGCGCCCTCGGCGCCCCTACGACCCATCGCCGGCGAGCCCGTCGTCGTCTTCATCGCCGCCGTAGTTGCTGTTCTTATCTGGTCTATGGACCTTGTTGTAATTTGGTCTTCATTCGAGGGCCTTGGTGATCCAACGCCGGGGAAAGCTGGACACACGTTACACACCGGTGCGTGGCGCGGCGCGGCGCGTACGGTGCCGTGCCTGTGCCTGTGTGTGCCGGTGCCCACGTCTATCTATAAGAAGAGAGCGAGGGCGTCTCGTGTTGCGCCGAGGAAAAGAAGAGGAAGCCGAAGCTAGCGGCCTGCCTAGCGCACACAAGCAGAAGCAGAGGAGGAGGAGGATTCGAGGTGCGCCGATCGAGCGAGACGTCGAGTGACAGCATGGCAGCGGGGCAGCCGTGGCCGCCACCGTTGCTGTCGTCGTCGGTGAGGACGGAGCGCCTCCTGCGGGCGGCGTGCGCGGCGATGGCGGCGGCGGGGGCGCTGCTGCTGGGGTTCAGCGCGCAGACCAAGACCGTGCTCTTCGTCCAGAAGAAGGCCGTCCCCAAGGACGTGCAGGCCCTCTGGTACGCACGCACTTCATCTCCTCTGCTCACCTTCTTATATTACCACGCTGATCGTGTGCCTGCCTCCTTCCAGGGTGCTGATCCTGGCGGCCGCGGCCGCGACGGCGTACCACGCCGCGCAGCTCGCGCGGTGCCTCTGCATGGACCGCCTCGCCACCAGGGGCGGCGGCGGCTGCGCGCCGGTTGTCGTCGTCTCGGGAGAGCGATGGCGTGCGCCACCTTCCTCCTCGACAAGGTACGGGGCATCTTGTCACGACGCTCGCGCCACGCTTTTGCTCTTTGCTCTTGGTGTTGGCTCTCGATGTCGCTGGACACACCGGGGCAGATCGCCCTGCGCCGTGCCCCAACCGTTTCCATTTAAAACCCGTCGCTCTCGGTTTCCCATCACCTAAAGTGGCCAGCTCTGCTTGCTCCATCAATCAGATGTTCATTCATATTCTTGGCAGCTTGGCAAAACAAACAGCGTAGCCTGTCGCCCGCGCTGCACGTACACTCCCAGCCCAGTAGGAGACGGGACCAGACAGGGAGCCGTGTTTATTCAGTCACTCGTGCAGTTGCAACTGCATTGGGTGGCTGTGTGCAGTACAGTGTACATACAGCGTCTTTGAGGTTTTTTTTTTGAGCTGCCCGGACAAAGATAGCAAGCAAACCCAACTAAATTCCTACTACTTATAGTTGTATTCCGTTCCTTCTTACGATGACAGTAGTTACTGTTACTGTACAAATTTGCTATTCTGTTTTTACTGAAAAGGGGTTGGGGAAAATAAGGAAATGTTTGGTGCCAACTTGCTTTGCTTTGCATTGCAGGGATGCGCGTACATGGTGTTCGCGACGGCGGTGGCGGCGCTGCAGGCGTGCTTCGTGGGGCTGCTGGGCGTGGAAGCCCTGCAGTGGAGCAAGCTCTGCAACATCTACACCCGCTTCTGCGTCCAGGGCGGCGCCGGCATGGTCTGCAGCCTGATGGCCGCCGCCGGGATGGCCGTCCTCTCCGCCTTCTCGGCGCGGGACGTCTTCCGCCGACGCCACCCCTGCTCCCCGCTGCAGCGCGTGCAGGTGCAGCAGCTGTAGACGGAGAAACTGGTTTTCCCAGACGGAAGCCTCCATCGATCGAGCTTTTGTGTAGTGTGCGTAGGCACATTTGAAGCAGGATCAGAATTCAGAAACAACTAGAGAGAATGTAACATACGGGCGCCCTCCCTTTGAGAAATCGAGCTCACCCACATACGTACGTCGCCACACTTTCTGAGTACGTACTGACGCTTGAGCTTTGGCTAAGTTTATAAGAAAAATGAAAAAGAGTATATGCAGTCTTTATGAAATACTATTGCTTCTAAGACCAGTAACACCAACAGCGATGGAATAATTTAGTCGGCCTAAAAGGGTCACGGCAACCACTCGAATCCTGTTCTTGTTTTAAAGATCAGCCAGGTAGCTAAACGATTTCACAATTGATTTAGACTCGTTGGAGAAACGTTTTCAAAGATATTTTGAATCTAAAACATTTTAGAAGAATCTAAATCTAACACGTCCTGAGTTTTATGATGAGAGAGGAAACAAAAGATTCAGATTGAAAGTCAGATTATTTTCCTTTCACTATTTAGCACGGGGTTCAAAATTTCATGCATTCATCTGGCCTTTTGAACTAGCGGCTATCACCGCCTATGTAGATACATCATCTGTGCCGGTGGCTGAACGGGCCACGAGGAAGCTGATGCGCGAGCTCGACTTCATCAACAGACCGTCGCCGGGTCCTGATGCAGCTATCACCGCCTATGTGGATACATGTAGTGATGATCTACCAGAGCAGGCCATCATGGCGATCAGGGCTGCTGCGCGCCTGGACAACAAAGAGCTGGCCGATGCACTAGCGGCTATCGCACAGGGGACAGAGGGTTTGGAGATGGAGGTGCCATGAATCATCGATGCAAAATCGTTGTTGCGTCTGTGATCCATGTGTCGTTGCCTGGAGGCAGCCTTGTCTGGTCGCATAGTGGCGGAGTAAGGGGCGGATCCAGAGTGTAGTTATCGGGGTCAGCCGACCCGATAACTTACTAAAAATAACACTACAAATCATTTTTTTCATATGTAAATTACTCTTAAAATAGAGGATCAATGCATGTTTGACCCGTCAATTAGTCCTTGACCCCTGCGAGGTAACATCCTGGATTCGCCTTAATGTCTGGGGTCGTGATGAGTTCTCGGGACTGGCTGTTGCACAACTCTTTAGTATGTAATAAGCCCATGTAGAATCTCAAACCTCCGTAGCCTAGGCTGCGAATGGTAGGGCCCCTCGAGCATGTAACAGATGTTTGCTACTCCCTCCATTCCAAATTATAAGGTATTCCAAGAATCTTGGAGAGTCAAACTTTTCAAGTTTGACCAAATTTATATGAAAAAATAATAATATTTATGATGACAACTAAGTACCATTAAATTATTCATTATTTATATTTTCATTGCATACCTAATTGATGTCACAAGTTATTATAGTTTTTTCTATAATTTTGGTCAAACTTGAAAAATTTTGACTCTCCAAAATTCTTGAAATGCCTTATAATTTGGAATAGAGGGAGTATCTTCTTATTATTAATCAAAGCCTGGAAATCGGATCTTTCAAAAAAAAAAAAAAATCTGGCCTTTTGCCACGTGCACAGCCATTCGTAAAATCTTTACAAGCTGCTAAATATAATAAATTTTCACGGAACAATCACACTTGCTAGGAATCGAATGACTTTTGCATTGTCAAGTTCCAACATCATACATTTCTCCAATTTTATTTGACTAGAATTCTAGAACAAAATCCTAGAAAACGTCGATAGTTTGGGCCATGAACGATGAAACGTGCAAAATAGAATTGGAAATCTTTTAATGCTTGTGGTGGTTCCAAGAGAACAGAGGTCAATTTTTTTTTTTAGAACTGAGGTCAATTGAATTGCCAAAATATATAGCGCAGTCGTCTCGCACCATCTTCTCCGAATGTCTATGCCAACTCGCAGTCCTGAATGCTTACTATTGGGCCGGCGTGTTGGTCAGTGTCATGGGCTCCTAGACAAGCGTGATGCGCTCGGCCCGCAACTGGGCTGACCATGGGCTGTGCATGTGTGAGCCCAAGAGGCCTTGGGAATCGTCTGGGCTGAACTACTACGGATCATCGTTTGTGACATAATGAAGTGTATAAAAAAAAAAAAGAAAATATGTGAAGATATTACATGCTACTATAATTGTGTAGGGGCTTGCTTCGGGTGCGATAGATAGAGCTAGTGCAAAGTAGTTGGTATAACGGCCATATCACTTTTGCTCTAGTCTTGTGAATTTATAGCGAAAATTTTATAAACTATTTAGTTACTCCCTCTAACCACGTACGTATAGATTATAGGTTGATTACCCATATGAGTGCTCCTATATATGACCCGATGAATCAACCAGACACTCCAACTAGTGAGCGCAATCACCACACGGTGCTCAAAGTGGCTTACTTTTACACCAAATTTTGATTTAGGAGAAGGCACATCAGACTGAGCAAGGATTAGCGATTTATAGCGTGGCAGTCAGAAGTCGCGCGGGTTAACGCGTTGCGGGTGTTGGCCTTGCCGTGACCGTCTTGGTCTCGCAGTCTCGGTGAAGCGCCGCCGCGGATCACAAACGAAACGATGGAGTAGTAATGCTCCATAAAAGAAGTCGCCTGCAACTCCAGGGCTCTAATCTGAACTCGAATCGTACCCGGCGTCCCGGCCTCGCCCTCTGCATCTGGAGCTGCAGCCCTGCAGGTACTCCATCGCTTCTCCGTCCTACGGCCGCCATAATGTTCGATCTTTATTGGATTGGAAGACGAACGAGACAGGAGTTGGGGATCAGGAGCAATTACCTCGCAGCAATAGCATTGGGGACGAACAGAGTTCGTTTCTTGTAGGATCCTCCAGAATCAAGCGCGGGCAACCCTATATCTGGACGGGACAGAGACTTGTTTGGTTTCCGGGAATGATCTGTTTCGTGGTTTCCAGGGTAGGATTTCCTTTTCTGACGAGGAAGTCCAACCTGAACCTGTAGCCTCTAACCTGAACCTGTAGCTTGTTGGATTGGATGCCTCTCTTTCTTTTTTGCTGATGACTAACCAACTAGTACCAAATTACAGTGCTATATCTAATTGAGATTGACGAGTGTCTTCACAGCTGTTTGATCTTGGCAGAGTTGACATACATAAAACATTAAGAAGATTATGACATATATATTTTTTTATGATACATATGGTATAGTTTTTTTCTCACTTTAACTGAGGATGAAAAGCCACCTTTTCTTTACAGAGAACATCTTTCAAACTATATATAGTTGCCTTTACAAAGTTGGATTACATGAAAATCGTGCATTAGAATTACATCTTTTCCTATCATCTAACTCGTTCAGAGTAATTAATTATCTAGTACTGAGCTGTTATCTTATGATTATCAATTTCAAGAAATTACTTTATTAGCCCTTGATATATATATTCTTATATCTACTCAACAGTTGGACAGCTCTTCACTAGTGAAAAACAGTAGCCAGAGCATGATGAGGAATACAGAACAATGTCTGCATGGCACAGTTGCTAAAAGAAGAAAAGTAGAAAGAGTTTCACTTTGCGATCTCCCGATGGTACGCAATCAGTTCACAATGAAATTAAGTACATGACAGTGCGTTACTTTTCTTGGACTAACTTGGTTATTAGTCATGTACTGTAATGGTACTTACTTAGTTGTCGGTGTTGAGAGCTTCAGTTATAATAATAATGCTATTGTTTTTATTGTTGTGTAGGACATTTTATCAACGATCTTGTCGCTGTTGCCAATAAATGACGCTGTAAGGACAAGTGTATTGTCAAGAAAATTGAAGCCTGTTTGGTGTAGCCATGCCAACCTAAATTTTAATAAAGGTACAATGAGGAAAGAATATTTCAGGCCCTCGAAAGGTTATTATTCAGCCCTCAAGGTAAAGGATTTTGTTACAAGGGTTGATACAGTCCTTCAGCAGCACAGTGGAACGGGGGTTGAATATATGAAAATTAGGTTTTGGCTGAACAGTAAGCATGCAGATCATATTGATAACTGGGTTAGCTTTGCAATCACGTCGAAAACAAAGGAATTTGTTATTAATTTATCATCTGGGTCTCGGGGTTTATTTTTCGAACGTGGTGGGCGGATAAAGCGGATGGTAGGACAAGAACCATATAGTTTTCCTTCGCAGTTTTTCAGCCCCAACAATTGTTCGCACTTGCGGTGTCTGGAGCTTTGGAGCGTGTCTTTGCAGCTGCCTTCTGATTTCAATGGATGTCTGAACCTCAAGAGCCTTACCTTAGTGGATGTGAGTATCACAGATGAAGATGTTCAGTGTATGCTATCCAACTGCAATCTTCTGGAGTTTCTTGAGATTTCCTATTGTAGCATGGTTACTAGCATACGAATGCTTCATCCATTGGACCGGCTTATGCATCTGGTAGTGGATATCTGCCCAAAACTGCAAAAAATTGAGCTCAACTGTAGCCCAACAGCACTCCAGTACAGTGGCACCATGGTTCCATTGATATTTGCTTCAACATCCAGGCTGACAAATATTAATGTTGTGTTCTCGAGATACCAATCTGCTCTTTCCTACATGGTCACTGGTTTCCCAAGTACTTCACCAAGGCTCGAGATTCTGACCTTATATTGTTATGAGCATGAGGTTCGTGATATGTCCTCTATGGCCCTACTATGGTACGTGCATACGTCGTTAATTATTATGGTCAAATTCACCATTTTTGTTTGTCATTTATGTTGCAGAGAACAATTGTACCTGAAGGACCTTTCAAATTTGCTTGTCTACGGGATTTGAGGTTGGATTTAGTTCTCAATAACAGAGAAACTAGAAATGTCGATGTCCTTGATTATGCTTATCTCCTAAAGATTGCTCCTTTCATGGAAAAAATGGAGTTGCGCGTAAGTTTGTTTCATTGTGGCTTTAGAATACAGATTTCGTATATGACATTTTTGGTTGTGATAAGAATACCAACAACAAAAGAAAATTATGAGGACGGTGATTATTTATGTTGCCTATTGAGCAGTTGGTAATACTAGGAGTGAGTAGCCATGAAGTTGTTTATTTGTTTTTTTTTCTACTGAATATATGGCTCTGTCTTTCTTCCATAGCATATATTGGCATTTCAAATTTTAATGCATGCATGTATTGATATTTTTCCATTAGATGCGGATGCGGTGCCAGCATCTACCGTATTGCAAAGAAGACGGAGAGCTAAGGCTGGGTCACCCACACCAGCACGCCCATCTCAAATATGTTCGTCTTAGTGGTTTTTTTGGCCACAAAGACCAGGTAGAGTTAGCACTTCACATACTTGCCAGTTGCATGGTGCTCGAGAAGATGGAGATCACCCCAAAGCTGGAAATAAGAAGTAGCCTTTATGATCCATCAGAGTCTCACTATAAACAACATTATGTGGATGGCCATCGGGTCGCCATTGAATTTGTCTGCAAAGCAGACCATCGGAATGTGGTTAATGTGATAAGGGTGCCTGTAAAGAAGAAGAAGAAGAAGACATTTGAAGTACTTGTACCTGGCCCCCGCGACGGCGAGGAGCTGAAGAGGAGGCCTATCGCACTAACAACATAGAGGCCCATCGTGCACTTTGTCCAGAATGTTTGAGCTGTTGCGACAGCGTCGAATCTGTTAGATGTCCTTAGTTTAGTTTTTTTTTCTAATATTGAACAAATGCATGTTAGTACAACGTGAAATATGGAATAAAAAGGTTCTATTTGCTAAAGGTATCTTGGAGCATAAAGTAAGTGTTACTGCTAGGTTCTGAATTCCTAGCCTTAATGCACTGATCCAAACACAGGAAGACAAGGCAACGTAGGAACATGTTATGGCAAGGGTTGTGAACAACCATTGATCTCAAGAACTAATCATAACAGCAACCATCTAGTAAGTAGGTAGTAAAAAAGTCCAGGTCAGCGTTGTCGAATTGATATGCAAAACCAAACACTGCGGAGGAAGCATGGGCGATTCTATTCTAATTAGAGCACAACTAAATAAGCCGCTGATTGTAATTGTAGCACATAGTCTCATCCTCGTTGTACTTGAGACGGATTGTTTCTTCAATAAGTGATGCACAACTTTTACTGAAACCTTGTATGTGTCAACATTAAGGGAAAATGCATATGAGAAGAAGAGGCACACACTATACTCAGTTCATCATTTTCGTTTGTGTACCATCATCATCATAGAAGTCTAATGTACAATTATCAACCGCTACTATGCAGAGAAAGTAATTTTGTGAAAACAAGGCCACAAAGGCGACACTTGTTTAGACAACCAATTATTAAGGAAAAAGCAACGTAAAAAACTGAATGTCCTAACAAGAACCATAAACATAGAAAGCACTATGCATAATGAGAACACCAAACATGATGAAGAAAAACCTATGTTTAATAGACAATTTTCAACAGATTTCAAAGATAGAGAATCGTCAAGTATTTGTCACAAACAACAATTAGTACAAATATTTAGATTCACGGACAGAACCAATAGACTAACAGAAAAACAAATCAGTTCCAGCTGACCATGTGTTCTTGCCGAGCAATAACAAGAATACAAGATACATGGCTATGAAATATTACCATCAAATGGAATTAGTTGTCATTCAATTTTATATAGGATTCGCAAAAACGAACTGAATTCCCTAGCAATTATACTATATCCATAACCTATAAATGAATAACCATACAGTACACTGACAACATCAGCTATGAGTCCAACATATGGGTTGACACCACTTGAGACGGAACAAATAGAAGCCAAACCGATTGATCTCAAACTATTTTCTCCAATATAAACCAAACTAATCCAATTCATTTTTGATAACAGCCAATTTGTATCTAACCAAAGAGAGTCCAAAGCAGAACCCACACCATCATAGACGCCCACATGGTTATCAGGGCGACCAGCACCAGAGAACAAATCTATGAGCTGACAAACCAAAATCCTACTAAAATTTAATTCCCAACAACAATTCAGCCCCGAATGAAATGTAATAGCTCCTAACACCAGAGAACAAACTCTAGAGTCTGTGCGTATGCTAGCGGCGGTGGCCGAGCGGTCGTGTGCGTCTGAATGAGCGTATAGGCAAAAAGCATGGCCCCCTGTGCTGTGACTCGTTTGCACCCATAGGCTTCCCACCAAACTAGCCCAATCATTAGTTCCTAATTGATACACCTCTCAATTCAACGCAGAGCCATCCAACACATGATCCAAACTACGTATCACACCAAAATTCACCCCCAAATTGCATCTCCTCCCGGCCAATCCATCAGCCACCAATCGATCTACCTCCCAATCCAACCCAGAGCCATCCAATGCACGATCCAAACTATAAATCACACCCAAATTCCCCCCCCCCCCACCCAAACTGCATCTCCTCCCAGTTCAAACCAAAATCCCCAATCAGAAGCGACCGACCGCATCTGTGTAATGTTCGTCGTAGCAGTGAGGCTGATATCCCGGTGGAACGCCTGGCCCACCCGCATCAACCCTCAAGCTTCAACACCCGCTCCATCACCTTGATTTGCTTGTGGTCCAGCTTACACATCCAACACCGAAGCCTCTCCAGCTTGTTCTTCACGAAGCGGTGGGCCTCCTCCTTGTTGTTGATCCGATTAGGATTGTGGAGCTCGCTCTCACCGCGACCATCATCTCTCACCAGCGCCCACAACTTGTAAGCATCGGCTAGGGACGAGTCCGGCGCCAACAGGAGCTTGAATTGCGCATCAGCCACCTTGCACCTCAACTTGTGACACACCTCGGGCACCGAAGCCACTGTGATGGTGGAGGAGGGGAAGGACATGGTGAAGGAGGAGTCGACCGTGCCATAGAGAGAGCGCATCTTGCGCCTTGTGCACCCCAGACACAAAGAGCTAGAGCACAATCAGTGTCGGTGTTTCGTACCCCGGGGGGTTTCACACCAACAAGTAAATTTCTAAGCGTGCTCCCTAATCCGGATGGTGATGCAAGAAGGACACAAGGATTTATCCTGGTTCGGGCAAAGAAGGCCCTACGTCCAGCGGGGGAGATGAACTTGTATTATCTTGCACCGAAGTGCTTGTACAGGGGTGAGTACAAGGGCGTCCTGGGACTTAACGTGTGGCGATGCGTGTGTGGTAACCGTGAAAGCCTGAAAGCGTGAGAAGTTTAGAAGCTTGAAAGCTTGCCCTAAACTAGGCCCTGGCGTTCCCTTTTTATAGGCCAAGGGGAGGCTCAGGATCACATGAGAACTAGGGCGGTCGTAAGCGTGACGTCGAGGTATGGGCGTCGGGTCGAGTCGCCGGTACTGTGGACGCCTCTCTCGGTCCGGTTCGAGCCTGTGGATCCGCGCCTTTACCCGGCTCGAGCCTGTAGCAGTATGGTCGATGATGGCCTCGACAGGTCCTTTAGGCGACGCGGCGATGCAATCGAGGCGTGGGCGATGACGGCCTGCCCGGGAACCTCGTCGAGTGGCCGTCGAGGTGGGATGGACGGGTCACTGCGCGCTCCGTACGCTAGTCACATCCGCCATCATTCTTCGAGTGGCTGGAAGGGGCCTCGGGGGGTCGTCGATCCGGGCGATGGGACGGAGCAGCGGATTTGGTGGTACGGAGAGTTGACATTGGCGTTTGAGGGGGTGCCGGACGCGGCACAGTGCGAAGCATGGTGTCACAGTGGCGCCTGCTATCCTTGAATTCGGGGCATGGGCAGCGTAATGGTGGAAGCGACTGATGTACGATCCACTATTACGAGCCCTGTAGCCATGGTGTTAGGCGGGGTTGGTGTACTGAGGCACTGTTTCGAGCCCTGTAGCCATGGTGTTAGGCGGGGTTGGTGTACTGAGGCACTGTTTCGAGCCCTGTAGCCATGTGCGCGCCCTGGAAAAGCAATCATGGAAGGCGGACTCGAGCGGTCACTCGCTCGAGCAGTTTCCGTCAGCGTCTCGAGCGCTCGCTCGCTCGAGTGGTTTGCGTCACCTTTCCTCGAGCGGGCGAGCGGCTGCGTCTCGAGACGGTGGGTCTTATGGCTTTGTGGGTTGGATCGTGGGCCGGCCCATCATGAGGAGAATTGAAGATTTCTCTAGTTGGTCTTTGGGATTTAGGGAGAAGCAAGGCTGGTTTGCTTATCTCTAATCCTCCTAGTTTAGGACCCCCTAATCTAGGTACCCGACAGTAGCCCCCGAGCCCTTGCCTGATTGTGAAGAACTTCAGGCAAGGGATCATGAAGTGGAGTTGAAGTACCTAGATTTAGGGTTATGCTGTCTTGTCTCGAGGGGTTAATTTCTCGTTTTTTCGTGGGGGGCGCGCGAGCGTCCCCCGCGGGGGTAGCCCCCGAGGCCCCAGAGGAATGAGGCATTCCTCTGGGGGCTTTGAAATGAGCTGTTTCGAGCAGGAGTACTGTTAACTGGAGTTGTAGCGCCCGAGGCAGGAGTCCTCCTATGATTCCTCGAGCCCCCGAGTGCTTCCTGTTCTTCCCCTGTCGAGGGATTTTGTTTTACGTGACTCGAGCCCCTGAGCCTCGAAATGCTGGGCCGTAGTCGTGATCTAGTTCCCGCTAGATCTCTTGGATTAGATCCAAGTGGTGGGAGGACTGGCACTACCCGCGGTCGAGCGAGCACCATTCCTCCCTGTGAGCTGGTAGCGGGGAATCCAAGTGAGAGTCCGCCTTCTTTCGAGGGGAGGCGGCATCGAGGCCCGGGGGCACTCTCATTAGAGCTGGGCGCATAGCTTTTAGGGGACCGGCCTCGTTCGAGGGGACCAGCGGCTCGAGTGCCTCCCGTCGACGGGATCTCTTGGAAGCTTAGCGCCCTGCCTTGGACGCACCTTTGGGATTCGAGAGTTCGTTCTCGTGCGGGACCTTTCGAGGGTTCCTTCCCAACAGCGCCCCTGACTCGGGTGCTCGAGGGCGGCTGTTCGAACCCGTTCGTGGGTCAGCCTCTGCTCCCTCGAGACTTACAGGTGGGACCGGAGTCCCGGGCTGTCTTACCGTGTAAGGAACCGTCTGCCGAGACGTCCCGTCGTTGCGCCGGTCGAGGGAAGTCCGTCCGTTGGCGGCGCGCCTTTTTAGGCGGAAACTGGCGCGTCATGATGATCGTGGGCTGGCGATGGTTCAGTCCCGCCTCGCGTCTCGCGCCCCTGGTGAGTGGAGGTAGGTGGCGGTTGTCAGTAGGAATTAAATGCGGTTACCGTTTCTCGCCGAGTCCGCCGGGGCCTCGTGACCGTCGGATTGCGGAATCTGAGCCGTTGGATGCGCACGACGTGGATCGGCTAGGCATTATAAATTTGGGGGAGGGGACTCCCGGTTTCCTTCCTTTGCATTCATCGCTTTCTTTCTTCCTGCCGCCGCCGGTTGCGCTCTTGTTCCCAGCCCTAATCGCCGCCATCGCGTTCGCTTGCGACCGCTGCCACTCCTGCCCGCATCCACCAGAGAGACCTAGAAAAGGGGGAGTAAAAGTTCTTGAGCGTGCGCATAGCCGGAGCTGCCGTTTTCGCCCTGCGCCGCCGCCTTATCGGATTCCGCCGTCACCGCCTTCCCGGACTCCGCCGTCGTCATGGTTTCCAGCAAGAAGGTCAGCAAGAAGACCGGCCAGGGGTCCAGCCGAGGCGCTGGGGGTAGCGGGGCCGGTGGCAAGGGCACCGCCGGCAAGGGCGCCGCCGGCAAGGAGCCCGCCAAGGCTCCTGTGCCGGTGGTGATGTACGATGCGCTTCCGTGGCCTCGGTCTTCGGTGACCGAGGCGATGCTGGAGGGCCTCGTCGAAGAGGGGCTGCTCCTCCCCAATCCGCCGGAGGGGCCGCCGGAGTGGCAAGTGCCGGAGGCCACCCACCGTGAGCCCGTCGTGCCGGAGGGCTACGTCTTGAGCTTCGTCAAGTTCCACAAGCGAGGACTCGGGGCGCGGCCGAGCCGCTTCATGCGGGCGCTCCCCCACCATTTCGGGGTCGAGCTCCAGCACTTCAACCCGAATTCCATCTCCCACGCCGCTAGCTTCGTCGGCGTCTGCGAGGGGTACCTGGGGATGGCGCCACAATGGGACTTCTTTGTCCACATCTTCAAGGCGACGCTGTTCACCTTGGCGGTGAGCGGGAACGACAACGACGACAACGACGAGGAGAAGGAGAAGGAGAAAGTGAACGCCCGCCGCTACGTTCGAGCGGGCTCTTGCTCGCTCGGCTTGAAGAGGCAGGAGCACTGGCTGCCCGGCTCGTGGACGACGAACAACGCCGGGTGGGTCTCAGAATGGTTCTACCTCCGCAATGAGGGGAACCATTTCCCGAAGTACACCGGCGCCGTGTTGACTGCGCCCAAGCACAATTGGGGCTACGGCAACCCGTGCAAGCTCCAGCCCCGTCTCGACCCCCTGACCAACGCCATGGAAAGGCTCCGTCATCGGAGGGCCGGTGACATCTTCTTCAACCTCGCCCACGTCGTCGCCGGGTTCCACTCCCGCCGGGTGATCCCGCTCGCCGATCGCCGGCTGCGGCTGGACCAGATGACGGAGGACGCCGACCCTCAGGCGCTCGAGGCCAGCAGGATGTCGAGCCGGCCCCTCCCGGCCGCCACGGTCGTAGCTCGAGTGCGCGAGGCGATCGACGGCGGCAAGAGTTTTGGGGCGAACCAAGTCGATCTCTTCCCTATGCGCCCGGACGCCGACCTGCTGGGCTACGTACGTTCTCTTCGAGACCTTTCTTACCATTGATATTGCTTTTTTCTCTGGTTTGTGCCCATCTCATCGAGCTATGCCTCTCTAGGAGATTATCGACCACGCGGACTCGGTGCCCCCGGTGAAGGAGGACGCGCCCGACCGCGAGGTAAGACGTCTTAGAAATGATCGAGAACACGCGGCAGCACTCTCGAGGAGGGAGGAGAAGGCGAAAAAGGCCGCCGCGCTGGAGGAAAAAGAGAAGCGCAAGGCCAGGCGCCGCCGAGTGCGGATGTTGCGTCTGAGGGCGGACCCGAACGACTGGAGTCCCAGTCTAGAGTCGACTGACGACGACGAGGAGGAGGGAGATGAGGGGGACGACGAGGCGACTGATAGCGACGACGCCACCGTCGCTCGAGCGCTGACGCCTCCTCGATCTCGCGTGCAGGAGGTGTCCCTGGCGCTGGCTCGTCTCGAGCTGGGCGGGAGCTCGTCGTTGGCTCGAGCAGGCCAGCAACAGGAGGAGTCGTCCCACGGCTCCGACCACGGTGCTCGGACGCCGTCACCGACTCGAGTGGGGCAGCGGGAGGAATCGTCCCACCGCTCCAGCCACGGCGCTCGAGCGCCATCTCCGTCGCGGCGGGATTCCTCTTCCCGTCAACAACCATCTTCAACGGGCGCGCGCACCCGGCAGCACAGGGCTGCAGATGCGCGCAGATCTTCTTCGGTCCAACCCGGCGAACGCCCTGTCGAGCGCCGGACCCCTTCTGGAGGTTGCTGGGCAGAGCAGGTCCCGCCGAGTCGGACTCGGGAGCCCGCAAGAGACCCCATGTGGGGCCTGGCCCAGGAGCCGGTTGGGGCGGGCGAGGCCGTCCAAGCCACAAGTTCCCCGAGCGCCTCGAGCCGTGCCGCTGAAGCCCGGAAGCCCCCGAGTGGTTCGAGCACCTCGAGCCGTGCCGCTGAAGCCCGGAAGCCCCCGAGTGGTTCGAGCGACTCGGCCGTGGCTCGAGAGCCCCCGAGCGGCTTGGGTGAATCGAGGCCGGCTGTCAACCCCCTCGGCAGCTTGAGTGGTTCCACTGCAGGTGCGGCGATGAGGTAAGTTTTGAATCGTGTTTCTTCTTGATGTTTGTTATCCTGTTCACGAGTTTTTGTTGTCACCATCCTCCCTTCTTTCCTTTATTTTAGGACCAAGCGTCCTCTGCCGTCACTCCCTCACCTCCTGCCCTCAAAGAAGCTAAAGGCCGCGGGGGGTCGAGCGGAACCTCCTCCGCCACAGGTGGTGTGACTCTTCCTCCCACTACCTCAATCTGGTTAGCTCAAGCCAAGGAGGCAATCGAGCGTGGGAAGCTGACGGCGGCCACGTCTCGTGCAGGTGCCGGGGCCGTGTCCGCTGTGACGGGGGAGAAGGCCGTCACCACCGCTACCGCCTCGTCCGTCCCCCTGCTCGAGACGTCGTCGTCGTCAGCCGCACAAGGTGAAGCAGCGGCCAGCGACAAGGCGGTGACGGCCGAGGCGACGGGGCCGGAGACAGCAGCCGCCACCCTGCCGACGGGGGCCGGGTCGGAGCAGCACCCCATCACGCTCGAGGATGAGAGCCCGAGCTCCGGAACCAAGGCGTGGCCGATAGGCCTGCGTCAGCTCGAGGAGGGGCGGAAGGAGGAGGAGAGCTCCTCGGTCGCTGAGCGGCCGGTGGGCGACGTGGAGATGTAGGAGGCGGGCCAGGTGCCCGATCCTCAACTGGACCGGGCGTCCACTCCTCCTTGTGACGTGGAAACCGGTCCTCCCGTCGGGCAGCAGGTCGAGGTGCCCCAAGCGCACCCGGTCGATCAGGGGGAGGCTCAAGTCGCGACGCAAGAGGAGCCGCCGGAGGAGCACCCTGCCGTCGCGCAGGGGGAGGGGCAGGTGGAGCAGCCTGCCGCCGCACGGGAAGAGGAGCGGATGGAGCAGCCTGCCGCCGCACGGGAAGAGGAGCGGCGGGGCGGCACGCCAGGGGAGGAGCAACCTAAGGAGCTCCGCATGGTGGTGTATCAGGCACCGCCGCAGCCGCTGCAGTCGGGGGAGGTCGTGGTGCCCCACTTCGTGCCTGACTCGACGATGGGCGAGGTGAGGTACACCAGCATGTCCGAGGCCGATCATTGGGAAGAGGCCCAGAGGAAGCATGCAGCGGCCGCCATCGTCGACAGCCACATGCGGGCTGTCGGCTTTGGACCCACTGAGCCCACCGAGTCGTCGATCCTGGAGAGGAGGCGGATCGAGGCGCGGGCGCTCGCGCAAGAGGCGTCGTCGTCTTGGAGCCAACCTCAGCGTCCGCCTATGTTGGCCGAGCGGGTGGTGACGGCGGGCGTCGACCTGGAGGCGGTGAGAGGACTCCACAGCACCGTCGACCAGGACCTGCGGGCGGCGTACCCAATTTGGGAGAAAGTGCCGCTGGTGCTCCCCGACCCGCTCGAGCCCGAGGCTCCCGTGATCGTGATGAACGATCAAAAGGAGCTCGAGGCTCATACGGAGTCCGAGGAGTGCCGGCAGTGGCTCGAGAACACCCTGCGGGTCGCCCTGTCACTTGTCTCCGAGGATATGCCCCGGCTGGCTGCCGTAAGTGTTCTCGAGCACAGTTGTTTTTCTGGAGTTTTTCTGAATTGATATAGTCTATATCCTTACTTTTCCTTTCCGCGGTTCAGTCGGTGCAGAGCCACTCGTACGCCAAGTCCGTCCACCTCCACGCCCTTCACGAGAGCGAGGAGGAGATCAGGCGGTTCGTGCGTCTGGGCCAGAATGCCGAGGTGGAACTGCATCGATCCGCCCGGCTCCTCCGAGAGGCCAACACCGCGCTGGATGCCACCAAGGAGGATGCTCAGAGGGCCAGGGACGAGCTGGCTCAGACCGCACGGGAGGTGGAGATGGCTCGAAAAGACAAAGAGCGGGTGAAGGGGATCGCCGACCAGCTCAAGAAGGCCGCGGACACGGTGAACGCAGGCTTCAAGGCCAAGGCCCAGCTTGTCGAGCAGCTTGAGAAGGAGAAGGCCGCCGCCGAGACATACATGAAGGACCTGCAGACAGCGGTCACCCAGGTAACCGCCCAGAAGGAGGCCCTCACGAGTGCGCTCGACGCGGAGAAGAAACGGGCGGGCGATTTTCAAACGGAGGCGATCGATCTCCGTCAATCGGTGACGGAGAAAGATCTTGCTATCCAAACTGCTGGCAAGGCCCTCGAGGAGTTGCGGGTGGAGAAGCGTGACCTCGGCCGCGATCTCAAGGGGAAGCAGGCCGAGCTCACGAGCGCGCTCGAGCGCGAGCAGGGGCTGTCGACCCGCTGTACAGGTAAGTGCTTGAGCCGCTTTTGACCGAGTCCTTGAGCGTGCTTAAGGCGCTCTTGTCGTTTGTCGACTTGAATTCTTCTTTTGCTGTCTTGGGTTTTCCTTTCAGCGCTCGAGGCCGATTTGTCCGCGTCGCGCGCGGCCCTCCAGCTCGCTCAGGCCAATCTCACCACGGCACGCGCGGCCCTCCAAGTCGCCCAGAGGACGTTGGATGCCGAGGTGGGTGCCAGGGCTCGGATCTGCGGCGCCATCGACACCCTCAGCGCCAACTGGGGCTTTGCGCCCGTGGTGGATGCTGAGGGGCCGGACGCCGGCCGGGGTTACGCCAGCCGGGTCGTCGAATTCGGCGCTTCTCTGCGGGACCGTGTCCGGGAGGCCCTTGTCTTCGCCGCGCGTCGGACCCTGGCCATCTTCTACTCTGGGTTTGCTCTCTCGAGGGAGGAAACTGTGGAGGTATAAACTCCATATACCCTCACGGCCTAGTTTGGGGCAACACGCCATCATCAGGCTGGCCCATCAAGCTTCAAGACCGATCGACCCAGGCTGGTCGGATAGCCTAAAACAGGCAAGAATATCGAAGATCGACAAGGAGGACAGACCTAGCTGAGATAGGAAAGTTTAGACTTGTAAAGTATGTAAACTTAGTACCAGATAGGCTAGATCCGACTTGTAACCTTGCTCCCCGTGATATATAAGGAGAGCAAGGACCCCCATGCCAGGACGGAATCGGGCATAACGCACGACTCACACATCCACATCATAATCGAAACAGAGAGCAGGACTAGGGTTTTACGCATCCTTGCGGCCTGAACCTGGGTAAACCTCACGTGATTGTTCCCTGTTTACATCTTGCTTGCAATCTCGTACGCCTTCCGCCAATCCATTACCGGTCAGGGCATACCCCTGGTCGGACTATCGCCGATATTTCGTCGACAGTGGCGCGCCAGGTAGGGGTGCGCACCGAGATTTCACATCGAGCAAGATGGTTTCCTTCCCGGCTTCCATGACCTTCGAAGCCGGCCTCACCTTCAACTTCGGAACGTTCACCTGGACTTCCAACTGAGCAACTGCTACTGCAACTCTTACGCCTCCGGCTATCACGCCAACAATGGCACCAACAATGGTGACTGCACCGAACCAGATCCAACTCGTCCCGGTGACCACCGTTGTGGTTCCAACCAATCCACCACTGATAGTTGACGGCACGGCGTCAGCACCTCCGATCGGTCCAAACCCTTCACAAAGGAGGCATGTCAGCAACACGGATCTACTCCGTTTAATCCATCAACAAGACATGAGGTTGACAGAAACCCATGCTAATTTTGAGTCGCTCCGACGACACGTCAGGCGCGATCTACAGCTCGCGCGACAGCAACATGTTCCCAACTCATCAACACAGGGTCCGCAATCGTCGCAGGGTCACTTTTGGACGTGGCAGACGCCCACGGTCACAGTCAGCAGATCTGCAGCGTCGTATTCATGCAAATCCTCGTGGCAATCGCGCACAACAAAGAAACGAAAGAAACTCGCAGTGGCTCCGACCACGACCAGCCATTGTTCATAGTGGTCGGAGAGGCCAGCCGAACAATATACGGCAGAGAATCTTGGCCGATATCCAAGATCTAAGAGAGAGGACTTCACAGCAGGCCTCACGGAACGACAGCAGTCCAGCCCGGACGACACAAACCACCCGGCACGATGTTCCAATGCGGAGTCATGTGTCAACAATACAGCGCAGAAACGCGCGTCGCAACGAACGGCGGCGGCGCGAGCGAGAGATTCGACGATCTGGTTGGAACCCACCAACTGCGCCTACTACCACGACACAGCAAGACCAATCTCCACAAAACAACACATCCAATGCCCGGTTGTTTGCAAAACGTGCCGAGCTAGCTACCGCCCTTCGTCGTGGTGACCAATCCCGAAGGGATGAACAACGAAGGGAAAGGCGACGGCAAGAGATTTTAACTGCCATGGCAACGTCAGATGCAACGGAACAAAGGGCAGAATGGCCATGAGCACGTTCAACTCAGTCTCCCTCAATGACAAGGGCGTCGGCACACAGGGCCAGGGCACTTGCAGACCGACACCAAGACGTAGAAAGAAAACGAAGGGAAGAGCATCAGAAACACATGGCAGCAATCAGAGAGAATCGCCGCAGTTTCGGCAAGAGCCCATTGAGGGAAAACACGAGGGATTCACCTAACATAGATGAGCCTCGTTGTTGTACCCAACCCATACAGATGACCACGGTATACAAACGTGCTCGGAGTCCTCCTCCCGGACGGACGGTCCCAAGTGTCCAAACAAACCGTAATGGTTTCATCACCCCGTTCTTGGACAACCTGTTAACCCGAGAACCCAACTGGAGACTCCCCAGTCCAACACCCCCTGAGGATGGAATACCGCCACACACCGAGCACGTGTTTCCTAATCCTATCAATCCGGCCAACCTACGGCGCATCAGAACAGTTCGATCACCAGGGCACAAAACATCAGAAGGCATGTTTATCAATGGCGAGTGGTATGAAGTGGTACAAAAAGGAAGCCAATTTGAGAAAAACTCAAGCTCCTTAGACTCTTTTACGGATGTACCTTTCCCAAAAAAGGACAATCTCAATACCACTCGGAATGGAATAAGTATCTCCGACCATGCCCGACGCCGAGATGATCAGGCCCTGGATGACGATGACCTACTGCTCTGTACCGAAGAAGATCCGGTCATGATCCACGACTTAGAAGAAGGAGAAGCGAGCGGAAAATTGAAAAGAACAAGAGATGCATTCTTCTCTCTTATCAGCACAAGTTTTTCTTTTCTAGGCTATTTCCCTTTCAAAGTTAAAATTAGCGTCAGTCGTACACATCATTGTAAGTCATTCTAATGACAAAAAGCAATCTAATGTGTACTATTTTATAATGAAAAGTCAAGTTTTCGTGTCAAACACTTGAGCATATGAATTTTTCTTGCCTATTCAAAGGAAAATTATTCCTCAAACAGACGCATCACGACATTCTCTGACACAACAAACAGAGGGCTCTGAGCCCCGAAATAAAAATCCTACGGCACGAACACGATACAATCATGAAAACGGATCAAAATAAAGAAAAGGAATCTCGAAGGATTCCAGCACAAGACACATCTCAAAGGATCCACTTCTTTCATTAAAAATATAAAAATTTTTGCAAACGGGGGACTGATTGCATCTAAGCAATCTAGTCATCCCCGAAGAGCTTGCCGACCACCAGGTCGACAGGAGTCGCGGTGACGACGGCCTCCGCTGCCCCGGCGAACTCGACGGCGCCGCCCTGCATGGCGTCATCCGCCGCCACCGACAGCTCCATGCCACGGACATCAACGCCGAAGATGGCATCGACGGTGGCATAAGCAGCGGAGGCACCATGGCGGACGCCATGAACCGCCACCGCGGCCACTTGGCCGGGGATCGCCGCCAGCCGCGCGATGACATCGCCGCCCTGGGCGTTCACCGCATCCGCCGCGGCATGCGCGGCCTCCTGCAGCTGCTCCAGCTGCTCCGTCAGCTCTGCAAAAACAGAGTAAAATTTAAAACATCAAGGCAAGCACAATTTAGGAAATACGAACAATGAAAACTCGGTACTTACCGCTGACTCTGATGTCGGCAGCCTCGCGCTGCCGAAGCAGCGTGTCCACCTGGACCTTGCGGGCCAGCCTCTCGTCCGCCGCCTCATTGACGGCAGCGTTGGCGTCGGCGTCGAAGTCGGCGGCCCGCTACTTCTCCGCCTCCAGCTCCTCCTAGGCGAAGGAGAGTGCCTTCAGGAACAGGTCCACGTCCGCCTCCGCCTGCCCTAGCTGCTTGGTGGCGTCGGAGTAGAGGTCCCTGACGTGCTGCAGCTCCGCCCTACAGCGGTCGAGCGCAGATGCCAGGGAGTTCGCTGAGACGCTGCTCAGCGAACGTGGCGTGGAGACACTGGCGGCTGCCGCCGCCTCCTCCGCCACGGCAAGAGCCACATGCTCCGCTGCAGCAACGGCAGCTCCGGCCTCCACGACCAGAGCCACCTGCTCGGGGGCTGCAGCCCCCGGCATGACCCGCTGCTCCTCCGCTGCCCTCCTCGCCGCCTCGGCGGCGCCCGCGGCGGAGGTGCCTGGTGCACCTCCAATCGTCAGGAGCGTGTACCTACATTGCAAATGAAGAACAGCGGTTACACCAAAAGGAGAAAACCCTAAGATTAATCAAAGGAAAAAACCCCATTCAAGCTCACCTCGTCCGCGGCCTCACCTCCCGAGGGGAATTCGCCGACTCCTCCTCCTCCGCCGGGCGCTTACCATGGCGGCGGTCCATCTCAGGTGGCGGCGATGAGCAAATAGGATCTAGAACCCTAAATCTTGGGGGCAGAAGGAGAAAAGCAAGAACAAAGAATGCGCTGCGTATACAGAACTCCCAGCGCAGGCCACAATTTATAGAAGAGCCCGGAGGATTCGAGAAGGCAACTGACGAGATCGTGGAAAATCAAAACCCCGCGGCCCTCTCGTTCCCCGAGAGCACGAAGCGATGAAAACCGCTCCACTAAAGCAATGAGCATTTATACGTTCCCCCTCGCCTTGGGAACCCCCCGTGCGCTCGCTGCCTCAGCTCGTCAGGAAGGTGGAGAGATTGAGTCACTGACATAGTGGCCCTACCACATCAGGGAGAATTGACTTGACCAAAATCTAAAAACTGTACACCGGATGGACGTGACAGGTCGGTTGCTGATGTACGGTTGCATCAGCAAGCGAATATTTTTTGGAACCACACGCGATCATGACGCGACATGATGGTTGAAAGATAAGTACTTAATATCTTTTAATAAATTCTTTATTTTTTCTAGTCATCCATTTCAAAAGACTACACTTTGAAAAAACCAGTTTGCACAAATTTCTTTCCTCAAACACGAAGCAAATCAGGAATGCACTGTCTCTGGTTTCACTCGCTACGTGTTAACAGCACCACGCTCAAACAACACAGAGTGTGCCAGCGGTCGCTCCCAAAGGAAAAGGGCTCCAAACATTCCAGCACCGTGCTGTTTGTTTAGGATCATCTAATCCCTAAGGCCTGGTCGGCTCTTGAATGAGAAAGAGACTAGTGTTGCTGGCAATTTTTTCTTCTAAATTTATAACAAACATAACTTAGCCTTCTGCATGATAAGAAAATCTTACACACCATATGACCTTTTCTTTCAGGAACAAAGGCATGATCAAAGCCCACCACGGCAAGACGGTGGCTCACAGCAAAATGCAGATAAGTGCTTTCTCAACATTAACATTCATGCCTTCACCAATCTTTTCTCACAAAAGATTTCTTTACACGAACTACTTCAAAGTACGTTCGAAAAAATCTTTACAAAAGTTAAAAACATCTTTTTTCTTTGTACCAAATGGCCAAGTACGTCATCCCTCCAACAGAAAACAATCAGCATGCACCGTCTCTGATCAACCCCGCTACGTGTTCACAGCTCCAACGCTATACAACACAGGGGTGTCAGCGGTCGCTTCCAATGGAAATAGGGCCCTAAGTGATTCGGCAACGCGCTATTCACTATAGGTCATCTACACACCTGAGGACTGATTAACTCTAAGGAGGGGCGATTACCAAAACCATTCTCAAATAATACATCCTGATACAACTTCGCGTCATAAGATTATATCAAATCAACACAATTCAACATACCTTATTAAAACATTCACTCATACCACATTTTCTCTTTGCAGCAACAACTCGAAGAAGCTGTTCCAAACCGCTGTGACAAAGTTACAGCATAGCATTAGCAATTCAACCCACACAATCCGACAGCTGAGCTGGGATTTTTTCGCCAATGATACCGGTTATTCTGGCACACAAATAGCAAAGCTATTTACTGGGTTTAGATTCAAAACCATGGTCTCACAGCCACGCTGGGGACTGAGTTAAGCAGCAAAGCTATCTTAACTTAATCATGACAAAGTCATGGCATGGTTCAAACCGACCAGCCCAAATGAAATTTGGCCTGCTCGGTCTCACTCAAAGAGTGGTCGGAAACACATAGAGCACGATACGATAAGCAGGTCGTCTTTTTTAGACCCTGACATAACGTGTTCCACCTCATCTCAGGCTCGGGGACTACGTGGGCCCACGTCACCTGAGAGGTGACATGGGCTAGATCTTTCTTTTAGAGCTTGCTGCAACATATACTATCTTACAGCAACCTCGGGGACTACGTGGGCCCACGTCATTTGCATGACTCGGCCTGATCTTTTTTCTTTACACAGAAGTTTAGTTCCAAACTAAGCTCAAGCAATGACTAAGTACAACAGATACCATGTGATGGCAGGCATCACATACTAACGAGGGCCCATGTCTCTAGATTTGGGACCCTTTTAAAATTCTTTTTTCTTTTCAGGAGCATCATAAATCCTTCGGTCAAACCAAAAAAAGTCAACTAAGTGCCAGCAAAGAGTGGTCGGAAACACTAGACGGTCCTCCAGCCCTGCTCGAACCACATGTTGAACGTGTGTCCGACCACCCTTTCTCACTCAACCAAGCGAAGACGGTGTTTTTCCCTCAAGATCCATGATGCTCGGGGATTAGCTGTGGAGGTATAAACTCCATATACCCTCACGGCCTAGTTTGGGCCAACACGCCATCATCAGGCTAGCCCATCAAGCTTCAAGACCGATCGGCCCAGGCTGGTCGGACAGCCTAAAACAGGCAAGAATATCGAAGATCGACAAGGAGGACAGACCTAGCTGAGATAGGAAAGTTTAGACTTGTAAAGTATGTAAACTTAGTACCAGATAGGCTAGATCCGACTTGTAACCTTGCTCCCCGTGATATATAAGGAGAGCAAGGACCCCCATGCCAGAGGACGGAATCTGGCATAACGCACAGACTCACACATCCACATCATAATCGAAACAGAGAGCAGGACTAGGGTTTTACGCATCCTTGCGGCCTGAACCTGGGTAAACCTCACGTGATTGTTCCCTGTTTACATCTTGCTTGCAATCTCGTACGCCTTCCGCCAATCCATTACCGGTCAGGGCATACCCCTGGTCGGACTATCGCCGATATTTCGTCGACAGAAACTCAGGCCAGGATGGAGGCCGTCTCCAGCGGCTTCACCTACACCGAGGACGAGCAAGAGGGGGGCGTGAACCCCCGGATCGAGCAGCTCAAGGTCGACACCGAGGAGCCCGGGGCGCGTCTTGCCGAGAGCTTCGAGCCCGAAGTCCTTCCTCCTGATGTGCAGTAGCTTTCAGCCGGCCTGCGAGCTGAGATTTGGGCAACGAGGCCTTTGTAAGAAAAATATTCTGGTCATGAAGTGGCCCAAGTGGCTTTAAAACATTACGTTTATGCAATTATGCTCTAGTTTTTTCCCTGCGCCTTGAGTTATCTTTTATCCCTTGCCTTCATTTCTTTTTAACTGAGTGCGAGCGCCGCGCTCCAACCACTTCGAGGGGAGATGAGTTGGGGTACCGTAGCTCGGAAGCGTGGGAGACCTTGTGCTCGATCGTCCCGGCTCTAAGGGCTCGAGGTGATGCTCATACCTAGTTTTTACGAGAAGACACAAGGCGGGAAGGGAAAAGAGTGCGTCGAGCGTTTTCTTGAAAAACTAAGCGTGTTTTTTCAAGGACTTCAGGGGGGTCCCCCCTGGTCTAGCCCCCGAGGGGGGCTTGACTTTGTGAAGACGAAGTCGAGCCCACCTTACATATGAACGAAAGAAAATAAGAGACTGACTTGCTGGGTCTTTATTCATTCATACTAGCGGTACATTCAAATGAAAAGATGTACAGGGCATCGAGGCCTAGGGGAAAAAGCGACGTAGCTGTTCGATGTTCCATGCGTTGGTGAGGATCGAGCCGTCTTCGTCAGCCAGCTTGTAGGTTTCAGCACTTCGACCACGATGAACGGGTCTTTCCAGGGCGGAGTGAGCTTGTGGCGCCCCTTGTTGTCTTGGCATCGACGGAGTACGAGGTCGCCGACCTCGAAATCCCTTTTGCGCACGTTCTTCTCGTGGTATTGCCGCAACTTCTGCTGGTAACGTGCGGAGTGCAGGAGCACCATGTCTCGAGTTTCTTCGACCTGGTCGACGGCATTAGCTAGCCTTTTCTCGTTGGTTTGCTCGTTGTAGGCCTTGAGTCGAGGGGATCCGTATTCGAGGTCAGTGGGGAGGACGACCTCTGACCCATAGACTAGAAAAACGGAGTGAACCCAGTGGCTCGGCTCTCAGTCGTTCGTAGACTCCACAGAACTGATGGGAGCTCGGCCGCCCACTTCTTGCCGTGCTTGTTGAGGCGGTCGAAGATCCTTGGCTTTAGCCCCTGCAAAATCATGTCGTTGGCACGTTCGACTTGGCCATTGGTTCGAGGGTGGGCAACTGCCAACCAGTTCACACGGATGTGGTGCCGATTGCAGAAATCTAAGAATTTTTTGCCCGTGAACTGAGTGCCGTTGTCCGTGATGATGACATTAGGAACTCCAAAACGGTGGATAATGTCGGTGAAGAACTCGACCGCTCGCTCCGAGCGAATGTTGGTGATGGGATTGGCCTCGATCCACTTGGTGAATTTATCGATGGCGACGAGCAAGTGGGTGTAGCCTCCCATCATTTTCTTGAGGGGCCCGACCAGATCGAGCCCCCAGACCGCAAACGGCCATGTGAGTGGGATCATCTGGAGCGCATGCGCCGAGAGGTGGGTTTGCTTGGCGTAGAACTGGCACCCTTCACACGCTCGAACGAGCTTGATGGCGTCAGCGGTAGCCGTGGGCCAATAGAAGCCCCGACGGAAAGCGTTTCCGACAAGGGTCCTCGGCGCGGCGTGGTGGCCACAAGCCCCCGAGTGCATGTCCCTGAGTAATTTTCTACCCTCCTCGATCGAGATGCATCGTTGGAGTATGCCCGTTGGGCTGCGGCGGTAGAGCTCTTTGTCGTCCCCGTAGAGGATGTACGTTTTGGCTCGACGGGCCAGGCGTCTTGCTTCCGTTCGATCCTCAGGCAGTTCTCCATGAACTAGGTACTCGAGGAAGGGCGCGCGCCAATCCGTTGGTGGGCTCGATGGTCTATCGATCTCTATGACCTCAGCCCCCGTCAAGGGAGGTTCGGTCGTAGGAGTGGGCTCGACAGGTGGTCCTGCCCCAGCCCCCGAGTCCCACTTTACCGATGGCCCGTGCAGATCTTTTGAGAAAACGTCTGGGGGAACCGTCGCTCGAGATGACGCGATTTTGGCCAGCTCATCCGCAGCTTCATTGAAGCGTCGCGGGACGTGGTTGAGCTCAAGGCCGTGGAAGTTGGCTTCCAATTTGCGCACCTCGTTGCAGTATGCTTCCATCTTTTCATCGTGGCAGCTCGAGGCTTTCATCACTTGGTCGATGACGAGCTGCGAGTCTCCTCGAGCGTCGAGGCGTCGAACCCCGAGCTCGATAGCGATACGCAACCCGGTAACGAGTGCTTCATACTCTGCCATGTTATTCGAGGCCGCGAAGTGGATTCGCACTACGTAGCGCATGTGTACTCCACTGGGCAAAATGAAGAGTAGGCCCGCACTTGCTCCTGTTTTCATGAGCGACCCGTCGAAATACATGGTCCACAGCTCGGCCTGAATCTGTGCTGGGGGGAGTTGGATGTCAGTCCATTCAGCGACAAAATCAGCCAACACTTGGGATTTGATAGCTTTTCGTGGGGCGTAAGTGATGGTCTCGCCCATGAGCTCGACCGACCACTTAGCGATCCGGCCCACTACTTCCCGGTTCTGGATGATCTCCCCGAGCGGAAATGACGAGACCACAGTCACCGGGTGGCTAAGAAAGTAGTGCTGGAGTTTTCGGCGTGTGAGCACGATCGCGTAGAGCAGCTTTTGGATTTGGGGGTATCGAGTCTTGGCATCCGAGAGCACCTCACTAACAAAGTAAACTGGCCGTTGGACGGGGAGCGCGTGCACCTCTTCCTTCTCTCAACCACTATGACTGCGCTAACCACCTAAGTGGTTGCGGCAATGTAGAGGAGGAGTGGCTCAGCGGGTTTATCCGGCGTAGCTGGTCGAGGTGGCACGAGTACGGGAGGGGAGGTGAGCATGCTCTTCAGCCTCGAGAGGGCTTCCTCCGCCTCGGGTGTCCACGCAAAGTGCTCGGATTTTTTGAGGAGTCGATACAAAGGCAAGGCTTTCTCTCCTAGGCGTGCGATGAATCGGCTAAGGGCGGCTAGGCACCCTGTGATTTTTTGCACTCCTTTCAGGTCTCGAATTGGCCCCATTCTCATGATGGCCGTGACCTTCTCGGGATTAGCCTCGATCCCGCGCTGGGAGACGATGTAACCCAGCAGCATGCCTCGAGGCACCCCAAAGACACACTTCTCGGGGTTCAATTTGATGTTCTTGGCCCGGAGGCACCCGAACGTTAATTTGAGGTCCTCGACAAGGTTTTCAACCTTACGCGTTTTGACAATGATGTCATCTACGTATGCCTCGACCGTTTCCCCTATGTGTTTTCCAAAAACATGAAGCATGCGCACGATATGTAGCCCCGGCGTTTCGAAGGCCGAAGGGCATCGTGACATAACAGTACATGCCCACAGGGGTGATGAATGAAGTCACGAGCTAGTCAAACTTCTTCATTTTGATTTGGTGATAGCCAGAGTAAGCGTCGAGAAAAGAAAATACTTCACAACCCGCAGTGGAATCAACGATTTGATCTATTCGAGGCAAAGGAAATGGAACTTTGGGACATGCTTTATTTAAACTAGTGTAGTCTACGCACATCCTCATTTTCCCATTCTTTTTCTCTACTAATACGGGATTAGCTAACCACTCGGACGATGTACCTCCTTGATGAATCCGGCCTTCTCGAGCTTCTCGACCTCCTCGCGGATGATCCCGTGCTTCTCCTCGTCGAAGCGGCGCGGCGTTGCTTGACAGTCTCGAACCGGGACGGATCTCCAAGGCGTGCTCGGCGACATCCCTCGGTATGCCAGGCATGTCCGAGGGACTCCACGCAAACATATCAGCGTTTGCGCGGAGAAAGTCGACGAGCACTGCTTCCTATGCGCTGTCGAGGGAGGTGCTGATGATCAGCATCTTCTCGCCCGAGGAGCTTGGATCGAGCGGGATCTCCTTGGTGTCCTCGGCGGGCTCGAAATTGCCGGCTTGCCGCTTGGGCGCTGGTGCGGCGGCCTCGGCTGCCAGGCAATCGAGCGTCTTGGCTAGCTCCTTGGATGCGGTCAGGGATTCCCCGTACTCGACGCACTCCACGTCACAGCAGTACGCGTGCTCGTACGTGGAGTCGACAGTGATGATCCCTTTGGGCCCCGGCATCTTGAGCTTGAGGTAGGCGTAGTTGGGGATCGCCATGAACTGGGCGTAGCACGGGCGGCCCAGGATGGCGTGGTACGTCCCCTCGAAACCAGGCACGTCGAAAGTGAGGACCTCTTGACGGTAGTTCGAGCGTGTGCCGAAGTAGACATTGAGGTCGATGCGGCCGATCGTGAGCGCCTTCTTGCCGGGGACGACACCGTGGAAGCCCCCAGCGCTCGGCTTGAGCTGCGCCCTCGTGATGCCGAGCAGCGTGAGTGTTTCCATGTAAATGATGTTGAGGCTGCTGCCTCCATCCATGAGGACCTTGGTGAAGCGGGCGTCGAGGATGATCGGGTCAACGACGAAGGGGTAGGCGTCCGGGTTGGTGACGTGGTCTGGATGGTCGTCACGATCGAATGTGATGGGCGCATCCGACCAGTCAAGGAATCGAGTAGAGGCGGGCTTCACAGAGAAGACCTCCCTACGTTCCTGCTTCCGCTCCCGGCGTGTCATCTGGGTAGTAGGGCCGCCGTAGATCATGTAGCAATTGGCAATGGGCGGGAACCCATTGTCGTCGTTGTCGTTGGCCCGGTCGTCGCCACCCTTATCCTTCTTGTCATCATCCTTGCCAATACCGAACCTCCTGAAGTAGCCTCGAAGCATACGGCAGTCCTCGAGGTTATGCTTGACCGACTCTTTATGGTACGGGCATGGCTGTTTCAGCATCTTGTCGAAGACGGCCCCATCTGGAGGGGGTCGAGGCTTCTTGCGCTCGGCCGCAGCGACCTCGTCCTCGACGACCACGCGCTTGCCTTGCTGATTGCCCTTCTTCTTCTTCCCATTCTTCTTCTGGCCCTTGCTCGTGCCCTCCCCATCGCCGGGCGGCGGCTTGGGCTTGCTCCCGTCCCCGCCAAAGAACGCTCCCACGGCCTCGTCACCGGCGGCATAGTCGGCCACGACGTCCATGAGCTCGTCGACGGTCTTTGGGCGGTTGCGCCCGAGCTCCCGCACGAGCTCCTTGCATGTGGTGCCCGAGACGAACGCCAGGATGATGTCATGGTCGGGGATGTGTGGCAGCTCGGTGCGCAGCTTGGAGAAGCGTCGAGCAAAGTCTCGAAGAGACTCCCCGGTATGCTGCTTGCAATTCCGGAGGTCCCACGAGTTGCCAGGTCGAATATAGGTGCCCTTGAAGTTCCCCTTGAAAATCCGGTCCAGGTCGGTCCAGTCGTAGATCTGATTAGGGGGGAGCTCCTCGAGCCAGCATCGGGCGGTGTCAGAGAGAAACAGAGGGAGTTGGCGTATGATTGCTTTATCCTCTCGAGCCCCTCCCAGCTGGCAGGCCAGCCGGAAGTTGGCAAGCCAGAGCTCTGGCTTGGTTTCCCCGTTATATTTGGCCAAGCTCGTGGGAGGTCGAAACGGGTTGGGCAGCAGCGTGTTGCGGATGGCTCGATTGAAGACTCGAGGGCCCGGCGGCTCGGGAGCCTGCCGGTCCTCGTTGCTGTCGTAGCGCCCTCCTCGATGGGCGTTGTAGCCACGGTCCTCAGCTCCCGCGGCCTTGCGCCGTCGGTTGTCGTTGATGTCATGACGCGCATCTTGAGGCTCACGGTTGTCGAGGATGCGATCACGGACGGGGGCTCTACCACCTCGAGGGGGTGCCTCTTGGTGGACCGAGCCCTCTCGCTCGTGCGTGCGTGGCGGAGTTGGCCGGCCGTTCGGTCCGCCTCACGAAGTCTTGAGGCTGAACTCTCGGCTTGCTGGGCGGCCGCGACCTGGAGGGGTCCCTGGACCTCATCCCGTATCCGCAATGCTTGCGGGTTCGAGGGTGCCGGCATGTCTCGCAGTAGCATGGCTGCCGCGAGGACATTCTGGCTTGCTCGGGGGAAGTGGGCTGGCTCGACCGGTGCTTGTGGCCGTCCATCGTTGACGATGCGGTTGAAGACACCCCGTGCTTTTCCTCGAGCGCCGAGAGCTCGAGGAGGAGGGGGTTGGTTTTGCTCGAGGGCGCGTTTGAGCAGCACCAAGTTTGCGCGTTCTGTGTCCATCTTGGCCTCGATCTCCCGGAGCTGAGCCCACCGTGTCGCTCGAGCGTCACCTTCAGGCTGCTGGTTGTTCTGCCCTTGCGGTGGCTCCTCGCGAGGTTGAATCACCTGCAAGGCTCCAGCCGCCGGCGTTTCGGCCACCGGTGTTCCGACTGGCCGGTTGGCTGCAGCGGCTGCCGCGGCGGCGTCGTCTCTGGTCTCTGAATCTGACGGGACGTCATTTTCAAGACGAAAACACTCACGAGCCGGGTCATAGCACCCTGAATCTGAGTCATCGGAGTCAGGGTCGGCGCCAGACGGTGTCCAAGGCCTTCCCGTGCTCTCCTCCTCGATCCAACGGCGCATATTCCCGACCGTTACGCTGCGTTGCGAGCCAGGCGCCCTGTCGAACCCGCGGTCCACCGACGCTGGCCACACGATTTCCAAGTTCATGGCGGCGCGCAGGAGGGGGCCAGGGCTCTCCTCTTGCGGCCCCATGGCTGACTGGATCTCGTTGGCGTACATGGTGGCGGCGTTGGTGAGTCCGAAAGGGAGCCTGCGACGAGCTCGATATAGCCCATGCGGCAAGAAGTTGGGCGACGTCGGCCGTGCGCGCGCTCGAGGTGCCTCGCCGGGCTCTCTCGGCGAACGCATGGTGAACGTGAAGTCGGGGTTTGCGTCGAAAGCCACCTGCCTACGTGTCGTCCCCTGTCGTGCGCCTGGCGCCCCAGTTGGGTGTGCTACGGCGTCCGGCTGGGATGGCACGTGAGTGGCGTGCTCAGGACCCTGCGTGGGCAGGCGATGGAACTGGTGGTGGTGGCGCCTGCGCCTTGGCAATGAGCCGTGGTGGCATGGCCTACGCACGACCCCACCAGCGCGTGGGGGTGAAGCACGCCCCCGCTCGGTTCACCGATCGAGAGCAGAGCCATGTCATAGCCCGTACCGAGCGACACGAACTCCAAACTCCCAAACCAGATCACCGTGGCAAACGGAAGCGATGAAGTGGGTGATGCCATCCGGAAAATGGCGGGAAATCGGGCGAAAACACTCAGGACCCCTACCTGGCGCGCCAACTGTCGGTGTTTCGTACCCCGGGGGGTTTCACACCAACAAGTAAATTTCTAAGCGTGCTCCCTAATCCGGATGGTGATGCAAGAAGGACACAAGGATTTATCCTGGTTCGGACAAAGAAGGCCCTACATCCAGCGGGGAGATGAACTTGTATTATCTTGCACCGAAGTGCTTGTACAGGGGTGAGTACAAGGGCGTCCTGGGACTTAGCGTGTGGCGATGCGTGTGTGGTAGCCGTGAAAGCCTGAAAGCGTGAGAAGTTTAGAAGCTTGAAAGCTTGCCCTAAACTAGGCCCTGGCGTTCCCTTTTATAGGCCAAGGGGAGGCTCAGGATCACATGAGAACTAGGGCGGTCGTAAGCGTGACGTCGAGGTACGGGCGTCGGGTCGAGTCGCCGGTACTGTGGACGCCTCTCTCGGTCCGGTTCGAGCCTGTGGATCCGCGCCTTTACCCGGCTCGAGCCTGTAGCAGTATGGTCGATGATGGCCTGACAGTCCTTTAGCTGACGCGAGCTGATGCAATCGAGGCGTGGGCGATGACGGCCTGCCCGGGAACCTCGTCGAGTGGCCGTCGAGGTGGGATGGACGGGTCACTGCGTGCTCCGTACGCTAGTCACATCCGCCATCATTCCTCGAGTGGCTGGAAGGGGCCTCGGGGGGGGTCGTCGATCCGGGCGATGGGACGGAGCAACGGATTTGGTGGTATGGAGAGTTGACATTGGCGTTTGAGGGGGTGCCGGATGCGGCACAGTGCGAAGCATGGTGTCACAGTGGCGCCTGCTATCCTTGAATTCGGGGCATGGGCAGCGTAATGGTGGAAGCGACTGATGTACGATCCACTATTACGAGCCCTGTAGCCATGGTGTTAGGCGGGGTTGGTGTACTGAGGCACTGTTTCGAGCCCTGTAGCCATGGTGTTAGGCGGGGTTGGTGTACTGATGTGGGGGGTATAAATCCGGTATACCACCATAGACAATTCCAGGGCTGCTCGGCAAGACGGCCCGGACCAGACAAAGACCCGGCCCATTACCGACCAGGCTGGTGGGCCGGACTTCAAGACAAAAACGTGGTCCGCAACCGACCAGGAGGTGGATCGCGCACAAGGATACTTGTCCCGCAAGTAGACTTAGTCAGTTAGATCAGATAGAGTCCTCCTAGGGCATGACTTGATGTAACCGACCACCTCACATGTACCCTTGGCTGCTCGGCTATATAAAGCGGCCAAGGACCCCCCTAGAACGCAGAGGCTATTCTCTGGCAACCTAACCTAGAGAGCTTAGCGCTTCATTGTAACCCGACACTTGATCATACAGCATAACACGAGAAGCAGGACGTAGGGTATTACGCTTCCGAGCGGCCTGAACCTGGGTAAACCTGTTGTCCTTGGTTTGTCTTGTTTCTCGAACGTCCAGATCGCAGATCATAACACGCCCTTACCGAAACTCACCACTGTGGGATACCCCGTGGTGGACTGCCGGTTATCCGTAATCGACAGCGGCGCGCCAGGTAGGGGGTGGAGTTTTCGATCTCAAGGCGATCCAGATGGTTTCCTTCCCCGCTTCCATGGATCTCGAGGCCAGCGACGCCTTCACCTTCGGATCGGTCACCTGGACCACCAAGATGATGGCGCCCCCCACCTCCACGGGAGCGTCCGAGCCGGTCTCAGCACCGCTTGCAGGGCATACGGTCTCAGCACTGCCCACCATGCAGATGGTCCCAACACCATCCGCTCGCCAGGCCACAGCGCCAACCGCCTCGCCGCCGGTCGCAGAACCCGCCGCGCAGGATTCCTCCTTGCCCTCGGCAACGGCGGATACGACAGATTCCCGAGCACTTGTCGATCAGCTATCTTGCTACAAAAGAAAGCCGATCGACAACTCAGATCTGATCGATCTCATTGACCAACAGGGCCGCGGATTGGCCGAGATCACGAAGCTAGTTGAAGCCACGCAGGAGTTGATCCGCAAGGGGCCAGACATTTCTGATTTCACACCCGTCCAACCACGTCGGCGAAGTTCTGCTCGTCGCGGCGAAGCAGATCTCGTCGGCAACAATCGCCCGCCTGTTGCTCAATATATTGCCCCCAGATCGGCTAGGAGTCCCCGTTGGTTAGATCCCAGCCAGGACCGCTGTATGACGCATATTGGGCAGATCCAGCACAGAGCCAACGCTCCTCCTCTCCCTAGGTTGAGCGAGTTCATCGAAGCACGACAAAACCGCCGAGCACCAGCTCAGCAAAACCATGAAGGTCGTGCTCCGCCAAACAAACCACTCGCGGCAGATCTAAGTGCTCCGCCGCATGATCCAACCATTCTATCCTTCGGATTGAACAACGCGGCGTCGACGTACGCAAGGGACATCGAGTGACGGCTCGACACGCTTCTCATCGAGGATACCATCCCGAGAAGCCCCGCTCACATAATCGGGATGGTGGAGATTCGAGAGCTTGGGGATCCGTCTCAGGATGCCAACCCGGACTCCCCAACTGTCTCCGATCTGCTGGCGCTGTATTCTCCTGATTATACTGAATACCTCTCCTCGGACGAAGACTATCCAATGGATACGGAGCTCAATCCGACCGCAGAGGACACGCTGACCACTCCCGACCACCGGACGGAAACCCCCAGCAGCGCGCTGGATTTCCCCAAGTATCCGCCCGGCTTCGGACCAACGATTTTGATGGTCAGCAATGACGAGCCCCCGGCTCCAAACGAGACGGACGCCCAGCGGCAGGCAAGGGAAGATCGTAATAACGATCGCGCCCGACGACGCATTGCCGAGGAGGGCCGCCGTCCCAACGCGGCGCCGGACCACGGCACCGACCACGCGTCGCAACCTCAACCCCGAGTTCGGCGGTGCTTGGCGACCCGGTGGTCCACGAGACCCCCACGGCGAACATTGCTGTGGCGATGGAGAAATTGAAGCAGCTTCCCCCCGAGACCCCTGGACTCAACGAGATCCAGGAATTCCTCGCGGCGGCCGAGGACCAAGTGAACGATCTTCGTTCCATGGGCTCCATGGCCGGCTCTTACCGATCCCGTCGTTCTCGGCAGAACCGGAATCGACGTGAGCAGCGAGTTGAGAGTGGAGGGGACAATTCGTCCCACAACGGCAGATATGCCTATGGAGACGCAGGGGACTACGACGACCGTGTCGAGCAGCCCGGCAGAGCTCCATGACGTGCACGTCCTCAGAACAGTCGACGGCGCCCTAATCGCCAGCGAGGCAACCGGGGCCGACTAGACGACGAAGTAATCCAACCTGAACGTCGGGACCTCCGAGAACGGATAGATGAGCGCCTCCGAGCACGCCGAAACATTGGCGGCATCCCACCCTTCTCCGAGGAGCTCAAGGCTGTCATATGGCCTAAAAATTTCCGTACCTCGGAGATCCGGGCGTACGACGGCAAAGCAGATCCAGCCCACTGGATCATGCTCTACGAGGTGGCCGTCCGAGCGGCGAGGGGGCGACAAGTACATCATGGCAAACTACCTCCCGTCGTGCTCAACAATACGGTCACTACACTGGCTGCTCCGGCTACAACCCGGTTCCATCCACAGTGGCGCGGCTCCGCCAAGTCTTCGTCGACCACTTCAAGTCTACTTGTGTCCAACCGGGGACCAAGTATGCCTTAAAACAGTCCGCCTTCGTCCAAAGGAGTCCTTACGGCGGTACATTCGGCGCTTCTCGGACCGGTGGAATCGCGTACCGAGATCTCTCTCGGGAGAGCGGGCGTCGAAGCTTTCATCGATGGCCTGGTCCAATCACGTGGCCGAGACCTCCAAAAGGCTCTCCTCCTCAGACAGCCAAGAACCATGGAGGAATTACTCGCCATCGCGCACGATTACACGCTCTTGGACGACGGCCTGAACAGGGGTGATGATGGCCCGTCAGATCGCAACTACCGTCGGAACAATTCCGACGACGAGAGCGATGCTGACCGACCACCGCGCCGACAAGAGGAGCGCCGCAACAACCAGCGTTTCATCCGTGGATCTGGTCCACGCGACAACGAACCGAACTTCAGGCGGCGTGGCCAGGACAACTACGGCGGCGGCAAGCGCAACCGAAACCGCAACGATAACGCCATCAACGCGGTTAAGGGGCAGAAGCCAGTCGGGGATGAGGTGCTCGACAAAATCTTTGCCCAGGACTGTCCTCGGCATCCTAGCAAAGGTCACACCATGGGTGAGTGCCGAGTTTTGACGGACGCTCTCATCAAGTCCGCTTCAAAAAGGCCTCGACCCAATCCCAAAGCCAAGAGCAAGCCCGCCGACAAGCCGGAAGAAGAAGAAGAAGAGGACGACACGCGAGAGGTCAACCCTCGCCATACCTTCAAGGAAGCTGAGAAGAACTTCGCCGGCGTGATCTTTGGCGGAAAAGTCGGGCTCGAAACAAGCCGCGACAGAAAGTTGTTGACTCGCGTCATCATCGCGATGCAAGAACCCGATGGCCTCGTAGCCGATGTCAAGCTACCAGCGTGGTCCGAGCAGCCCATATCTTTTAGCCGCAAAGATATGTGGGCACGCATCCCGGATGCCGGACGATTTCCACTGGTCCTCGATCCAGTGATAGCCAACATCCGCTTCGAGAAGGTGCTGGTCGACGGCGGCAGTGCTTTGAACATCATATTCTACCCAGCCTTCAAGGCACTCGGCATACCGCAGGAGCAATTGCAGCCGTACGACACACCATTCTGGGGCATCATGCCCGGAAAGCCTTCTTACCCGCTCGGGCAGATCACCCTTGACGTGCAGTTTGGGACCAAGCAGCACTTCCGTACCGAGCACATCACCTTCATTGTGGCCGACTTTGAAGGGACCTACCACGCCATCTTGGGCCGCCCTGGTATCGCCAAGTTCATGGCTGTCCCCCACTATGGCTACTTGGTGTTGAAGATGCCCACCGAGCAGGGAACACTCTCCCTACGTGGCAATGTCTTCATGGCTCGAGAGTGCGAGACTGCCGCCTACGCCGTGGCAGAATTCCAAGACACAAACACGCTTTGCGGCACACCGGCTTGGGCATCGACGACGTTCCGCCCGCAGAGCTCGAGCAACCTATTGGATCCGGTCGGCGCCCATCCAACAAGGTGAAGAGCGCGAAGACGGTCCGCCTCTCCGATGACGACCCCTCCAAGGTCACCAAGGTCGGAGCAGAGCTCGACCCCAAATAGGAAGACGCGCTCGTCCAATTCCTTCGGAAAAACATCAGCATATTCACGTGGAAGCCCTCCGATATGCCTGGTGTTCCCAGGGAAAAGGCCGAGCACTACCTCGATGTCAAAACGACTATCGCTAAGCCGGTCGAGACGGAAGATGCGCCGGTTCGCCGTGACCGCAAGGAGCTTATTAGAATAGAAGTAGCCAAGCTTTTAGCCGGGCTTTATCAAAGAAGTGTACCACCCGGATTGGTTAGCCAATCCGGTGCTTGTTCAAAAGAAGAACAAAGAGTGGAGGATGTGCGTTGATTATACAGATCTCAACAAACACTGCCCCAAGCAGGCATTCAATCTCCCTCGAATCGACGAGGTCATAGACTCTACCGCCGGCTGTGAGTTGCTCTCGTTTCTTGACTGTTACTCCGGGTATCACCAGATAGCCCTCAAAAAGGAGGACCAAGAAAAAACCGCTTTCATCACCCCCTTCGGTGCTTTTTGTTATACGACCACGGCTTTCGGTCTCAAAAACGCCGGAGCTACGTACCAACGGGCTATCCAGTCCTGCCTCGAGAAAGAGATCGCCGATGATCTTGTTGAGGCCTATGTAGATGACGTGGTGATAAAATCAAGAACGGCGGACGCCCGATCACAAATCTGGAGCGCACCTTCAACAAACTCAACGAGTTTCAATGGAAACTCAACCCAAACAAGTGTGTTTTTGGAGTACCATCCGGTATCCTTCTCGGCCACCCAGTCGGCCCGGGAGGGTATCGAGCCAAATCCCGAGAAAGTAGCCGACGTCCCGAAATTACGACCGCCCGGTGCGTCAAGGACATCCAAAAACTCACTTTGGGTGCTTAGCCGCTACGACGAGATACATCTCTCGGATGGGTGAAAAAGGACTCCCCTTTTTCAAACCGCTCAAAGCCAAAGAAAAGTTTGAATGGACCGAGGAGGCCGACCGGGCTTTTAAACGGCTCAAGGCCTACCTCACCTCTCCTTCACTCCCCGACGGTCCCTAAGTAGGACGAGGAGTTGCTCCTATACATAGCCGCAACAACCAACGTGGTCGGCCTTTGTGTTAGTAGTCGAGCGTGAGGAGGAAGGACACGTCTATGGAGTCCAGCACCCCATATATTACATAAGCGAAGTGCTCAGCGAGTCCAAGCAGCAGTACAATCAAGTACAGAAGCTCTTGTATGCACTCCTGATCACCAAACGCAAGCTGCTCCACTACTTTCAAGCTTTCAAAATCACGGTCGTTACCGACGTACCACTTGGCGACATCCTCCGCAACCGAGACGCCAGTGGTCGGATCGTGAAATATGCGCTAGAACTGTCCGAGTACACACTCCAGTTTCGCGCCCGTTGGACGGTGAAGTCCCAGGCCCTGCCTGACTTCATCGTGGAGTGGACGGACATCAGCCTACCCCTCGCCGATTCAAATGCCGAGTACTGGACAATGTACTTTGACGGCTCCCTAAAAATCGATGGTGCTGGGGCTGGTGTCTACTTTATCTCTCCTTCCAAGGACACGATAAAGTACGTTTTGCGTATCCACTTCAAAGCATCCAACAACGTAGCCGAGTACGAAGCAGCCTTACACGGCCTTCGTATCGCCGTTGAACTTGGCATCAAGCGACTCATGGTCTATGGGGACTCGCTTTAGTCGTCAAGCGGGTCAACAAAGATTGGGATACAGTCCACGAAAAGATGGACGCCTACGTTGCCGAAATTCGCAAACTTGAGAACAAGTTTTATGGACTGGAATTCATCTACATCCGCCGCGAAAAGAACGTAGGAGCTGACGAGCTGTCCAAGCTGGGTTCATCCCGTGCCAAGTTACCCCCTGGTGTTTTTGTTCAAGACTTAATCAAACCTTCGATCCCAGATCAGGTAGAACACACACGGGAACCTACTTCGGTGGTCGGCTGCGACCACACTTTGCTCGATAACGCCAACGTAGAGGACGACGATGGTCTCCTCAGCCGGCAGGCAGATGATAAAGGTACAGAGTCAGCCGACTAGGCGACGCCTCCTCAGGAAGACTGGAGAGAGCCCTTTATCAAATACCTGAATGACCACCTTGTCCCGGAGGACAAACTTGCTGCCCAACAGCTGGTCCGCAGAGCCAAGGCCTACGCTATGGTCAATGGCGAGTTGATGCGCAAGGCACCCAAGTCCATTATCTTCCAGAAGTGTATCACTCGGGAGGCGGGGATCGAGCTTCTTAAAGCCATCCACGAAGGTACTTGTGGTAACCATGCGGCGTCCGGACGGTCGGCAAAGCCTACCGGCGGGTTCTGCGGCCGACCGTGCGTTATTCTTGACGGCGAGGATTACGTACGACGGTGCGTAAAGCGCCAAATGTTTGCCAAGCGATTCATGTCCCGGCACATGATCTACAAACAATCCCGGCTGCTTGGCCCTTCCCATGCGGGACTGGACATGATCGGCCCCTTCAAACCGGCTCCCGGTGGCCACACCAATGTCTTCGTGCTTATTGACAAATTCTCCAAGTGGATTGAATACAAACCGAGTCAAAAAAGCCACGGCCGAGAAGGCGGTCCGGTTCCTCGACGAGGTCGTCCACAGATATGGTGTCCCAAACACCATCATCACCGATCTAGGCTCGCAATTTACAAGTGATGCATTCTTCAATTATTGCGATGATAGCCTGATCAAGGTCAAGTACGTCTCCATCGCTCACCCTAGAGCTAACGGACAAGTTGAACGTGCTAACGGAATGATCCTCGATGCACTCAAAAAACGAGTCTTCCAGGTTGACACTAAACTCAAACCTGGCCGATGGCTCAAAGAGTTATCTGCAGTGGTGCGGGACTGCGTACTCGGACCCGGCCGCAACACGGGAGTCTCACCATACTTTATGGTGTACGGCTCGAAGGCATGTCATACCGGCCGAGGTCGCTTTCCAATCACCACGGGTAGCCTACCACGATGAAGCCACCTCCGACGAAGCTCGAGAGGTGGACATAGTCGCTAAGGAAGAGCGAGGTCCTTGAGTCATGTGCTCGGGCGAGAAGTACTTAGCTACGGTACGACGCTACTACAACCGCAACGTCCGAGGACGATTGTTCATGGTCGGCGATCACGTGCTCCGCCGTATTCAAAATACGGCCGGTCTCCACAAGCTATCACCAAGGTGGGAAGGACCGTACAGAATTAAGGCTGTAACACGCCCAACATCGTACCGGTTGGAGACACTAGATGGAGTCAAAGAGCCAAATTCTTGGCACATAGAGATGCTCATACGCTTTTACCCATGAAGATATGTATCTTGTACTCTTTCCTCTATTAACAAAGTTTCCTCTTTTGTTGTCTCTTTTTTCGTCCTGTTGCAATTTCTTATCTGAAATTTCGCACCACCTTGCATACATGCGCCCTGCATAAGTCACATCTAAACTTTGCGTTTCACTCGCCGAGAACGATTTGATAAGGTCCTGCGTCTCGGTCCTCTGTCGATGTGCTACAGCTCCGCGCTACACGGCACTAGGAGATCCGGCAGGCACCCTCTAATAGGTACTTAGGATCGTACCTAGTGATCCCGGCGTACCGCGCTGTTCACTAGTGCGTCCCTTTGTCACCTTGACAGAGCTAATCGCTTCGAGAGTGGGCGCAAAACTTATTTGTCGACATGATTTTTAAACGTTACGCATCTAAGTTATGCCTAACGAAAACTATAAAAACGGCAAGATACTTATCACCCGCTTAAGTATGCCTAACTTGTCTGCATCTTAGTACGGCCTTAAGTTTTGTTTCGAGCACCCCGTGCTCAGCACCACTTATATACAAGTTTTAAATACAAAAGTTTAAAACAAAAGGCCCTACTGACCACCCTCCTCCTCTGCAGGATCTTCAATGAGAGTCATGTGGCCGACCAGCTGCTCGGCGACAGGGATGAAGGTGGTTCGGAGCTCCTCGGCGGCAGCGTCGCTGAGTTCCGGGGCGACCCCAAGCGCGACGGTGGCTGGATCTGCCGCCGCCACCCTCGAACGGACCACCGCCAACGCCGTGGACACCGCGTATGTGCCCGCCCGTGTGACGAGGTCCTGCAGCGCCGGCCACAGCCTCTGGCACTAATCCGCCATGAGCGACGCCTGGCCAGCCGGGTCCGCCGGGTGCACCTCCTCCGGGAAGACGGCACGGAGAACCGGCTTGATGTGCTCGGTCATCCGGTCCACCTTCTCCTGAAGGTAGGCGCATGTGTCCCGCAGACATTGGAACTGGGTCAGACGGCGATCCCGCGTCTCTGTTAAATACAAACAAAGTGGTTAACATGCCTTTGTTCGATCCGGTACATGGCGGACAAATCATACAATTGATCTAAGTTCCACAACTTACCGATCAGCTCCGCAATCTGGGCAACGTCGGCCTTGGCCTGCTCTGGGCGGCTTCCAAGCGCTTGGCGGAGCGGCTTTTCCCGCTCCAAGGCCGCGGCCTTCTCCTCCGGCCCTAATGCGAGAGGAAGAAATCATCATATCTCTATGGCAATCAACCATGCTTAGTTTGGTTACGAGGACACGGCTACATACCTTGTCGGCCCTCCTCCGGCTCGGCCACTGTTCTCGGCGCCGGCCGGCGGCCTCTTTGTCGGCGAGTCGGGTCTCATAGACTGCGCTGCGCCAACATGTTGGCCTTCTCCTCCGGAGGATCCTGCATTCTTCATCAATCGGCGCGAACCGTTGAATGGTCCGCGCACGCTGAGCATTGGTGCTCTGCAGGGTCTATTGAAAACAGGACAGTCAATACGTGCTCCGCACACCAATTTACCACAAGGGCAAGAACCACCATACCTGGATCCGGGAGGTGAGCAGCTCCAAGGCCTCCCTGATACCTTCCTCCATCACCACCTCCAGCACCTCGTCATACGACTGCCACTCCTTCCCCACCAGCCTGGAGATCATGACTCGGTTTTGAGGGAAGGGGACGGCGGGTGCTGGTGCCGGTGGCTCCCTGTGGATCTCTTCCACGGGGAGGGACGGGGGCCCAGGCCGAGCGGCCGCCCGCGGGTTCCTGCTGCGCTTCTGCTCCGCCGTCGTCTGCGCGGTTGGCCGGGTGGCGGCGCGCTCCGGGCTCGCCACAGCGGAGCGACGGGCGACTCCGGCGATGGGACCACTGTCCTCCGCCGGCGGCTCCTCGGCCGGCGTCTCCACGTGCGGTGGAGCACTAGTGGCATCCGCCTCGCCTTCTTGGGCCCCGCGCCCGACGCCCCCCGCCGGCGGTGTGGCCGCGGTCCGGTGGAGCTTTGGGTGGGGCACGTACTCGGCCGACTACATAAAGACAATCGGCATGAACAACGCTGATTTTCACCACACAAAATTATAACTACAAGTACACGGCTACTTACCGGCAAAAGCCGCCCTTGAACTTGGGCACGCCGCCGCTCCTCGGCGCCCGCTCCCCGAGACCTCGCGCCCAGGGCTTGGGGACGACTTGGGCGGAACACCTCCCGCCGGGGACTGCTCGGCGCCGTCCTTGGCAGCCGCCTCCGGTGCTGGTGAAGAGGGGGCGGCGCGGCCCGGCCCGGAGCGGGGTTGGCCCGGTGTTCCGCGGCGACCGTCGTGGTGCTGGTTGGGGCGACTTAGAGCCGCCACTCCCATCCCCGGCGCGCGCCTGGCGCTTCCGCCGGTGCTCGGCGATGGTGATGGTGTCGTCAGAGTCCGACGACACCGGGCTATCCGGGGCCGGCCTCTTGCTGCCGACCTCGGCGCCGGCCTCCTTACCGAGGTTTAATTTACCCCCGGTGCCAAGGTTGGCCGGCTTCTCCTTATCCTTGGGGGCTGCACTGGCCGGCTTCTTCATTGCCGCGCGCCGTTGCCCCGATGGTCGTTCCCACCACGATCTCGTCCTCACCATCATCAACATCGGGGGCCGAGGTCCTCCTCCTCACCCCGGTCGGCGGTCCTCTCCCGGACGCCACGACCACAAAGGGCATCGCCCTCGGCCATTACTCCAGCTGGAACAGCGGAGAAATGCGATCACTTCGCCCCTGCGCACACAATGTCAAGGTGGTCGGCATATAATCTCTGATAAGGATATTTTCAATTTAAGCGAGTTGATCACATATCCTTACCTCGGTGGGGGATGCTAAGACGGTATGGAATCGCTTTGGAAACCGCGGTGAAGTGTTGGGATCATACTTCTCAAACGAAATGAGAGTATGCGATGAGCCCATCCTTCACTAGGCTTCTCCATTGTGTCCCGTGACGGATCTTCTAAACCGCTGTATTGCCACGATTTGGTCCTCTCCTTGCACGGTTGCACGCGTCGCACCAACCACATTCCGGCCACTAAAGCCCCGGTTACTTTATGGTTGTTGATCATGGCTAGCGGCTCCTTGACCTGGTCATCACCGACGGGCGGCTCGACCACACAGGGGTTGGCCTCGGGATCTGGTGGATGTCACAAGGGACTTTTCGCCCATGGTAACATCTGGCTCATGTAGAACCGAGCGCTGTTCCATCCTTTGGGCGCGAGAATTAAACCTGCTCCTAGCCACGATCTTTGCCCATTGTCCGGAGCCGAATATAGCATCCTCCCGGCAACACAGGATCCCCGGTCTCTACCCCCTTCTTCCGGAGCACGAAGAAGTGGCGGAATAGATTGAAATGAGGGGGATGCCCGGAACATTTCACGGTATGCGATGAAAATCGATACTTGTCAAGATGGAGTTGGGGTCAGTTGCATATGGAAATAATCCACCATATGCAAAAGGTCTCGCGGGAACCCGTTCACCGGTTGCCCCAACCCACGAGGCACGAAGTCTTCGAAGACAACAAACTCACCGAGCCTCGGCGATGGCTCGTCCTCGCCGCACGGCTCCACAGCACACGCCCATCTCCAATGGCGGCGGGGAAGGAGTTGTTATCCGCCCGGCGACCGGCGATTCCGGCTCGAGGTGGGCGGGTGCCGGTCCGGCCCGCGCCTCGCCTAGTCTCCGCCATTCGCGGCCTTCTTGGTTGAGCGCTTCGCTCCCATCTTCAACGGCGGCGAGTCGATGCGGTGAAGAAACCCTAGGCTGGATGAGTGGCGGCGGCTAAATCTACGCGGCGTGGTGGCGCGAGCGAGTGCGGCACCCGGATCTAATGGTTGCCCCCGCCGGCGGCTGCTGCGATGTGGATCTAGCGGCGAAATGTGGCGGCGGCGGCGGTTTTCTCTCTCAAGCGCAGGATGCGAAGAGCTCGAGAACTGCAACTGCAATGAGTGGGGAACCGTCTACCCCCGGCGGCATCTGATATTTATAGTCTCTGGATGACGTCCGGTTGACTTCTAGGGTTGGACCCCCTCTGACTCAAGTGGATCGCCCCATTTTTTACCCGAGTGGGCCGCGGTCCCATGGGCCGTACTTTCCACGTGCGGTTGCCCGATTTTTACTATTCCCGAGTAAATTTTTAAATGGGCCCGTTCCTTGGCACCGCACATGGGCACGATATTTTATCCGGGGACTTGATCGGCTCCACGATAGTCCTTTTGATGAACGCCTATGTCCTTGGTCCTTGGAATTGTTTTTCCTATTCTGTTTCCTAAGCGAGAGGGCCGTAGGTATTATTTTTTTTTTTTTTTTTTCTTAAAAAGTTCAATGAAACATATACTATCTTCCATCGAACTTGGGGACTACGTGGGCCCACGTCACCTCGCGGTGACTTAGGGCCTACTGTTTCCAACAGTTCTGGTTGGTTTTTCTTCCTTGGTGGCTTACGTTGCGCACTGCCTTGACATATCTGTCATGTGTCAACGTGGGCCCACGTCTCAGGACAATTAAAAAGAAAAAATTCTTTTTTCTTTTTGAGCACCATGCATCTTTCGACAAGATCAACGGCTTCCTTGACATAGCGGTGGTCGGACACGGGTGCTCGGGAAACTGCTCGGTGAACGTGGTTGGCACTATGTGTGCTCGATGCGCACGTGGTTAATACTATGCGTGGTCGGTACTACGCGTGGTCGGCACTACGTGCTCGGCACATCATCGCCGGCACTCAACGTGGTGCGCATCTACCTTTGCTCGGCATGGGTCAAGACGACGGACTTCCCTCAAGATACATAGTGCTCGGGGACTAGGCGTGGGGGTATAAATCCGGTATACCACCATAGACGGTTCCGGGGCTGCTCGGCAAGACGGCCCGGACCGGACAAAGACCCGGCCCATTACCGACCAGGCTGGTGGGCCGGACTTCAAGACAAGAACGTGGTCCGCAGGACCGGGGAGGTGGATCGCGCACAAGGATACTTGTCCCGCAAGTAGACTTAGTCGGTTAGGTCAGATAGAGTCCTCCTAGGGCACGACTTGATGTAACCGACCACCTCACATGTACCCTTGGCTGCTCGGCTATATAAAGCGGCCAAGGACCCCCCTAGAACGCAGAGGCTATTCTCTGGCAACCTAACCTAGAGAGCTTAGCGCTTCATACATCATAACACGAGAAGCAGGACGTAGGGTATTACGCTTCCGGCGGCACGAACACAGGTAAACCTGTTGTCCTTGGTTTGTCTTGTTTCTCGAACGCCCGGATCGCGGATCGTAACACGCCCTTACCGAAACTCACCCTTTGTGGGATACCCCGTGGTGGACTGCCCGGTTATCCGTAATCGACAAGCGAGGCCTTGTTTCGAGCCACAGTAGCCATGTGCGCACCACGGAAAAGCAATCATGGAAGGCGGACTCGGCGGTCGCTCGCTCGGCGGTTTCCGTCACCGTCTCGGCGCTCGCTTGCTCGAGTGGTTTCCGTCACCTTTCCTCGAGCGGGCGGCGGCTGCGTCTCGAGACGGTGGGTCTTATGGCTTTGTGGGTTGGATCGTGGGCCGGCCCATCATGAGGAGAATTGGAGATTTCTCTAGTTGGTCTTTGGGATTTAGGGAGAAGCAAGGCTGGTTTGCTTATCTCTAATCCTCCTAGTTTAGGACCCCCTAATCTAGGTACCCGACAATCAGCAACTAGCTAACGACTTACTCAAACATCCTACACCGATTATACAACCTTATACTCATGCACAGTCAAAATTCTATAAGAAACATATGTTGTCGAAGTAATAGAAACTGTAGTTAGCAATGCAAATAATCTATATGTTACTCTAATTCCGGTAGCATTTTTGTTGATCCCCAATTAGGTATTTTTCAAGGTTTCTAATCTCCTGCTATAGCTGCCGCTATCTCTAGATATAGTTGTTTGCAAGGAGTAAATCTATTTTCTCTCATGTACAATTTAGGCGCTATAGTCCGATTTAGCCCGTTATTAGTTGTTTGTGAAGCGTAATCTACAAATGCCTTAGGCTACTGTTTAGAACATTGATATTTTTAAACTACTCTCATGTTTGCATCAATTATATCATGGATATAGGTGTGGAATAGATAACCATCTAACACGCGCCGCGGGTGGTTTTATAGTGGCCCTAGGCGCCAAAAGTGGTGAGCTCCGCACCTATGTAAATATCTGGTCATAAGATGCCCTGAGAGATACAGAGGTTGCTAACATCTTTTGTCTTCTTCATGGGACTAATTAATTAATATCTTCTCATAAGATGCTCATTAAATTTCATTAGCCTCTCAATATCTTGTCATCTAATTATCCAACGCCAACGTAAGGGGTGCATATCGGCCCACCATGTTCTCTAGTAAAATTTTGTATGCATGAAAAAAATGTTTTATGAAACTATTACAACAGCAAAGAAAAACTTACTCCGTCCAATTTCTGAGGGTGCCATGATCTAAATTGCTCAGGGTTGATGAATGACGTAGAGCTTGCTTGAAGTGAGATTTAGGAAAGATAATGCAACATACTAACCTCAAGAGAAAACAATTTTAAGCCTCAAAATCAATATTTACTTGAAAGGAATTTCAAAAAAACTAGTGGTCATGGCTACCTCTAGTCTACACTAATATCATTGACCGCTTAATATGCTAATTAAGTAATTATTCTCTATCAAGAAATCATATGTATAAGAATTTTTTGATAAAATAGAATGCTTACAACTATACTATCAATATAGATATGATAGAATGATTCGTCAATTTGTCTAAGAAGTACCTGAATTAATTATTTCTACATAAATTAATATAGTTTTAAATGAGTTGTTGTTATATTTGGAGTTAGGAGCTTTTCATGATGTTATAGAAATGTTATATTTACATTTGGAGCATTTGAGAGAAATTGTTACACAATTTAGTTATTACAAACAAAGACATGGTAATTTGAATGAAAATCTGATGGTATAGAATTCAAGTTTATAATGGTAAATTTGGACAGTTTTTTTTTAGAAAACAGAATAGGTCAAGTCGATCTTAATTTACTGAAATGATCGCCGTATCTTTATAATTTTTGAGAAATATTTTAGGGTGCATCTTGTTCGCCCTTCAATTAGTAAGAAGATGTCTACAATGGCTTATCTAATAACTTGTGACAAACATCCAGGTAACTGAAACATGGTACTCCATAACGGTATTACCGTAATCAGCCTTGTTCTTTGTGGGTCAAAACAATATAGATACATCTATATATATATATATATCGTTTATGAACATTACACAAACAGGGCCAACAGACAAACAAACCAAAGCCTCTTTTGGCAACATATTTCCACAGGATTAATACATGCCCCTTTTGTTGCCGTTTCATGAATAATGTTACCACTGTTACATTGCTTTTTTCGCAGCAGTGTGACCGTCTGATGAAAAGCTGTATATGGCCTCAGTGAACACCGGCGGCGAGCCTGGTTCTCAAGTCCTTCCTTAGGATCTTGCCGGACGGGTTCTTGGGGATGGATTCGGTGAAGAAAACCTTGTGGATTTTCTTGTAGAAAACCACCTGCAACGTTATATTTATATGAGATTTCAGTCACGAGACCCGGTTCTTTATATGCAGAAACTTTTGCAACGGTGTTCTGGTCCTAGTACTAATTGTTCTTGAAGAAATGCAGATAATTTCTTGTATTGTTTGGTTAAGTGGAAACATAAGAAACATGGTATTGCTTTTACCTCCTTGGCGACAAACTGCTTGATCTCATCCTCGGCGACTTCAGAGCCTTCGGTCCGCACGATGAAGGCGACCGGGATTTCACCGGCAAGATCATCCTTCATTCTGAGGGAAGAGATGGAGAAGATTTTCAGAATTCAGTTAACCCAAGAAACTGGCAGTGCAGGCTGCATTGTGGTTACATCTGAAGGAATCGATGAGCGACTTACGACACGACGGCGGCGTCCTTGATCTCCGGGTGCGTGATGAGGAGCGCCTCGAGCTCCGCCGGCGGCACCTGGAAGCCCTTGTACTTGATGATCTCCTTGAGCCGGTCGACGATGAAGATCTCGTCGTCGTCGTCCACGTAGCCGATGTCGCCAGTGTGCAGCCATCCGTCCTTGTCGATGGTGTTCTTTGTCGATTCAGGGTCGTTCAGGTAACCTGAATGATCGATTGGTGGTAGCATCAAGTTAGTTTGACAGAGCCAGAACCGACCGGTAAAACAAATTCAGCAATGGAAAAAAATTGTCAGGCAATTTAATATTTGTTTTTTTAAACAAAGAGAGAAAAGCAATGTGTCGCCGAAAAGATCCTGTGCGGCCAGATAGATGCCATCAAGTGGAGTTTGGTTTGGTCAGGTTTGTGATGTTCAGACATACTCTTCAACGATAATACTGAAAAAAGGCAATAATTGACTTGTGAATTGTGATGCACCGATTTCCTTCGGTCGCCTGCTGTCTCGGTCACGCGATGGTTCACCAAACAGTTGCTAGTATTTCAGTTTCAGGTTATTGTTTTTCTGATTGCTATGTCGTCAGATAGATACGACGACTCGACGAGAGAACGACGGAGGTGACGCTGCAGCGGACGCGACGACCATGATACCGTCCTCGCACTCCCACGCCAGGTGGTAGGACCAACTAATCATGCGTTCATATTAGGTAGACCAATATAACCTAACCAACTGCCGTTGGGAAGTCCAGCAAGAAAGCAAGCTCTCTGCTGCATCTGTCAGCTAGTGTTTAGTGTTCGCCGACGCGGTGATGCCGTCGGTTCATGTGATTCTGCCTCTGTGGCTGTGTAAGAACAGGTCAGGCGATGGCAATCAGACAAATGTGGCTTGATGAATTGGAAGCATGGTATGGAGGTGGATCAATTGGACAGGACAGGATGCTCTGCATGGGCTTCCAGCTTCTTGCCATCGGTAGAGGGAGAGTGGAGGCCAGGTCAGCTGCATTGGGCATGAACGTCCAGCTTTATTATTTCTTCTACAAAGTTTGACTTCTCTACTAGCACTCCTTATCAACAGCGCGTCCAAAATTCTTCTATCAACAATCATGCCAACAAGACTTGGTATGGCTATGTTAGGTGCACCCTCAATGATGTGGCGTGGTGGCCACATGATGCCTTTTTCGCCAAAAAAAAAAAAAAAAAAACTTGGATGCCGCGCGCGGCCGTGCCATGGCGGCGACGAAGCCTTGTTCCCTTCCCTGCATCTGGAGCCTGGAGGAGCGGCCGCCGTGTCCACCTACCACGCGCGGTCGCGGCCGCCTCTGCTAATCAGAGAACGCGAAACGTGCGGTGGACTGGAATTGTTCCGTGTCCAAACCAACCAATCATGATGAAACTTGGACCAGATCACCACTAACAAATCCCTTTTCCAAAGTCTGCAGCTACCCAACCCAACTGCAACTGGTGCGAACGAACACGACTTTGTCGACGAGTGGAATTCCTTCTACCCCTGTGGCTCTTGATACCGATTTGCAGATGGTGTCAATGGCATGATGGGCGACCATATGACTATGACCAAAACGACGAAAAAAGATGTCGAAATGCATCCTACATTTCGAGAGAATGGTTGGTGGGGTTGGTTCAAGATCTTGAACTCCTGATCCACGTGGATCGTTTATTATAGCTACACTGTTTGTCGATTTGGGCGACTGTTGTCGCGTGGCCTAACCGCAGGGACGTCCAACACGCTAGGAAACAGTGGACTCGTGCTCCACTAGTGCAGCGAAGCCACGGGGCCCACGCGGCGGTGTCCGCACTCGCGCCACATGGGCCCACGTGACAGTGCAACTGCCGTGGCCTCAAGCGCTAGGTCAGCCTCAGGGGGCATGGCGTGCCAGGTTGGCGCTAACGACATGCGAAAGTGAAGCTCGTTGGAATTTTGGATAGACATAAACATATATAGTACGAGTACGAGAGCTACAACAAGCCTACAACTACAACTAAAAAGGAGGATGCACCGTACCTTTCATGATCTGCTCGCCACGGATGCAGATCTCGCCGGGCTGGTTGCGTCCGAGCGCGGCGCCGGTGTCGGGGTCGACGATCTTGAGCTCAGCATTCCTCACCACGGTGCCGCACGACCCGGACTTGACCGGGAACGGCTCCTTCGCAAACGCCAAACACATGGCGAGCACGGGCCCGGCCTCCGTCATGCCGTACCCCTGCCCGAGCACGGCGTTGGGGATCTTGGCCATGAACGCGTCCTGGAGCTCCTTGCCCATGGGCGCGGCGCCCGACATGACCATGCGGATGGAGGCCAGGTCGGCGGCCGTCACGCGCGGGCTCTTGGCGATCTCCACCACGATCGGCGGCACGAAGGGCGCGATGGTGATGCCGTGGTCGCGCACCAGGGAGACCAGCGCGCCCAGGTCGAACTTGCGCATGATCACGATGGTGGTGCCCGCGCGCAGGCCGGCGAGCAGCACCGAGTTGAGCGAGTAGATGTGGAAGAGCGGCAGCAGGCACAGGATCACGTCGTCCTTGCTGAAGTACAGGTTCGGGTTCTCGCCGTCAACCTTCAGAATTCAGAATTCAGAATTTGTCAGCTAGTTGCATTTCAGCATTTGCATATATTCGAATTCGAAATAAAGTTTAAATTAGTATGTTTTGGCGCCAATGCAAAGGACAGAGATCATCGTCTGGGCACGAATCTCGACGCAGGTGTCGGTCCAGTTGACTACTACTTGTTCGGTGGAGACAGTGGCGGGCCTGCCGCAACTGAACAAAATCGAGGAAGCCGCGGGCTGCCGGGCGCAGAACGCCGGATGAATCCACGCCATTATTTATGAGCCGGCCGGCGGCGGCATATTCGCATGACACCTACCCTTGTCGCGCATGCAACGCGGGCCGGAACAAACAATGTTCCTCGGCACGCACAGGTTGGGCCCAGCTGTCCTGTCGGACCCCACATGGACGGGGACGCCACCGTGGCCGCTGCAACGACGACGACGACGACGGCGACGGCGACCAAGGCGACAGACACAGAGACGACGACAGCGAGAGAAAACGTGGAACGCGGCCGGCATACCTGCTGGGCGACGCTGGTGATGAGGCTGCGGTGGGTGAGCATGACGCCCTTGGGGAGGCCGGTGGTGCCAGACGAGTACGGCAGCGCGACGACGTCGTCGGGGTGGACGTCGACATCCGCCTCGATCTCCTCAGCCCCGATCACCTCGGCGAACTCCACGCACCGTCGAACCTCCCGTCGACGGTGACCGCCGGATCCCCCTCGCCGCCGCGAACTCGCACCTTCTCCACGGCGCAGGCCTCGGTGACGATGACCTTCGCGCCGGCCGCCTCCGCCTGGCGGTGGATCTCGTGCGGGGTGTAGAACGGGTTGGCCGTGGTGGTGGCGGCGCCCAGGCGCGCCGCGCCGAGGAACACGAAGGCGAACTCGGGGCAGTTGCGGAGCAGGTTCATCACCACGTCGCCCCGCCCCACGCCCAGCGCGCGGAGCCCCGACGCGGCGCGCCGGGAGAGGCCTCCACCTCCGCGTAGGTGTAGGAGGCGCCCGTCTGCCCGTCGATGAGGCACGCGCGGTCGGAGACGTCGGGCAGCTTCCCGAAGCAGTAGGATTGGAGCGTCTGGCTGCTGTTGATCTTGATGTCGGGGAGCTTGGAGCGGAACACGATAGGCTTCTCCTCCGCCTGCGCCGGTTGTTGTGGCTCCGGCACTGGCACCGGCACCGCGACCGCCGTGTCCACGGAACCCATCTCGATCGGGCAGGTACGGTGGCGGTTGGCTGGATGGTATGGTACGATTGGGAGAAGGAAGGAGACGACCTCGCCGGGGCTGGCTGTGATCTCCTGGAGAGCAGAGGACCGGCAGGTGGCGGGTTATATACGAGCAGGGGGGAGGTGGGGAGGGCCAGGGAGGTGGGGAGTTGGTGAGTGAGGCCTCGAGGGGATGACGTGTGGGGCCCGGGTGGAAGTGGGGGTGGGGGTAGGACTAGGAGAGAGCTACGCCTACGGGGGTTGGTGAGGGAGAGCGGCTTGGGCTGGGGCTGTGGTTCGTTGACCGCGACGGGGTGGGCCACGTCAGCGTCGTTTACCAACCCCATTAGCATCAGCAGCGCCCGTGTGGTGACCAGTTCACGGAATCCGTTGCTTCTCCGTGGCTCGGTTGGTGACGGCGATGGCCACTGTTCATCCTGACCTTCTCGGTCACTCAAGGTGTCTGAAATTCTGAATGTGTGTCCAGGACGAGAGGTTGGGTTAGGGAGTGGAGACTAGAGCATCGTGCATTTCTAGAACCTGTTGACATGGAATTCAAAGCTGTGTCTTCCCGTCGAGTTACCTAACAGTTCCGTACAAGTTTATTAGCGTTTTGTCACTTGCCCGTTTTGTATGTAGCTGTAGCTTGATTCAGCTGGCTGTCACAGGCTCACTGCTGCTATGTTCAGGTGATGTTGTTAGAACTGCCCTCTGCCTCTGGGACGGACTGATGTGGTTCACCTACCGTAGTCCCACTTAATTTATCATTCCCAATTCAATTCCCGACCGGCAAATTTTTCTTGCGACGGGAATTCCGTGGGAAGCAAATGATGTAGAACAACCAAATGTAATTGTCACAGAATGTTATTCAGCATGGGGGGCATGGAATAAGTTTACTCTCGGGATTTGTTTCGCATCAATTAGCAACACAATGATACATAGAAATGATATACTACATGATTGATCATGTCTACATTAATTTATAGACATTCCAACACACAACAGCTATCTTGCTAACTTGTCCTGTCATGACTAGCTATTGGTGAAGAAGAAAAGGTGAGAATTTGGTGGATGGCTAACTTGGGCGGCAAGTTTCGGGAGCCGTGTGGCGGCCACGCGCGACTCACCGTGACGACTTCGCCCTCCCCGCGCCGCCCGAGTCCTTCTTCTCCGAGCGAACACGAGTGCGGTGCCCGATCCTTTCTACCCTCTAAGCGTTCTCGGCGCAGCGCGGTTCTTCGCCCGCGCATCCTATGTCCAGCATGGCGGCGCGAATCGCGACCGGTTTGGACCGGGGAAAAGGGGGCGCGGGCCGGTGGGATTTGGGATGTTCGTCTTTCGTCCTCTGCATGATCGAGGGAAGATCGGGAGTTGCTTGCATTCCCGCTGAATCAAACTCAAAATCGATCGCGAGATTCGTCGGGGGCAATTCGGCGATTGAATCAATCAAGTTCGGTCAAGCGAGACATATTCCGATTGAATTCAATTGGGATCGAGTGGGTGCACGCGCCAATCCCCTTCTTCCTCCCGAAGCGGGAAGTTGCTGTTTCGTGACGGAATTTGTTGGTAATGGCGACAAAACTCTGCAGGTGGACCAAGCTCGTCGGCCTGGCGGTTCCATAGGAAACCTAAAGTCCAAATTGTCCCTGGGTTCTTGGTGGAGGACCGGTGGCGAGACTCGGGGAGGCCGTACGGACGGGGGAGAGGATGGGAATAGCAAGATTGATGCGGTTCCTCATCCGTGCTGTCCAAACCATTGAGGGTGAAATTGGATCATTGATTACCCTAATTTTTCCCCGCCTCCATGGTATTTGTTGGGCATCTCACGGGTAGAGTGTCCACCCAAATTGTTCGCGAGATTGTGAGTTTTGAACACACTTTTTTTTTTTGAGATTCTTGTCAAGATGCGGGCGAGGTGAATGGGCGGAGGTCGCGTGGAGAGGGATCAAGGTGGTCGGGAGTGCGGAGATCGGGCGGCTATGGCGGCGGTCGGCGGCCGTGGCTTCAATGGCGGGACGCGTGGATATCAAGGTACGTCTCGGGATGGTCGAATCGCGTGATGATATGGGCAGGGAAAACAAGTTCCGCAATGGGATGCACAGGAAAATATGGTGACCATGATGGGGAAGAGATGGCTATGGTTACGGAGGGGGTGCATCGGTGGTTTTGGGGATCGCGGCGGGGTTGAATGAGGGAAGGGATGATCATAATGGTAGGGAAATCAAGGAGGATACAATGGTGGTCGTGGAGGATATGGGAACTATGGTGATGACTATGGCAATAGAGGAAGAGGCGATCGGTATTCGAGAAGGGAAAGGCCGTGTGGACCAAAGGGATTATCGGTGACAATGGTAACAGGGGGCAACCGGGGGTGCTTGGAGATGGCCATGGGAATACAGCAAACTTCTGTTCAAGCACAAGATACTTCAAGAGGGAACAATAAAGGGAATATCATGAGCTCGATTCAAGGTACATCAAAGGAGCCTTTCAATAGCCGTGGCAAGCGAGTGAGCACGAGGCTAGGCAACCAAGAGCTATGGTTTGGAACGAGTTCGAAGGATGTTGCAAAAGATAGCAATATGGAAGGGGTTCGGCAAGGATGAATGTAACTGCGGGGAGAGAAAGAATGATGTAGCCGTGGAAGTGAAGGAGAGGACGCAAAGGAAGATAATGCTAACGGGTGCTCCATCTGATAATGCAAGCAAAGGAGAACCTAATCAGGAGGGGGGGCAAGTCTTTATCATACGGCATGGGGAGAAACATCCATGTGACATATGTGGCCTTAGAAATCATGTGACAAGGGGTGCCATAAGTGGTTGTGAGATATGCAACTCCAATACACATAGCACATATAATTGCATTGCTTGTCTTGGAATTATGGTCACGAGTTTTGTGCGGTCCGGTCGAGGACGAGTTTCTTCTATATTGATGAGATCTTGGACACTAAAGTCGGCAAAGAAAGAGCTAGCTCTGCCATAATTTGTTGTGAAGGGGAGGCTACGGCTAGAGACATTGAGAACTTCTTCGGAACCCAGGGTGTCATGTGGAGGTGGTCACCGGACCATACACCGATTCTACATTCATTGTGAGATTTCTGCAGCTTCTATGGTTCAAGAATGGAGTCAAGTCGAACCATGCACACGAAGGTGGAAAAGCAACCATTCGAGTTGATGCTTGGAGCTCAACCACAAAGTGATGGGGAATTACAACGGGGATGGTTCGGTGGTCTCTAACATTCCGAGATGATCAAAGATCATTGGTGACCATTGCTAAAGTTGCGAGGTCTAGTGGGTAAAGCTCGGGATATTGATGAAAAATCTAGATTCGAGACTAGATTATGTCGAGTGAAAATAGCTTGCGGGGATGTTAGAAGAGTCCCAAAAAAGCCGAGGCCTTTTAGGCAATGTGAGATATGTCTTTGGATTCCGAGGGAAGTGGATGAGGAAGAAAAAACTAAACGAGTTGAAATCTCTGTAAAAGTTGGGGAAGATATGCAACCTAATAAGAAGGCAAGGAATGACGGTAATGATGGGCGAGAATCCTCAAGTAAACAATCAAGATGATGATTATGCCAATATGGAGAATAAAAAAAGTGGTAAAAGGGTGTCTTATTCAGCTCCACCAAAGACAAGCACAGCTACAGCAGAAGGGGGTAAGCTGCTGAAAGATGCTCAGAAGTGCTACCATGCTCCATCTAAGAGTGATGAAGATGACAAGGTATATATCCCTGAAAGGTTTGATGAACTTGACTCTGATAGTGAATCTGAGGAGGAGATCACAGGCAAATCTGGGCTGCTAATATGGTGGAGAACATGGGGATTGATCTGACCCAGTTCACTCCAAAATATGGCATGCCTTTAGATCTGATCATCAGCAATGTTGAATCAGCTAGGAAAGATTCTGCTTCTATGAAGGAAGGTTCTCCTGAAAGCATGGTGCTAGAAGATAGTATAATCCAAACTCAAGAAAGCCAACACACAGATGGTGGTGATGGTTATGGGGAGGGAAATGATACAGGAAATATACTTATGGACATGGAGATGAAAAGTGTTGAAGAAATACCTCAGACAACTGTGGTGACAATCAAGACACTGTTGGTGACATTCAAGATCTTGTTAATGACATTCAAGAGCACTCTTGGTGACACTCAAGTCGATCGG